>BGPR01001708.1:0-141768 GCA_013235015.1 Araneus ventricosus
AAGAGTTCTTTTCTTATTATTTTAAATCATAATGCATTTATTTAAAAAATTTATTTCTTATTAACACTTTATAAGGCTCATTTTTTTTACTAGTAATAAAATAACTTTGTTGAGATTAATTTAACAAAAGAAATTCATTTTATTTATTGGATGACATTATTTTGTAATTAATGTAAGTCAGAACTTCGTTATGGTTTGAGATAAGAATTGGAAATCAGGTTTTGCTTCATCGAAAATTTGGCAGAATTTACTTCCTTAAAAATGCAATCAAATTTGATTAATTTTGTAGGAAGTATATTCTCAACCTTACAAAGGTTAAACCAATCTGGTACTTCACTGCCTTTCATAACTTCTGTTGCCACTTCCCGAAGTACCTTCAGTTGGTCTGGAGACAGCGAAGCTTTATCCCCAAAACACCCTTTCTGAAGAAATATAAGTATTCTTTGATTTCTCAGAAGGGCAAGTCTATTTTGATGTGGTAGCTCTAAAGGGTGTCTTTTTCGTCAAAACAGTATCTCCACTATCTTATGCAAAAGGATTAGTCTTCTGAAAAGATTTCGATAATATTCTTCACCAAGAAATTAGCTATTCTTAGATACCATCTTTGGATCATCAAGTTTTCGTAAGATATCAGCAACAAGTTATTCCATGGTGATCCAGGAAGGACAAGACATGTTCAAAATATCTCCCGAATTCTATTTTTCGTAGAATCCATTGAAAATCATCTAAATCAATTTTTGCTCCATATTCTTATAAATGGTACAAACCACTAGTATCTGCAGGTTCTATAGATGCAGATGAACTTTGGATTCTTTTTTACCTTAGTCGTATCTGTAAGGTTGTAAGCCTCACACTATCAAGTTCGTTGACCTCTGGTCCATTCATTTCCCATAGAAAGGCGCAACTTTTGAGCACATCTTTTGAAGAAACACTGTCCTTAGAGGTAATCTGAAGCACGATGTATTGGAGCCAGTCGTTCCGGTCTTTGGTATGATGCTATGATCGTCCCCATCTCTTGAAGGTAATCCATGTCCCCCTATGTTCTCTCTTGTGGAAATATTAACATTTGGAACAGAATTCCTCTTCAATTGATGGACATTTTTGAATATTCAAGTTTCATGAATATAATTAATAACATCATATACATGGAAAACGTTTTATGTAGATGAAATAGTTGGCAGAAGAAGGAAAAAAATAATAGAAATTACGGATTTATAAAAGTCAGCTCAAACTTAAAATAATATGGATTATATTATTCTACTAATAATATAAGAGATTATGTGTCTGTCTCTCAGATTGGCACTTTCAGGCAGACTGTTTTCACCTAGAGTTAAATGGCTCCAAGATATTCTGAGAGTGCGTTGTTTCTCGAGCGATTTCTTTTGACACATTGAAATTTGAAGAATTTAAAATTAACAATTTTCCCCATAACTTCTGGTCTGATAACTACTCCTTTATCACACAAAATTATTTTTTACATTTTAAAGATTCAAAAATTGAATTTTATGATATCAAATTGATGTCAGTAATTTTTTAATTACGATTAAGTTTAATGTCTACCATTTGAAAAATTCTTTCCATCGTTGATTGAAAACTTATCTACAAATGATTTAATCACTGCATTTCTTCATAGTTGAAGGCTCAGTTGAAATATATGCTTGAAATGAATGTTATCTTACTATTTCGTTCAATCAATGGAACCAAAAAATGTTTAAACCAACACTGATACTGATAGATTTTGGATGCTGATTTCAGGAAAAATAATTACCTACGTTTATTTCAACAATTGAAAATTTTGATTGATTTTCTTAGCAACCAATCCACTTGTGTTATAATCATTAAGGAAGGGTGATACTTTAGTGTCATAAGTACATTTGCGAAACTGGAGTATTAGGGCAGGTGTGAATAAAAAACAACAATTTGAGTAATAGTCCAAAACTTTTGTTGGACAGATTTCACTAAAATGGCTCTTATTCGTCGAGCCTACGTTGTAGAGTTGAGTGAAGAAACATAAATAAAATATAACGGGATTGCGAAGAAAGATATAGATATTTCGGTGTAAAACTATGTGACCGCAGAATAAGCCATGGACCCATATAAAAAATTAGTATTACCTTGAACGAATTGCGAAAGTGAGTCAAAAGGTACGAAAAGAATCTTTCCCGTTTCATGAGTCCACTATGGAACCCAAAATCATAATCATTGACTGCTACTTGTTTCGCTAAACGTAGGAATAATTTAATTAATAAGAGAAGACAGTCGAACCTCCGTCGGCAATGCGCTCTGGTCCTTCCAGCTCAGAAATCTTCGTGCCACAAACCGACTGAGAAACTAGAAGATATTACTGAGACTATGAAGACCAAAGTTCAGGACTTTTACGGTGTTTGGATATTTGAGCCCAATCTTTTTCCAGTTGGACTGAATGATGATCATTTTAAGGATTCCAGAACCTTAGGTCTCATTAAAGAACCACACTCATAGTGACTTCGGTCTGTTCAACAGGAAAACAGGTTTCATTCAATACTTTTCTGAAGATGTCTTAGTTTATCAGCAATGTCCTGATTGATGGTGATGTTTAATATATTATGACGAGTTTGGGCTCAGACTCGTCAAAAGAAGCTATTTAGTGCTTTTGCATATATGTTTCAGCGAACGTAAGCATCTGATGTTAATACGAGAATTGCCTTGATCTCACCAAATTGAAATATAAAGATATGATATGGACATGCTGTGATCTTAAAATCCAACCACATCACTTTATTCAGACTAGTGATGGTCACGGCACCTTTGATCCTTAGGGAATACCACATCAACAAAACCTGAAGCAAATGTCTTGAAAGACTGAAGACAAAGTTTTTGATCCAGAGTCTTGCTCCCCTTCCTGAGAGCTTTGGATCGATGAACACGATGTGTTCTAATCCAAGAGGAAAGAGAGCTGATCTTATCATGATAATTCACGAGACACGAAGCAAATAAAGAAAGTATTTTTAAGCAGATTTGAAATCCCTTATGCGGATGAGGGAATGTTTAGAAATGTAAATCAAAGAGAGAGGTCTAGATGATGGCTTTTAAGTCAGCTCAACAACTGATTAGACACTGACCACTAGTTAAATGTATTTAAAATAGTTGTAGACACCAAAGACCTCCTGGGTTGTTGAGTCGAAATCATTTTAAATTCGTGACTATTCTCTATAAACTCTTAGTCCCTGTTAGGAAGAACAGGAGAAATTTCATCAGATAATCAGCGAAATGAGCGTCGACTTCCAAGTATGGGTGGAACATCAATATGATGGCGGGCTACTGTTGGATGCTGCACAGAAAAGACCCTCATACTGCCTACAAGAAACAAAGTGCCAAAAGGAGATTTCAGGGGGAAAGGGGAAGACAGCATAAGGACCTATGAATGTCAGGATGTATTAACATTGGTAACTGCTCTTATTAATATAATTGAGCAAATTATTTCCAATAGTTTGATAAATAATAAATTTGTAAATAAAACATTTCAAAAATATTTTGAAAATAACTGGTTTTGGTCAGAATACGTAAAATAGGCTTTTACCCCCATATATTCAAGCCCATTTTGTGAAAAATCCTTGCGTGACTGATAAAAATGGGTGCCATATTTGAAATAAGCGCACCAATCAATATAGAAATCAGTTCATACATTGCAAACACTTTTTCATGACTCAAATTTTGCAGGCCTGTGTTATTTGTCAAATCTCTTAATAAACCCATATAAGATAATGAGTAATATATCCGATATGCTGAAAGTAACACTTGCTATTTTTTAATTTTTTATCCGTAGATTTGAATCGGCTAAAACGCGGCTAGGCATGCTCATACAATACGAGTAAAATACGCCACACTATTTTAATGTCGGAATCAGCTAAGAATTTTACATGAGGAGTAAGAAAGTGAAATGACAGAACCGCGTAAGACTATATGCAGTTAGATAACGCATACAGTTATGTTTTTTTTTGCGAATATGAAATTTTGTGGCTTGTCTCCTTTAGGGAGGTCCGTTTACACATTAAACGTAACAGGTGTATGGCTTCTAAAATAACTAAATGTGTATCACAATTTGAAATTGAACTTTCAATTGTTGAGGAAGATATGATTATTAAGTTATGCATAGGAGATATAATTGAAACTAAACATTATTCCAAGAGAACCAGTTAGTCACCAAAGGCGGCTAGTTTTTAATAAAGAGTGTAAAAAAGTTACTTGATATATAGAGGCTGAGTTCGTGAGAGACTGTGTGAAAGTAGAGTTTACGTAACAATATTTGGACTTATTTATGCTAGTGAAAGTCAAAATGCACGTCTTGAGATATTTCTGTTCACCAAAGACATTACTGAAAAAAATTCTAATAGTGCATATTTCCGAAATTAGTAATAGTATATTAATTAATAGCATAGTATAATTAATTATATTAATAATATTATATTATATTATTAATATATATAATATTATAATGTAATAATATAATATATAATATAATATTATAATATATATTAATATATTAATTACTATAATAATTGATATATAATTATTATTATAGTATAATTTAATAGTAATAGTGTAGAAATTAGTAATAGTATATTAGTAATAGTATTTGGAATGTTGTTTCGATTTTGTATGGTAAACTATACACTCTAAGATGCAGTATGCAACAATGAACCAGAAATCCATTAAGCAGCGGTTGGATCCGTATTGCATACTATATGATCACCACATATTATTTACTGATATTTTCAACTCTCCTTTCAATGTATTTCATTTGATTAGTTATGATTTTCACTGAAAAGAATTCACCATTAAACAAATATAAGACAGAATATTCTTTAGTGGGATATATACCATTTTGGCGAATGTCTGACAATTCGTGTTTTATAGATTATTTCTTGAACCATAGATTTTGGAATGTGCTTCCAAATGGGGAAAAGAATTTTAAAATTAAATTATATATAGATATATTTAAGAAGTCTCATTACAAAAAGAAGAGATAATCCTTTCAGCAAGACGAAGTAACTAATCATCGGGATCGGAAATCTATCCAAACGGAAGAAAGAACTCATCCACTTTATTTAACCCCTTAACTGTCAAGCCCGTCATATTGAAGTGCATCGAATTATCGCATTTTTAGGCTTATTAAATAAAATTTAATCTTATTATTTAAACTTAATTGGCTTTATAATTTGACACAAAAATTACGTCGAATCCATAAGCATCTCAAGCATTCTGTGCCTTCTTAGATGAACGAAAACGATAGACCTTTTCCAAAACAGGAGGGGTCATTAGATAGCAAAGAAAATGCCACTCTTAAGGGATTAAAAAAAGAGAAAATGGGAAGTGATTGAATTAACAGCTGTCTAGCTCTATGCTATTAGCTCCAAAGGAATACTCAAAGGCCCTGTTCAGATTGGAAAGTCCACAGGATTCGCTGTATAGTCCACACCTGCAAATTCACTGTTTTGAAGACCTCTATTTTGGTGTTACATTTGGGATATATGAAACAATCAGCAGCGAAGAATCGGGTTACAAGAATTTCGAAAATGTCCACAGAGGCTCGCACACCAACTATTTTATGTGACCCCGGTAGAAAAGACATAATAGGTTCTGGGAAGAATGGGAATTTCCATCTGTAGGCGCCAAAAGCAAAAAGTGTCTGACGGAGGTGGAAAAATATGCCGGGCATCATCTTGCATAGTTCAAACGTCACATTGCAGAGCAGTTTGGAACAGATTGGATAGCGTGAGCTCCAAAAAAAACACGCTGTACAACTCTCGTCAAACATTTAGACAACAGGAAAAATCGTACGAGCCAATCATCAAGATATGAGCTCAAGCATTGATTGCTTTTGCTTGTTTGATAGGTTTTGTTTGTGTTCTATGCAAGCTGTGTTTCTTGAAGCATAAATCGCTGGTTTGGATCAGAACGATATTAAGCTCAAATGTTCAAGTTAGGATACTGAAATATTTTACGAGAATGGATAAAAAAAATGTTTACAATGGTAATAAAAATTATTTACTAACATTAAACAGAAAATACAAAAGGGAATTAAGAGGCATACTTGCCGATCACTTTTCCACATAATCACCAAATCTATTTAGGGATTTTTCTGAACCCAGGACCAACTTGTTTAATCCGGTATGGCAGAAATCACGTCCTGTCCATTGATCCCTTTCTCGGCAACTGTTTTCACATCTCTCTCTGAAGAGAACCTTGTTCCAGATAAGTGTTCCTTCAATTTCCGAAAAAGGAAATAAACAATTATTGGGCCATCGTGAAATTATCCGACGCAAACGCTCTGGCATGTTGAGTGATGGTGTCATCCTTCTGCATGACAATACCCATACTGTTATCAAAACTCAAGAATTGCTGCGAAAGTTCAAGTGGGAAGTCTGGAGCCACCCCCCTACAGCTCAGATTCGGCATTCAATCTGGGTTCCATACACTTATCTGGAACAAGGTTCTCTTCAGAGAGAGATGTGAAAACAGTTGTCGAGAAAGGGATCAATGGACAGGACGTGATTTCTGCCAAACCGGATTAAACAAGTTGGTCCTGCGTTCAGATAAATGCCTAAATAGATTTGGTGATTATGTGGAAAAGTGATCGGCAAGTATGTCGCTTAATTCCCTTTTGTATTTTCTGTTTAAGGCGACCAGGGACCTTCGAAATCATTTTTAAAAATTTTCAACTAATCAATTTGAAATTTCGCAAGCATTAATAAGACCACTATATAAGAGAACACACAAAATTTCACTGCAATATATTTATTCATTTCTCAGTTTCGGATGCGAATGTAATTTTTAATAACTACTAATGGTCTTTATGCTAAATGTTCCAGGCACTTCATTTTTTGTTCAAATTTCACGACATTTTATATACGTATAAAAACATATACGGAGAATAATTTTTGACATTTATATAGAAGTTATTTTGTTATTAAATTGTAAATATTTTCTTCCATATCGAATATCGGGCATATATTTTTACAAAATCAATATTTTCGATATATTATATGTGTTCATTTTGAAATTCCTTTCTGTAACATAAAAATTAATCCCAATTTTTGTTTGAAAAGGGTTAGAGTAACTAATTAAAAATTAGTGATTTCGAATAATTTTGGAGCGCCTGGAACATTTATCATAGGCCAATCATTGTTATTAAAAATTACATTTATACCCATAACTCAGACATAAATAAATATATTGCAATGAAATTTTGTGCATTCTATTATATAGTGCTCTTATTAATGTCTGCAAACTTTAAAATTGAATAGTTCAGAATTTAAGAAAATGATTTGGAAGGTACATGGTCGCCTTAATGTTAATAAATAATTTTTTATTACCTTTGTAAATTTTTTTGGATCCATCCACGTAAATCCAATATTCAATAACGAAGCAGTCTTAGTAGCAAGATTCGATGCACATAAGAAATTCTTGTACGCAATTAAATTTTTTCATTTTCTGTTGAAGATTTCAGAAATGACATGAAAATGTAGAATATCAGCAATATAAAATACTGTTTGAGGTAGTTAAAAATATATATAATTTAAATGATTTCAAATTTGTAAATCTTCCTGTTGCTGAATGAAGCCAGTTTAACATTGCTAAATAGGAAAATGAGCCATGACATGGCAATTAAATTTTTTTAATATTTTTAACAAAACACTCTGCTTAATGACAATGTTCAATAAAGAATGTTAATACTTATTGAAAGTATATGAATACTTATGCATCTATCAACTAATGCGCATGAAAATAACTCCGTTTCTAATTCAAATATCTGAATTGATATTACCCAGATAGCACGTAAGTTTGCAGCAAGTTTGATTTTGACTTGATATTCCCTTGTCATGGCAAATTTTGACGCGTCAAACTTGAATGGAACTTGTAGCAAATTCGCTGTGACAACTAGCGCCACCCTTGCTTGCAACGCATTTGCTGCAAGTTCGATGTGGCAAATAGCGCCACTTACTTTGCAAATCAAACTTGCTGCAAGCTTGCAAAACAAGCTTCCTGCAAAGATAGCACAATAAAGAGATAATTATCTTTGTCTTTGTTTTTAAAAACATCCGATTTTTAATAGCATCTCCTAGACCGTAATTCTTTTTTATTAATTCAATAAATCAATGATAATTTGTGAAAAAAATAACTTTTTTATAAAAAAATGTTTTGAAGCATTTTCCATCTTTTTACTAAATATATCACTCTCACTTTAAAGAAAACTATATCGCCTTTTGCTTTTTTTATTTTTTTTGAAATTTTAACGTTTATAAACAAAATTAAATCTAAAAAACAGTCGGTGTTTGTTGAAAAATAATAACTAGACATTTTGTCCCATTTTAAAGTAATTACTTTTGAACTCTAATTTCATAATTTATTCTACTAGCAAAACGTAGTTATTAGCGAAAATCGCTCTCTCTTTGACTTCAAATCGTATTCTCAACTCAAAAAATTAATGAAAACCAGAAAATAGTTTAAAATAAATCGTATACGAATCGCATCGAACGATGCTTTAGCGAAATCTATCCTCTCCTCTCAGAGTTCAGCTGGCTCAACGGTTAGCGTCCCCGCTTCGGAACCGGGAGGTCGCGAGTTCTATCCTGGGTTGTGTTCGTGTTCTGTTTTTGCTATAATTTGCAATGAGTTTGACACGGCAAACTTGCTGCAAGTTCGTTTCATGGTGACTTCGGAGCTTTCGTTAACTTGCTGCAAGCTTACTGCAAGCTTGCACACTTGTCATGACAAATTTGTGGCAAACTTGCACTCTTGTCATGACAAATTTGTGGCAAGCTTGCTGCAAACTAAAATTGCTATCTGGGGCCTTGCTAGGCCCACTACTGGAGCATTTAGTAAAACATTGATCCAAAAGTGGGCCACCCCTCACTATCCATAAATTATCAATATTATTTAATTTAAAGATAGTTTATAATACATTCATTATATAATCAAATAATATCAATAACAATTAATTTTAAAAACAAATAGAATGTATGCTAAAAAATAGTTGAAAGAAGAGTTACCTCTTAAGGAAATCACTAAGAATAAGCTAAAAATGCTTCTCTCAGAGACCAACTTCAGCAACAAACTTTCTAGCTCCTAACTGAACAGGAAATAAAGGCTGTGCCTTTGGTATTTAGTTGATAAGGGTTTCAGCCTACCAGAGGCAGATCTCTTATTTCATTGGAATGTTGGAATTTCTTGTTTTTCAACTTAAAATTCAAGTGGCCCACTACTGGAGCACTTACCTTAATTAAACTATAAAATCATAATCACTATTAAAAAAAATTGAGTAAAGTTAATAGAGAATCGACGAAATCTAGAACTAAATATATAAAGAAATTATGAAATTGAATCAATAAATGATTTTGCATCTCTCAAAAAAGGCGTTTTAAATTATTGAAAAAGTGGTTTTGAGGATTTTCAGCTACAAAGGCTATTATCCCCTATTCATTCCAAAGTTCTTTCCAATCCGTAATAAAAAAATAAACGAAAATTGCCATCAAAAGATGGGCTAAAATTATTGCCGATTTGATTCGGTTAAGAGAGTGTTTTATAGAAAGTAAAATTGTGTGCATTGAGAGGTAGCGCCATCTGTGGAATAATGTGGAAATCAAAATAATGTAATACTACTTTGTTCAGCAGATGATAAATGTTTCCATTTGAAAATATTGAACTACACGATTTTTTTCTAAACTTGATTTTATATAAACATTTAAGTCTAGATAACTCAAAAGAAAAGTTTCAGAAATCTGACAATTCAAGTCATGTGCTTAATAAAAATTAAGAAAAAGGAATTCTCAATAAAAATGAATTAAAAGAGCAGGCAAAAAAATTCCAACTATATTTATCATTAATCTAAGGTTTCTAAATAAAATCTGTTAGTAGAATATGAAATTTTTTTATAATAATTAGGAAGAATAAACTTCTTTAAACAGCAAACTCTCATTAATAAAAAGAATGATGTAATCAAGAAGCTCGGAGAGGAATCCCTCTCCACTCGAGTGGTAGGTTCGTGTCGTCTTTGTCATTTGACCAAGGTTCAAAATTATGAGCTTCATTTCAAAACAGCCCTTGTTAGTTTCACAAAATAGCACATTAATATAATTAAATTAAATTAATTGATAAAAAGGGAGAATTCGTAATATCTTCCACTCAAAAATACATTAATACTTTCCATTTAAGAAACGCAAGCGACTTTTTCCTATTTTTTATTCGTCGATGTAAAGGATAATTGGCTCTACGAGTTATGAATGTCGACCAGGAAAGGTGGCGATTTGAAGCGGTTTCACAGTTGGTCTTTTCTGTTTTTATAACTGTTTGCAATATTTATTGAATTATTGACACAAAACTCTTGTCTTAGAACAAATTTGATATAACAGAAAATTAAATGCCAGAATGCTACACACAGAGCTAGCCCGAACAAAAGCGGGGCCTAGTGCAAAACTGACTTGCGGGACCTTGAAAAAAAATTTATTGCAACAAAGTAATTTATTGCTTTTTGCTGTTTATAACATTGCACAATTTGGTTCAGTAACGACTAAAAAAATACATGAAAATAATAAATTATTAAATTATTTTTATAAAGTTAATATAACCACACAAAAAACCTTAATAAATGAAATAACAAAAATAATTGTTTCATAAATAAAATTTGATATTCAACTTACTAAAATAAGTTTACAATATATCATTTTTGTTTCATTTTTTTTACATGCTTTATTGCAAATTCGTTGATAACATCATCATGATTTAGTTTTTTTGGTAAATACGGATTCGATAGATAAAATGCCTAAGCAAATCAATTATTCGTCACTAATGCTAGATCACAAGTAATTCTTTATTATTTTTGATCTTGTGAAAGATTTTTCTGCAGATGTTATTGGTAAGGTCAATATAATTCTAGAACAGAAGCAAAATTTGGATACAATTCAAATAAATCATTTTTAAACAAATATTTCAAATATTTGTGATATTGTTGCCTAAAAGGTAAAAAAGGTGACGCCTAATTTTGATTTCGTTAAACAAATCAATGCAATTCATTTTCGTTTGGCTCAGTCTGTCAGCGGCACGGGGCCTTCGGAAATTTTTTATGAAAATATAATTGTGTCGATTCCGTCCATGGATGGGATTATTTGGTATTTATAATTCTTAGCACATTTATTCATGTTTTAGACTAGAGGGTGTGGATATGCCCACTCTTTTTAACTTTACTAAATTCTGAAGTAATTTCAGGAGCAACCACGTGCAAATGCTTAAGTGTCAACTGAAACTTTTTTAAAACGTCACCTCAGAATCGTCATTTGTTGTGGAATACATGAGCAATTTGTGTTAACTACAGTGCGATAATATTGCAACAACCGAAAACATCGACTTGCACAGCTTAGGAGAAGATAGTGACTTTTTGGGGTTGTTGCAGATATGCATCACCGTGATATAAAGGCCGCGTGGTCCTATGTATTTTAGAAAAAAATTATTTCAAGATTTGGTATTTTTTTTAAATAATGAATTGTAAGTTAAAGATTAAAAAGTAGAAAATAATTAAAATAAAAATATATAGTTTTTAGTGTACTAATAAAATTGATTTTTAAAAAATTATTTTTATTAGAATTATTACGTTTTAGATCACTCTGAGTCCCCCAAACCAATTTTGGCACTCAGGGGGCCACCAACAATTTTTGGAATTATGTGCGTGTCGAAAATACAAAATTAGATTAGATATGCATTGACATCCCACAGAATGTCCCCTAACATAGCTCGTGGATTTCGTTACATGTTAGGAGAGAGTCGTTGAATTTGGACCGTCGGTTGCCTAGATTGGACCAGTATCATAACTTCGATTCTAATAAATATTTGGCGGCTCGTCCATTGGGGCTGCAGAGGTTCAGAACTCCTTTAATTTTTTAAAACTTGTATTTTTGTTTTTAATCCTATTCACTTAATTTTTCACTCTCAGAGTTCCATGCCTTAGAAAAATGCAAAAAAGTAATAAAAATTGAAAAGAAGACAAAAAATGAATCAGCAAGTAAGAGAGAAGCAAGCCTGAGCTGCAAAGTACTCTGCCTCCCCAAAAATTCGTTCACTGCGCATAAAATCCGGAGAGAAAAAGCAACCCTTTCGTCCTTTAACTTAGACGGGCTATGGGATGCCGGACGAGCAGCTCTGGCTGGCACGGAGCGAACTGAACGAGAAAAAGATGATCTTTGTAAATTATTTTTCTCTTTTTCCTCATTCCCCCACAAAGTGCCAATCTCATTGGCTTTGGTTTCGGTTTGTGTTGCGTCGACCGAAACACATCTGGTTGATTGATTATTTGCTTTCTCTTTATAGATGGCTAGATTTCTTTTGAAGAATATATTAATTTTTAGAAGAGTATTATCGAGTGAAGTGGGTAAGGAGGGAAGTGTGTATGTGGAGCTCTGATTTTTTTTTTTTCGTCAGCAGAATCGTTACATCAACATTCACTTAACTTTCTGTTAGTAAAACTAGTAGAAAATGTCATATATGCTGGTTATTTAATTAGTTTGAAAAGTAGGACATTTCATATCTGTTTTTGGAATTAAAAAATTTGGCCTGCTGAAAGTTAAACTAGCTTTTTAAAAATGTATTCTCTTTATAAATATTATCTTGCAGAACTCCTTGTTTCTGAGCTCACGAGCCGCCACTGATTTGAGCCTCAAAATAGGCAAATTATATTATTAACGATGCAAACGTATGAAATCATTTTTAAGAGAAAAGGCTTGTGGTTACAGTCAAAGAACAAGTGTTTAGATTTAGGCATTATTTTATTATTATGCAAAGTGATGATTTTAGCAAAAGACAAAAGCCGATTTAAATCGTGACAAAACGCTGTTTTAAATTAAGAGGAAAATAGATTATTAAATCTTCAGACAGGATATTTCTTTGGCTTCAATTTACTGTAATCATTTTATTAAAATAGTTTTAAAAGGGGAAGGTTAGGGGAATTTTTGATGTTTTCGTCCAAAGGCTGTCTAGATTAGGCCATTTAAATAAATGGGATTATTATCTTAAACTAAAGGAATATCTCAGAAAGTAGTTTATCACCTCTCGTAATCCTCATAAATTGGAAGTGGAACAAGTCAAAGCAAAAATAAATAACTTAAAAATCAAAAATAAAACAAGAAAAAAGACAATAAAGCCATCAAATGCTGCAACAAGAAGAACAAAAACTAAGGATACGTGTCATTTGTATCGTTTGCGAGGAAAGAAAGGGAGAAGAGGAAGTGACACAGTGCATAAAATGCCATGTTTGGATTCGTGCATTGTGTGCTGGTGTGAATTTGAGAATCAGAACGTTTTTTTGCTCTAATTGTGTTTAAAGAAATTGGTGGTCCAATCTAGGTAACCGGTTTCCTTGATTGGACCGATGGCACAGCTTTTTAAAGTTATTTTGTCCCTGCTACAGGGTATATTTCGTAAAATATTAATTATCTTGTTTTGAAGACAAATTCTACTGCTTGTTTTTCATTAAAATTACTTCTCTATCACTGTATATTAAAAAATATACAGGTGGTTCACATTCGGTGACTCTTCCGTATATTATGATATCCATACATTATAAATGAAAATATGTTTCAAATTTTAGACCCAACTCCTCTAACGGGATAATTGCCTCTTCTGAAAACATATGCGATTTTCCTCACTGTGACATGAAACTACTAAGAAAACCGTAATATTTTTTAAAAAAATATTTTAACATGTATTTACTTATCACTTGGAATGGAAATAATACACATATTTTTAATTATTTTATTTTATAGTAGCTGTTTAATTATTTTACGTTAAGGAAGATTAATAAATGCCTTTTTAATAAATTTATTTATTTACTTTGTGTACTGCGATTCTCATTGAATGAAAATGTTACATTTTTATTATTGAATTTATTTACATGTAAGTAGTCGCTCCGTATGGACGAGTTTTCTGCTTTGTTTAGTATTTCACCTAAGATTTAATTCTAAGTAGTTGAATAATTAATTTCGAATGGGTTTATTTTCTTTGAAATTTCTTTTTCTTTACAATTAAAGAAGGGAAGGGAATAAAGAGAAAAAGAGAGGGGAGAAAGAATTTGGAAGGTAGTGTAAATATTATATCACCTGTTAGCGTAAGTTAGATGTAAGTTAAAGGTTATTATAAATATTATAATACCTGTTTGGTATGTTCTCGCGTTACGTCCAGGAATCTGCTATCCTCTGGTCACTTTCGGTGAGTCGGCACTTCCTCTCGCTTGTCTCCCCGCTATATTTGCAGTTTACCTGTTATGTGTCTTGATGGATGGGAGGGAGAAAGGTGGCTACCTGTAAGTTCCGGTTTCGGAATGGCGACCTAGTTTTACTGCTATCTGTGTATTCGGCTTCGCGCTTGTCTTTTTTTTCTAGGGCTCGCTGGATTGTAGTCAAGGGTATCTGCAAGTGCTGAAAAGAACTAGTCGAAGCGCTTACGCGAAGCAGAATGAGGCACAACAAAGATTAAATAACGATATAGAGTCCCAGTGCTATGCACTTTTACTCAGATTGATCAAACATTGGTTACCTGAGACTCAGATAATTGGAATTTGAAAAAAAAGGGGGATGCAAAGAATGAGGCGGAGCAGAGAAGTGTCAGTTTATATGACTAGGTGGAGAGCCAATCAGGTGACGCTTGAGAGCTGTGGGCGGGCTTGAAGAGAGATTTTCTTGATGGAATTGCAGGAGGAGCACTTTTTAGAAGCAATTAATTGGAAATATTTAAAAGCAAATTAAGTTTAAAAGCAAGTTAAGTTGTACAATTTTTAAGTTCTTTACTGATATCGATAATATTGGGAAATTCTTTAAAGGCTTCTTTTATGATTTTAAGACCGTTCATGTATGTACACGTACATTCTTGGCAGATTCAGAGCGTTGAGAATTTTCACTCCAGTCTTTTCCATGTGAGTCAGAACGTTCTCTATGTCTGCTTAATAAGAAATAAATATCCTTTTAATATTATTTGTTGGACAAAGTACTGGAGCCAGTTTTGGTCAAAGAAGATTCAATAATATCTCCTGGTTGAGTAATGTAGTCAATTATTTCTTTCAGAACATTCTTCTTGAACCAAACAGAAATCAGGAAGCGGATATGCTCTAGAAATTGAAAGTATGGACTATTCAGAGGTTGCACTGTTGATGCTATATTTGCTCAGCGGAGTTGCCTAAGGTAAAAAAATAATGAAAAATTTATGCCTTTTAGCAAAAACAAAAATATAAAATGACAAAGAATTGCGAATTTCAATAAAAGCAACAATAAAGCCTTTTATACTAGAAGTCAGCCAATAAAATTCTAATGTACAGTCATAGAAGAAACGAAACATTATCAGGCAAAACATCATTATAACGATTTCTCCATCAGGCAAACAGTTAAGTAGATTTAATAAAATTGTTTATTAAAACACATTTTTATTAGTTTTATTAATTATTTTTATTTTAGCTATTTTTTGTACTTTTTAGTCTTATATTTATATACTATTTTTATAATATATAAATATTATGGAATTTGAAATTAATATTTCTCTAACCCAGTACCAGGTAGCTCCACGAGTAGAGAATAAAAATTTAATGAAGTAAATGGATTAATTTATAATTAAGATTTAAAATTATTAAAATATTGTATTGTGATCAAGAGTGTAAGACACGTGAAAGCTGGAGGAAAAATCATACTAACTGAACTATCTAAGATAGATAAATAGTAAAGATTATAATTTAGAACAGAATTTATAATAAAACAGAGTGGAGTTCAGTTCAAAACATAAATAACTTTAGGTTAGAATTAATATAGCAAATACAGACCCAAAGCATCATTTCTTTATAATTGTAAACAAATCCTGCACAAAATCGCTTTACAAGTTATAGTTGAAAATACATAAGAACAAATGTAGTCTAAAAGCAAGCAAAACACAAACACAGAAAATAGTTTCTTCCCTTTTTTGTGTATTTCAAAATATGATATTAAAAAAAAGGAACCCAGCCATTATTTCAAAATAGCACATATCTCAATTATATAATCAACAGAAAAACTAACAGACGATAATCCACCAAACAGTCATGTTTCAAAACCAAATCCAAAGTGCCAGAGTCTGTGATTCGGTTGCAAATTTTTCTTGAAATTTCACAGCATTTTCTGATCCTGAGCATAGGCCCTTTAGTTTTTAAAATATTCATAAACCAATTACTTTATTACTTATAGAAGGCTAAGTTAGCTGAAAATTAACTTTAATTTTACGCACCAACATACTTGGTTTGTGTCAAAAAATAATAATGGTTTAATAATAATAAAATAATAATAAATAATAATAATAAGAAGAAGAAGAAGAAGAAATAATAATAATAAATAATAATAATAGTTTAAATAATAAATAATAATAATGGTTTGTGTGTGTGTGTCACCAATGTTACCATATGACATAATGGAGTAGAAGAAATATATAAATGATTTAATTAAGTTAAAAATGACAATATCTCGCTACTAAATAAACTAAGTATTTATTTAGGGTCAATAGCTCAGAACGGAATTGCGTCCCTACGTACGAAAGAAAACAAACTCTTAATGGAAATGGCTCGTTCAAGAATCTCGTATTTTTTTATACTAAATCTTCTACACAAACGCGCGTATATCGCCAGTATATACTTCTATTTCTACTGATGACGAAACACCACTATCAGAATAAATGATAATGTTGCAGTTTTCAGATGGGGCGATACTTTTTTTTTCTTCCCTAATCTGCTACTTCAACAGTTGCAAAATCGGCCATTTTTCTGATGGACCCTAACTGCACCCAATTTAAGAATACAGACGTTAAATATTAAATTCTAGGCAGATATATAACGTAGCATTTTTTTTCCTTTCATGCGTTTATTCTTTAATTGAAAAGCAACAACAACAAAAATAGCGTTAGTTCCCCTAAAAATATTAAGGAACGAAAGCTTAATGCTGCTTATTAACATCAATCATAGTTTGTTTTTCTTCCTGACCGCTGACATTTTAATTTTTATTCACCACAGACTTTTCTATTTAAAGAAATGTTTTTTAATTTTTTTTTACCTAGAGTTGAAAGATCGTGATTATCTCGGAATAAAGATCTGTAAGTTTATGTTAATGCCATACAATGCAAAAGATATTCTCGAGTTTGGGTTTAACCCATGATAATGGTGATATCATATTAGCACATTTAAATTCAGGACAGTTTATATTTGAGAATGTATATCAGAAATCAAAAACATCCTTAAGAATTCTTTAACAGTTTTGAAGTTAGTTTCACTATGTCGCAATTTCAATCTTGGATTAGGAAAATGTTTTAACACGGAATACGACTTTTGGCACGGTTACGTGGAAAAATCTGTTGTTTTCATCTTTTGCGAATATTGTAATAATAACAGTTGGTGCCCAGCAACGATTTATCAATACATTTAAAATGAATCTTGAATGAACAATAAACATGATTTGGTTTTTTACTTAGTTTGAATTTTCATATTATTGGTTTTTATTTTTTGTAACTTAAAAAACTTTTTTATACAAGATTCTGCATGAATTTTTTTTTCAATTTTTGGCCGATATGATTCTTTATCAATCTAGATGGAGTTCATTTCCCTCTGAAGTATTACTTGCTATCGAAATTTATTTGAAAATCAAACAATTCATTGATTCATCTCTACTGATAATAAAGGAGAATGTGTGTGAGTGTGCGTTGGCGCTCAAAAGGACAGACTGCTTGACCTAGAGCAACGAAATTTGGCACTAACATACTTTGAAGGGTGGGAATGTGCACCTCAGAGCCGTTTTTGAAATTTTAATTAAAAATTAAGCTAAATTTTGGCGTTTTTCCTTAATAACTTCCGAAAATATTACAGCACAAAAATTATTTTTACATCATCTGAAAATTTAAAAAAATTTCTTTTCACTGATATCTATTAGTTGTCGTACGATTTTGTTTCTAATTTTAATAATTTAAAATATATATTTTGGCATGATTTACAATACTTCTCACGTTACAATGAAATTCAAACCATTTTCATTGTTTAAAATATTTAATTGCGTGTTTCTCTTCCATTTTTGAAAGCTAAGATAATATCTTATTGGATTTTACTTTCTTTTTTTATTTGATCATTTTTTCTGTGAAATCTGTCAAGAGAGTCCTCAAGATAGTAAGTATATAATTAAATAATCCAGCAAACTGAACGATTATGGTAACGGTATGGTTGCTATGTTTTAATTCATTTTATCAGCATGCTTTAAGCCAATTAACATGCTGCTGGACGTAAAACGTGCCGCGGTATTTTGATGTTGAAATCAAATTTGCTAAATTAAACTTCACGATTAATTAAAACTCGAGTATGCACAATTACATGTTACTTGACTCCATTAGGGACTTTCATGTAGACAAGGAATAAAACAAGTGCAAGGCTACGAAAAGAACGCGGGCTAAATGTCTACCGCAATTTGAAGTTTAAAATTACTTTGCTGAGGGAACCACGAATATCAGATTACGCATTAGAGAGTCAGTCCGGCGAACAAGCTGGTCGCCGAAGGCGGCTAGTAAAACATTTTTTTTCCTGATAAGCTCATTGCATTTTCGAAAAAGTAATCATTATAAAATTTCTCGTACTTTAGAAATGAAATGTTCTTCACACATCCTCATTCCATAATAATAAATAAAAGAAACTTTCATTTTGTCAAGGTTAACTGGCAGTAGCACTGAAATTACAGGGAATGACGTTATAGAAATGAATCGTAAAAACTCAACAGATTTCATTCCATTTTGTCGTTTGACCATTTTGGTCGTCTTTTTAGCACTCGAGGGATATTTCTTACTATGATGGAGAAGAAGTTTTCGCTAGTATTCTTTTGGGTATAACAAAGCTTCTAGAGAAACAGAAAAAGAAAATAAAAAAATATGGTAAGCTTGAAAATATTTTCAAGAAAGAATAGGAGCGTGATTTGAAACAAGCTGATATTCCATAGTTTTTATCGCAGCTTTCCGTTATTTTTTTCAGTTCAAGAGAAAAAACACAAAAGTTTGATTCAATTAAATTGCTAAACAATTGAAAAAGATGTTTCTTCGTTGCAAAATGCGCCTTGAAGATATATATATATATATATCAAAACAAACTTATAAACACAAGACAAAAACTCAAAAACAGTCAAGTATATATATATATATATATATATATATACTAATTACGGACACATTCATTAACGATAGAAATTTAGAAATATTTTATTACACTTAATTTCTCAAATAAATAAAAGCTCTGTCTAAAAGAGTTTATGAAAGCAATTTTTTATGAAAAAAATTATAACATCTTCATCAAATCTTTATTTTTTAGGAGAAATAAAATAATTAATTCTAAACAACGATAGGTTAAAAGTTTAACAAAGTAAAAAAAAGTATACTTGCAGCATTATACTATTTATATACACAGCGCAATTGCGAGTCTGTGTCGCAACGGTCGCGCGTCTGACTCCAGATTAGAGTGTTGTGTGTTCAAATCACGTCCGGTTTAGGTTGTTTTGTTATTTGCGTTTGTTTATATTTGACAGGCTAGGGTGAAGTTAGTGGGTTAAATGCAATATGCGAGAAAAACGTGTTTAATGTTTGTCAGTTTCATGCCAATTTTACCAATATCATGCAGAAAATGATTTTCTGGGTATAAATGCAGTCGAAATTCTTAAATCAATATTGCTGGAGGGATGGAAAAAAACTCCTGTTTCATGACTTAGTACTGTGTCCATGTGAAAGAAGAGGTTTTGAAGGTGTAGAAATCGTCAGAACCCAAAAATTGACTTTTTGAACCCCTAACAAATTTCTTGATGTATTATGTTCTGAATATTTTTCAGTAGAATTTCTGAAGATTATGTGTATGTAAAGAATAACGACTTCGGTAGTAATAATGAAAAGGATCTATAAAGAGTTCTTTAGAAATTTAGTATTAAGTTTTGTGGTAGAAGAAAGATACTTTTATGTCAAGGGAATGAGAACCAGAATTTAAAAAAAAAATGTTTTGTGAGTAGAAAATTCTTCATAAAAGAATATTCTGAGCGCAAAGCGCAAGTCGAACTGTGATAAGTGACGTTTGATTTGTAAATAAAATCTGTTTCTTTTTGTGTTTTTAAGCTCATAAGTTATTTATTTAAAAACAAATGCTTTCATTCCTTTTTTTAACCATTTTACTTCATTCCGGAATGAAACTGGAGATTTAATTTAGTTTAGTATAATAAGGGCCCGCTTTGAAGCAACTCGAATGCTATTTTGGGACGGACCTCGTAATGTTGAACCGCGGTCAGATAACGAGGCCGACATCTGAGCTGGCATACACATATATTAATTTTTTAAACTGAACCATTCGTTCCAAACGACACATCATGGAACAAGATTTTTTTAAAAATTTCCAAGCAGAAAAAAATGTGCAATATTTTAATATTATTGCAAAATGTTGGGTATCGAAGAGTTACAAATAATCGGGGTTTTAAAAACCAAGGCTTAGTTGAAATTCAGACACTTTATAATATTAATACCTAAATCGGATCGGGGAGTTTATTAAAAGAATGCTAATTGATGGTAAATTAACGTTAATCTCTTCATTACCACTTTAACAAGTAATTAGTCGTATCTGAATTATATTCATAACATTTTTATTTATTAGTTACTTTTATCTCCTTTGAGGAATAATAATCCCCTAGAATACAGTATAAACTTGCTGTAGAGATGCTTTTTACTTAATAGGCTATTCCCCTCAAATTCCTTTTTCCTCTCGAGTTGTATCATTGAATGTGGTGATGCAATTAGAAACTAATTACCACTTTATAGATTACGGATTCACTGGCATAACTATAATGAACTGCGTACATTTTTCTGTTGAAAGTTGAACCCATTGCAATCCTTTGCGCAACGTACCTCTTAGAATGCAATGATTAAACTTTGGAAAATTTATAATTATAATTTTTTTTCTGTATTGTGTTGCAAAGACAGTCGCATCTCAAAATGTTGTTTTGAAATTGGTTCATGATTGCATAACCAACTTCAGTTCTCACATGAATCATCTAAAAGGAAAAGCTCATGCTTTATTGTGGACGCTTTTCGACAACTATGTAAAAAGTGTGTGTTTTACGTTCTGAAAAAGTAAAAATTCTTGAAATTAAGTTATTAGTGGTGCTTTCTCTCGCTTTTAATTCTGTAAAGCTAGGTCTGCAGGCTGTTGTAGCTATAGATTGATGAATTTGCTCTTCATCAGCCCTAATTAAAAATGGCAGTTTCTCTTCCAAAATCAGGAAACTACGATGAAATTTTAGATTAAATTTCTGGAAAAATTATGCTTCTTCTATATATTGCATAGGAATTTCTACATTGGAAAATGATGCGAACTTCATTATAGTCTACTTTAAGATTTACTGAGATACCTCAAACCGTAACTGTGAATGCACAGAAAGATTTGGCTTCTGAGTGAAAACAAAATTAAATAATCTTAATAGAAGTAATTCCTTTATGTCGCAATAGTTAATCTGGCCATTGTGAAAATAGAAACTGCATCTATTTTTGAAAATTTATAGAAGATTCTGAGTTTGTTAATAAGACGTTTCAAACTGTTTTCGGTTGGCGCAGATATGAATTTATGTCATTTTAAATTAATTCAGCAATTTTTTATTCCTGTTAACAAACTTTTTATTGCGAAAAAAATTATTTCTTTCAAACATCCAAATGCTTTAAAATAATTTTTCCATGACTGTTTTCGGTTGCCATTGATGGGAATTTTTATTATTTCTAATTAATTCAATTTGTTTTTATTTTCATTTTTCGTAGGGTTTCTCAATAAGATTTATTTTATTATCAATATATACAAATAAATGCATGTAAATATTCTGTCGTAAGTTCTAAATGTTTTACAACTACATACTATAGAAAATTATTTATTTCAGAATGCTTTCATTACTTTGAAAGATAATTAATAATCACTTTGATTGCTTTTGAAGTGCATTCTGTTTTTTGAATTGAAAAGGATTTGAAACTAATACGTAGACGTGAATGTCTGTAAAATTGGCTTATTGGTTAAATATTTTTATTATCTATAGATTTTGATTATTTTCATTTGGTAGAAATGTTGATAAAATATTTTAATAAGATCAGAAAGAAACGTAAACTACAACTAATATCGATTGTTACATCAGATATTTTTTAAAATTAGTGACCAATCACTGTTGTCAGTTGCAAAAAAAGAAAATATCCATTTTAAAGTATATTTTCATTAGCTTTCACATTAATTAATTTCTTTTCTGTTTCGATGGTTGTAAGGCTACGGTGACGTAGTGGTGAAATCTGGACTTTGGATTGAAGCATCATAGGTAGAAAGCGCGATTCTATTGAAGATCCGCCATGGGTGTAAGTCTTGTGCCTGTTTAAACCTGCGTTGGTAGTAATATCTAATAGATAAACACATACAATCTGCATCTATTAGCTGTTTTTAACACATTACAATTTGAATTTTTCTTACAGAATACTCATTTACCTTCACATTAGGGCTAATGCTTATAGTTATAAAGGAAAAATCTTTGTATGAAAGTGCTCAGTTATAGGGGTTTGAATTCTATGCATTCAATAAAAAATATTGTCTTTAAAATTTATATGTATGTATATATATTATAACAAAGGAACGAAATTCTGAGATTTTCGAATCTCAAAAATTATGCAACGAAGAACGATCGATAGTAGGGTCAGGTGGGGAAATCGGGAACAAGTAGTAAGTTGGAAAGTTGACTACAGAGCGCACTGGTGAGGCCCTAGCGAACTGAAAAGCAAGTACTTTAGTTAAGAAACTCTAGAAGAAGAAGATAAACACTTTTCAGCTTTTATCAATGTTATTTGTTAAGGTTTGTTACCTTTAATTGTAACCGTATTTAGAAAAGTGAAATTAAATTTTCTTAAGTTTCATATTTCGTTGTCTATGCCGGTTATATGCAAACTAAGTTGCCGAGCTATATATTTCTCAGATCTGTAGGATATAACGATTGCGAGGAAACTTCAGTCTTCGTTTTTGGATTTCATCTTGAGGAACAGGTTAGTGTTCTTAATTTCCCCTGAAAATTTTCATTGCGGGGTAATTCGAAACAGTCTTCTAACGTTACTTAAACCTGTATTTTTATGTAATTGGAATAATTTATTATTTGATGGTAGCAATTTTTACTATAGAAATGCGGTTACGTTCTGTCTCATCAGTAAAGTCCACTGTTTTATGTCAAATTAACAACTGACGTTTTAAAACATTTTACCATGTGATGTACCTACAAATTATTTTTTTACGTATGAAAGCTGTTTGTTAATAATGGTATGAAGTCGTTTGACTTCAAATATGTAAGAAAACAAGAAATTGGTGATGAGAAAGAAGGGAACGTGATACTGATGACGGAATCTGAAGATGAGGATTTTGGCTCTTTTCAATAAGAAACTGCCGAGATGGAGGAAGTGTTGAAAAATCATCCATGATTGTTTTTTCAACAAATGTTTATTTTGATCAATAACATTGGAGGTTCTAGAATAACGGCACGTTATTCGTTCGTCTGCGGGATTCAAGAAGTTGACGTTGGTGAATACGATATGACAGGTTTGAGGACCACCAATTCGGCTAAATCAAAATTTGTGTGAATGTTTAATGTTTAGTTTGCAATTTACGAGAATCAGTTAAAAGCTATACTCCCAGATCATATCTTTAAAGTAAATTGTAGAAAAGAATTATTTGGTTTTCAGGTAGTGTAAATGTCAAAGAAAAATTAATAGAATAGTGAATAGAATATTCGATTTCAAGTGGAAAATCTACTTTCTATTACTTAATTGAACTGTTTGTTTCCACTAATTTTTATGTGGGATTTTTAAGTCTTGTCTATTTCCTTCTAGTTTGTCATAATGCTCAGTTATTTCAGTTTCAATAAAGATTCATTTCCCAACTTGTCGAGAAAAAATTTGAGTTAGAATGATAATTACACCAAATTGAAATTAATAAATGTTTATTATAGTTTGTATGCGATATTCCATGAAATAGAAGATATTTTTTCTTAAAAGCGTTTGAAAAACAGCTGCAGAATATGTTTATGAATTCACAATAAATAATGGCCTCTTTCTATCGCATACTATCCTTTTAAAGAAAAAAAATTACAGAGGCTGCAAAATTCGTCCCCAATTACCCCCACTGACCCAACACCATTTGAGACTTTCCAATGAAATAATGGCCTTTTGAAATCAATTCCTCTCTGGTCACTTTCAAGTGACGCAGTGTAATATAACTGAGTAAAATATGATGTATCTAAAATAAAGTAAACTCTTATGGATTTGGAAAAACATCTAAAATGTATAACTTGATTATTTTTCCACGCTGAGGATTTTTCTCTTTTTTTTTACGCTGCGAACTTTTAGAAGCGCATTTATTATGTACAGGAAAAATAACACACGCCGGCTGACTTTCTACTAGTTTATGTTTCTTTATAAAAAGTTTCTTGAGGCAAGTACATATTTGATTGCGGTTATGGAATTGGGAATCAGCCATCACTTTATGGATTTCGGATTTCAATTTGTAGACTGCTTCTCAAAATTGAACCAATCGCAGTCACAGCAGATTTCATATGATGCAATAATAAATATTGAGAAAATTCAATATTAGAATTTTTTCGACGATGTTTTCTGAAAAGAACTATAGCTTAAAAAGTGGGGTTTTTTAGATGGTTCTCAGTTGCACAACAGGATCGATTGTTCATTTGAGTTTGAATATTTGTCCTCCGGGATAGACTTCGTTTGCCAAATTTGCAAGAAGAATTCGAAATTATTTTTTATATAACTGAATATGCTGCACTTTCTCAAATTTGTGAGCTCGTATCGTATTATATTTAGAGCGAAGACTGTTAACTTTTTAGTATTATTTAATAAATTTCTTCTAAATGAAGAAATGAGTGCTTTTCATCGATACAGAATCGTTTTTGGTTTCACTTTAGACGGATAGTGATATCTTCTATATCTTTTCTATAGCTGAATTTAATCGAATCAATATAAATATGAATATTTAATTTAATAATTAACAGACACCTAAAGTGCACCAGATACATGTCACATAAAAAAAGCCTCATTGCATAAAAGCACTTTTTTCTTTACAGTTAGTTATCAATAACCAGGTTACCAACATTTCTTGCAACGCTGTGATGTTGACCGATTAATAATACTGAGCCATTTCACCTGCAAAAGAACGCTCACTTCAAACAAAGCTTTTAAACAAAGAAAATTTGAATTTTCATCTCTGAGAACAATAGCGGAAGAGGCGAGCGTCGTCTGATAAAAAGAAAGGAAGGGGAAATTCTACACCTTTTCCACGAATTTGCTGGTTGACAGACGGTGATTGCCATCGCTTCAAAGCGGGAAAGCCTGAACTTGATAAAGAAATTGGGGGAATTCCAAGAGCAGACTTCGATAGTGCAAGTACGAAATACTTTAGCCTCGTCTGTGTATAAATATCGGGCAGGAAACTTGCTGATATCAAACTTCGAAACAGATCCGCTGATAGTAAATTACAACAGCGTATTAGAAGTTAAAAATAGGTAAGTTTACTATGTACTAATATACTGTAGATATTATTCAGTCTTCGTATTAGGGTAAATTTGCATCAATTATCTTCAAGTTTAGAAATGGCAAGGAGTAGTTTTATTTTCGTAGCGTTTTTTCCCCTTTTCCGGTTTTAAATTATTTTTTTTAGTTTGATTTTTAGCAAACGATTTTTTGTCAAATCTTAGATTCTAGTGAATGATAAAAGTGAATATGCTTTAATTTTTTTTATTCTATGTTTTGATTTTATAGAATTTCTCCAAATTTAGTGATATATTGCAAATATCTTAAATGATGATTTTGACCCTTAAATGCCCTGCGTTGCCTTTAAGCAATATACCCAATTCTGTCTTTGAAAATATTCAGAATAAGACTGAGGCACTAATGCCTGTTGTTGCTAACAGGATACATACTGAAAATGTTATTAAATCAATTTAAAACATATAGATGGCAGCCTGAGTGCTGATGAGAAAATAAAAATAAATTGATGTTTTTCACTTGTGTCTGAATCTCTTTTGTTCTGTGCACTTGAGAATACCATATTTTATTCTACAATATTGAAGGAAATTCCTTATCCTTATTATTAATTCTTAAAATTCATCTATGTTTAATATTAAAGAGTTTTATTAAGGAAATTTTTTTTTCAACTAAAGCCCAGTGTTGCCGATTGGTAACAAATTGTTTTTTTAGCCGTAAAACATACTGGAAACATTTTCTCATGTTTTATATAAAAAATGAAAATCAAAAAACATTTTTAAATCAATTTTTTTTAAATCGGGCATTTAAGTGTTAATTAAATTTCTCTGAGACTTCTTTAGGGTTTGTCTGCACAAATGAATTTCTAAATGTATTTTTAAGTGCTTGTTAAATTTGTCAAGTTTCGTGTTTTCTACTTGATTTTGAAAGACATTCCCGGTTGTTTACAAAGGAAAATGTGATAACATGTTGCCATTTCGTGATTGTCATTAATTCTTGCTATTGCCAGTTTAATTTCACAATAACTTGGTTTGATATCTACTATTCTTTTTACTTCCTTTCTAAATTTGAGGTGCGTTTGCTACACAATGCAGTTTAAAACTAACCATCCTTTGCATTGAATCCATTTGAAAATAAAAATAGAATCTTATTTAAATAGGTATATAAACTTAATTAAATTAAATAGAGAGCCCCAAAATACATTTAATAATGCAGTTTTTCTCTTCTAAATCGAAGAACATGTCAAAAGCCATATTTTCCAAGTATTTGTTTTCATGCCTTTTTCTCCTTCCATAAGAAAGTAAAAAAGAAAAAAATTAAACAAGGAGTTAAACTGAAAAAAAAAATGTGATATCAGAAGCAGAATTTTGTAGAATTCTATTTCGAGGAATGCGTCTTTAAAGAATAACTTTTTTTTCGTAGTTGTTCTGACCGTTTAATAATAAATGCTTTCGAAAAATTAAACTTCATATCATATATTTTGGGACTATAACGCATCGATCTGGTTATTTGTTTTCGTTTGTTATTATTAAGATCGGTTTCTGCACACGAGTACCAGTGCTAGGCACTTCTTATTCTCAACTGCGTTTGTTATATACAGTGAAACCTGTATATAATAATAAACCTGCCTATAACGACATTTTCTTTGGTCCCAGCGAATTTCCTATTTACTCAATGCATTTTGAACCCGCCAACAATCACGAGAAGGGGCCTAGAAACGAAGAGCCTGTTATAGAGGGGGATTCCGAGGATTGGGGCTGTAATTGGAATGCGCACAGATATTTATTGTCTCTGACTACTGATGTACATTAACCTGTTCATTCGCATAGAGCACTTCAAACTGACCACTTGTTCCTTGAAGTTCGCTTTCCATGTGTGAACACCTTGAGTCTTGGATGGCGCTACGTAAAACATTGGTATTTTAAGAAAAGCTACACATAATTTAGGAAATCGATCAAGAACTAAAGCAAGTTGATTTTCCTAAAAAATATCGGAATTTTCAGTCAAACAATAGCTACTGTTTTTTTTTAAAAAAAACAATGGAGATGCTTTGGAAAAAGATAAAATAGATAGCAGACGAAAACGATTTAAAGGTGCCGATTATGACGATGCTAAAAAAGTTTTTAACTGAAATTTTTATTTTAAAGTTCTTAAAAAAGTTTAAATATAATTTTTTTTATCAGTATATAAAATTGTAAATGCAATTTTATATTAGTGAGTAACGCAAGTTTTATATTGGGCAATTTTATATATGTTGTAATTATATTGTAAGATTAATCAATAAGCGTAATAAAATATGTTAATATATTCATAATTGCGCACACACATAAACATTAGATGCGCAAATCTTGAAACTGTCTATAATGATAACCTGTCTATAATCTATAACAATATAGTATTTTGTGGCTACCTACAATATCGTTATAGACAGGTTTTACTGTAGTTTATTCCTGCATCATATATGCTTAATTTTATTGATAGTTTGTTCTGGTACTGATGACAGCATCTGAGCAAAAATTGAGCAATTAATTTAACCAAAAATATATTCTTGTTTGACTTTTGGTGGAAAAATAAATTTTTGAGAATCAACAATAGTGTAGATTTAGATGGATGCAGATGCATTAAGAAATATGTATCAGGTGAAAATTTATCTATTTTTTGTCCTGATACGCTTGAGAATATTCTTATAGCCGTCTACACTGAACTTCAAATTTTGCGATGAGTTATTTAACATTTTTTGTGCAATTTTACTTTATAATTTTCCTAAGGTTAACTAATAGTATTAAAAGCACTAATGAAAGGAACACATTTTAAAAATTCCATGAAGATAATTTCGATAAAGACCAAATCTTAAGAAATTTTGTATAGAAATTTTCGCGATGATAAATGTTAATATGAAATTTTGCTAATAAGTGAATAGACTGTATTATAATCATTCCACTGCTTATTGTAAACTGCTATAATTCAATAACTTACTTGGAAGATCACTAATAGGTTTCAAATTTCTGACCCAATTTAGTGGTCTTACTTCATTTAAATAAAATTCCGTCATCTAGTATGTGATTTAATAATGGGAAACTAGCTATTCTCGGCCATTAATAAGCTTTACATACTTCTTGGAGTGACATAATAACGGGAATTTATAAATTGAAATTCTTTATTTTTTTCCATTCCATGCGGCAGACTGATTATGTTTATCATGAAATAGCAAAAATTATGAAATATCCATTTGAAATTCTAAAGTTAACAGTTCTCACGACATACTGTTCAGCAACGGATTCCGAGACTACCGGGCGATTTTACACCGGAAAGGGGTGTCAGGTAATGAGTCATATGATCGCATTTCTGGAGTTCTTTGTTAGATCACGTTCAGTAAAATGTAAACATCACCCTTCCATTTTTCACTTTCCCCCTATTCTGACGAAAATAACTTCGTACGGCGCACGCGCAAAAGCGAGGATGGTTTTCGAATCCGTTGTTAAACAATATTCATGCTTTCCTTTAGGTATGGCCTCCACTGTTTCCCTTTTGTGTCTCTGCCTTGTTTTGGCTGTGCTTACATCTCCAGTGATATGCCAGTTTAGATTCATGAAACAAGCCTGGCAAGGCGGCGGCGACATGTGGAAGGCCTATCAAGACATGCGGGAGGCAAATTACAAAGGTGCCGATAAGTACTTCCACGCCAAAGGGAACTTTGACGCTGCCCAAAGGGGACCTGGAGGGAAATGGATTGCTGGGGTAATTAGGTAAGACTTATTTATTTCTACAATCGACGTTTCTTTATTCAAATAGGTGAGAATTTCTGAGTATTACGATGGCACTTAGGTAAGAAGGAAAGTTAAAACTATCCGCACTTTATTTTTTGGACAGCAGGTGAACACAGCTAGGGTTTGAATAAAGACGTTCTTTCTTGACATCATCCCTTGCCTTCCCGACGCATTTAGTGGAGCGGTCCAGCTTATGTACTTCCTGGGAGAAGAAGGTTTTTGAGTGGGCAGCCCACAATTGATGTAACGCGATTTATTGCTTGCCGTTCAGAAATTTACTGACGATTAATGATTCCAATTGACTTTCCGATGCATTCAGAAGAGCATGTGTATTTCCCTGGGAGAAAAAGTTTTTTTATTATTAGGTAGCCCATCGTTGATACAGCGCGATTTACTGCCTGGAGTTGAGATATTGATTCATGATTAGTGATTCCAATTGACTTTCCGGTGCATTTAATCCAGCGGTTCAGCTTGTGTATTCCCAGGAAGAAGAATGTTTTTGATTGTGCATTTCACCATTAATGCAATGCGATTTGCTGTTTAGAGTTGAGAAATTGATTCATTATTAATGATTCCAATCGACTTATATGTATGTCTATTTTTCAGCGATGCAAGAGAAGGGTGGCAAGGTGGTGTCAGCGGTCGAGGGGCAGAAGACTCAGCAGCCGACCAAGAAGCCAACAAATGGGGCCGAAACGGTGGAGATCCAAACAAATACAGACCAAAAGGATTACCTGATAAATACTAATGGAAATGAAAACGATCATATTCGACTTCAGATGCAAAGAATTTTAGGACATGTACAGTGAAAATATTCTCTCACACCTTCCTCATGCAATGTTTTTTGGATTGCATTATGGTACAGATGTTTTGCAATAAAAAGAAGTTATGAATTTTCGTTCTGAAAATATTTTTTAAACTTTTTCTTGCTTTTTTCAAATAAAGTTCCATAATTTTTTATTTATGTCTAATTTAATGTTTTTCTAACATTTGAAAGAACTGTAATCTTTCAGGATCCTCAAGGATTAAAAAAACACTTTTAAATTATATTTGTAAAATTTAAATTTCTAAAATTGATCATCGAGATGTCTTGCTCAGTATTTATTTTCAGATCTTTGATTCTAGGAAACTTAAACTTAAATTGCAAAAATTCTTAGCAGTTTTAAGCAAGCAAAAATTGTCAACATAGTTTAAAGGAAATTGCTTTTCAATCCTAACTTCTAATTGCCCCGTAAAAATTTTTTTAACACATCACGAAGATTCAAAAATCATCAGTAATTAATTTTGAGAAGGAAAATACTTTCAAAAGTTTTTTTTCCATCTTTCAATATTTGTATCGTCTAGTAAACAAAACTGTGAAAAGCTGACACTAAATCCTGATTGGAAGTTTCATGTAATAAGATGAATATTTACAAAAGATTACCATTAAAATTTTTTTAGATAATTTTAAACTTTTAATGGAATTATTGATTAATTGCATGCTAGGAAAGTGAATTCGTGTCCAATAAACATATTTTGAAACAACAGTTAATAACGATTAAATCTATGCTAGATATACTTTCTCGTAAAAAGAAAGTACTGCAGTTGTAAAAAATTTCTATCTCAAGATTTTGATGAATCTTGACTCTTTAGAACCTGCCGAGGATTTTTTCCAGAGGAACCACTTTTGAAATTATGTCTGTCTACCTATCCGTCTGTCTGTCTATGAATGTGACAATAAGTTTGTCCCATATCCATCCAGCTGGTTCAGTAGCTGTAATGTTTACAGGGTCATTTGGCGGCATTCTGCCTGTATTTGAACATCTGTCTGTTTAAAAGCGGAACCAGCTAAATATGTCATTTCCTATGTGGTCTTAACACCAAAATTGAAGATTTATGTCAAATTTTGGACAAATTCGTCTATTTGTCTATGGGAAGTCTGTCGGTTCATTCCTGTGTTTGTGAACACGATAACTCAAAAACGAAACAAGCTAGAAGGACGGATTTCGATTTATGATCTTTACATCAAAAGTAGAGATATGTGTTGAATTTTGGATCAAATCCTGCAAGTAGTATTCAGCTGTATGTCTGTTATTTTTTTGTATATGTGAACACGAATAACTGAAAACCCCAACGAACTAGATAAATGAAATTTAGTATGTGATTTTAGTCCAAAATTGTAGATTTTTTATCAAATTTTGGACATAATCAGTTAAAGGAAAGAGATCTGAAATGCATACTCGATTCTCTTAACAATATGACGAAGATAAATACAAAATACTTCATACTGAGGAATTATACGAGAGGGCTGATTGGAGAACACTCCCGATAGTTTAAGAAACCCTTAAATTACCACACGCAATAAGTAATATTAAGTGGGTAAATATTTTTTAAAAAATCCTCCTATACTGAAAATATGACTACAGAGAAATAATTCACAAAGAAAATAAATAAATATGAAATGTGGGGCATAACTGGGCAAGAGACTGCGTCCTAGACACACTCGCATGTTTTGACTTTATAGATGTGTAAGCAACTGTAGATACATTTTTTATTTCGAATAACATTTGCTGCTTCTACTTTCAAGATTTAAAAAACCTTTCGCTTCTGCTCCACGTATTGTTTGAGCTGTAGAATACATTTGCAGTTTCTGGTACCTACTATTTCTTGCATATTCTATTCAGAAGTTTGTCCTAAAACGGGCAGTTTATCGACTTGAGAGCTTCATTTGTTTTAATACGCATCTTGCAAAATAGAAAGAAAGAAAGGAATGATGTATCCACATCAAAGACATAGCACGATAATTTCAGGAAATGAAAAACAGATATAATAGAAATTGTCCGGAACAAATGAGAAATAAATAATACGTTAATAAATTTTCAAACAGCAAGAATTTGAATAATCATTGATAATAAAGGCTTTCGTATGTCTAAGCAAAAGAAGAAAAAATTATATTTAACATTTACTAGCTGCTACCAGCGACTTCGTGCGCGAAGAATTTGAATTGTTACTTTTTTTAAATTCACGAATGTAAATGTTTCGTTATATGTAGAAAGGGGAAATTAAAAGTTCTGATGATTGATACTACATAATTGGACGACTAACAGGAGTGTACTGTACATGTGTCTGCTGTTACAGTTAGGTAAATTGTTTATATATGACAACACACTTTTGTATGCGACGTTTTTTGTTTCACGTTTTTTTGCACCGATGTAGAGGTTTAGTGGGCTGGACACACGGGAACATGCCACACATAGTTACCAACGGAAAAATATGATTTTTCCAAATGTACGCCTGCTCCTTTGAGTGTCTGACCCTGAGCCTGGCAAATGCTAATTTTAAAGGGAATTGTTACCTTTTGAACTGGGATGGTAAATCCTTCGGTATTATCGGAATGCGTAGAATTTAGCACTCTCGCCTCTCGCTGTGCCAGTCATATCAGTAGCTAGTACGACTTTAAGTGTAGTACGACTAAGTGTGTAATTTGAAACCGTGTGCCATTGCGCAGTCTCAATACATCGATGTTACGTATGAATAGTTCTGGCATACCGAATTTTAATCTCAGCTTGTCGGAAGGTATCCCTGACAATTCTATGGGGTTGAAGAACTCTACAGGATATGATTTTACTTGTTATTGCCCATTACCGTTTCTACAGATAGATATTCTGTAATACATCCCTCCATTTGTGAAGCATTTTTTTTATTCATCTGACCTAAACTTTCATTAGTCAGTGCCGAAATTACCCAATCAACAAACAATCTCTATTCCTCTTATTAGCATATAGGGAAGGACAAACCTTGCTTATCAGTTCCTCTGTACTGTGAACAATTTTAAAAAAGTCCCAATTTAATACACTGTTTGAATCTCTAGCAATCGCCAAATCTATTTGGCAACTGTATCAAACGACAAGTTCGAATCAGTTCTTTCTTTAGTAAACAAAACGTTGAATTCCGTGTTCATTGGGTTTATGCAATCCTATCTTTTTAAATCGGTTGAAAAAGCTCTTAAAGCATCAAAATTCGAAATGGAACTATTGTAATTAGCTAAATCGTTTGGTTTAGAATTTAACCGCCAGTGATTATCCAAATCGTTTGGTTACAAATTTAACATCCAAACAAATCTTGGATGTCGATGAAAAGAGGGATAAAGAATTATTTTGGCAAGCTTTCCCCTAAATTAGGCTCTTATTTTAAGTAAACATTGAACGATATTTTCCTTTAGTTATAATTAACTTTAGTTTTTAAATTTTAATCCAAAAACTCTTGAAATTATATCATATCTATCATTGGTTTTCTGTCCTGACGTCTATTTTTCAGTTCTTATTCTACAAATTAATTATTTATTTCTTTTCTCAGCAAGGTCACGTGATTCTTGACTTTAAAAATAAGTTATTTCAAATGCTTGCACTTTTCTGAAGGATCACGTGACATTTCATTTTGTTTACGCATTCCTTAAGGATCACGTGACAGTTGATTGAAAAATAAAGTAGTAATCTTCATCGCAAATCGCTTGTTAATTATTTAATTGTTATCTGTAATCAAAAATAATGAATTTAACATGATGTCACCTACCCTATGTCCGTTCCTGGGTTTCAAGCTACAACTCTGCCAATTTTCATCCAAATCGGTTTGGTAGTTTTGCCGTAAATGCGTAACAAACAGACAGACACACTTTCGCATTTATCATATTATACTAGCTGTTACCCGCGACTTCGTGCACGAAGAATTTGAATTATTCTTTTTTTTAATTCACGAATGTAAATGTTTTGTTGCATTTTGAGAAAGGGAAAGTAAAAGTTTTGACGGTTGATAATACTTAATTGGACGGCTGACAGGAGTGTACTGTACATGTATGCTGATATAGTTATGTAAATACTTTATCTATGCTAATATACTTTTGTATACCACGTTATTTGCACGGATGTAGAGGTTGTGTGGGCTGGACACACGTGAACACGCCACATATAGTTGTCCATGCGAAAAATATGGTTTTTCCAAATGTATGCCTGCCACTTTCAGTGTCTGGCCCTGAGCCTGGCAAATGATATTTTTAAGGGATTTGTTACCTTTTGAATTGAGATGATAAATCCTTCGGTGTTATCGGAAGGCGTGGAATTAAAAAACTCTCTCTTCTCCCTATATCAGTCATAACAGTAGCTTTCACGACGTTTGTACCTAGGTGTGTAATTTGTAACCGTGTGCCATTGCGCAGTCTCGGTATATCGAGGTTACGTATTAGTAGTACTGGCACACCGACATTCAATCTCGGCTTGTCGGAAGGTGCCCCTGACAATTCTAAGATCTTGAAGAGCTCTACAGAATATGATGTTCCTTGTTAATGCCCATTACCGTATCTACAGAACGATATTCTGTATTATCTCACTGTGAAAATTAAACAAAACATCGAGAGAATAATTCACTAACGTCATTGGATCACTGTGTAACCGTATTAAAAGCTGTAAATACTACCACAACAGGAAACCGGAAGTGTAAAGTCTCCTTTGTTGTTTATGGTCAAAGAAAGCAATATTTTCTTATATTAACTTTAACACTGGCAAAATCCCGCATGCGAAACAGTAATTTGGCTTGAATTTATTTCTATAAGAATAAAAAGTCTTGTTAGAAATTACGTTACAAAAATATTTTTAAACCTTAATCAGAGAAATAATCAGAGAAAACATTTCATTGCAATGGAATTAATAGCATTAAAAAGATCATTTTCTGGTCTTTAAAGTAGCATAAAAATAATTGCTGTCTAATAAATATTTCAGAAGTTATTGGCAAAAAACTTCTAAGCGTTAGGCTTAAAAGCGGCTAATTTTCGTTATTTAATTAAATATCTTTAGAACTAATTAACTCTAAAAGTTAAAAATAGCACCTTTGACCACCTAGAAATATGCTCTAGAATGTCCTGTGCAAATTTCATGTCGCTACCGTTCACCGTTTAGGAGGAGTTCTTGTGACCGACCTACCGACCGACAGACAGATACATGTAATTTTCGCCTTATTTTATAGATATCTATAAACATAAACAAAATTTTCAGAAATAAAAGTAAATTAGTTCAAAGTCTAACCGTTGCCTAGCAACGGAGTAGCTATAAATCTTCGTTATTTCAAAATCGTCTGCAAGTATTTAAAAATTATGAAACTTGTAAAAATTAATAACAATCGAAGGGAAAATGTCACAGAAATAAAATTGGTATCATTGAAAAGGTAAAACTTTGAACTTTAAGATGGTATAAAAATATTTTTTGTTGGACAATTTGCTCCGAAGTTACGACGGAAAAACGGTTTCGGGTAATTTCGAATTAACTTAACTTTTACTTAACTTTACTTAACTTTTGGACTTAGAAAAGTTCATAAGTGTCTTCCCCTTGTCTTAAATAATAAGTGTTCAAAATTTGGTTGAAAACCGTTCCATTGGTTTAGGAGGAGATGTGGAACATACCCACATGCATACATACCCACAATGACTTTTATTTATATTAAGAGTTTTGCGTAGACATACCAAAGCTATTATCTTCAATAATTATTCAAATTCTCGCTGTTTTGCTCGTATGTAATAATATTATTTGTGTGAATATAAGAGTATCAGATTGAAATAACTTTATAACGAGGACTTGCAAAATTCATCCTAATGCTTCCTCTTTAATAGAGTGTTCCTGTTACTTGCAATTAATAATGTAACCCAGCTAAAAGTTCTATGGAAAAGGATTGTTTTGTAAAATGAGGTAGAAAATATGTTGTCCCATAGAATTAGTAAACTTAATAATTTGTCCACATAGCTATTCAAACGCTGATTAAAAAAAACATTAAGATAAATAACAAGATAAATCTTTGGAGTTAAGATATTGGTGATTAGTAATACAATTAGTAACAGTGGTTTCAGCATATACCTGGAATACCAAATAAATGATTTCTAAGAATTTTTATACGAGTTGAAAAAACTGGAATAAAGGATGTTGGATTATCGAATTTGCAGCACTGTTGCTTGACTCAGACCAGTTACAGAGAGGTGTAAACTTCAAAAGGTCTCCTTTCAGAGAGAAGCTTATGGAACTCTAAAGGTCCAAGAAGCCAACAGGTGGGGTAGGGAAGGTGGCGATCCCAATAAATACAGGCCAAAAGGAATGCCTGACAAATATTAACAAGTTAGAAATATAATTAAAAGAAAACGATTTTCATGATATGCTGCAATTATTGTGTCTTGCTGATACATTTTTTATCCTTTAAATTTTTCTTGTTTCGTTAATGAAGCAGATGCTTCTGAATAATGTAAGCATGTGAGGCAAGATAAGAAATTTGGTTTCTTATGTTTTGCTATTTTCAAATAAAATGTTCAATGTCTTGTATATGAAATCATTTCAAAGGACTTCATGGATTTTTAGTTTAATGTAGTCATATTAACGTCCTGTTTTGAAGCAACACAAGGGCTATTTTGGGACGGACCTCGTAACTGCTGTCAGATGGCGAGGTTTACACCTAAACTGGCACCCCTCTGCAAACTATCAAAGTCCGGCGTCCTCCTCGTACTATTGGTGGGTTCTTCCAGTAGGGAAGCGGAGTATGAGTGAGTTATGTAAGCACCACACCAGCGAGAGGACGAGATTTTCATGTAATTAATATTTATTCATGTTTCGATAAATACAGCAATTAATTCTCGCATAACAAATTTTGGTACTCAAAGAAGGATTTTTTACTCCATATTCTGATTTTAGCGGATGAGATTACCTTATTGAAATAGTACATAAAATTTTATTCATGAATCATTTGATATTTATTGTCGAAATTTATTTTCTTTCAATATTTTTATCATTTAACTCCCGGAAGGAATGTCAATAATTTTTTATCTCAAAATTTAAATTGCATTGACATATATTGTTTTTTTACAGTATGACTTACCTTTGGATAAAAAAATTAATGGAAATTCGAACTTCCCTCCGAACCATCGTAGCATGATAATGATATATAAGCGTGATTTGTATTGTCTCAATAATAATTTTAAAAAATTACCCTAAATTATATACTAACAATAGATATATGCCCACAAAAAATGTGTTTAACGTTTGTTTATATACGCGGTAACTAAAACAATTAAAAGTATGTGTTGTAAAATGTACTTAATCCTTTGTACTCGGAAAAGTAATTAGATGCATAATTATTCAATACTGACAAGGGCTCATATTATTGCTTCGAAAAGTAAAAAATACATTTGTGTAAGTTCATTTTTCCTGAAAAATTATTTTGCGAATTCTTACAATACTGTAGGTATTTTTTTAACAATCGAAATCAAGAAACGTCAAAATGATAGCCCGTCTAGAATAGCAACTAAGAGTAACCTCTCGAGTGCAAAGGGTTACAAATTTTTTTAACAATTTATTAAAATTAGGTAAAAAAATTGTATGGAAATAAAAATTGGTATCACTAAATAAAACCTATTCTTTGAACTTTAAAGTAGAGTATAAATAGTTTTTGTGCAATATTATGTTCCAAGTTATTAAGGAAAAACGCTAAAATTTCGGATGATTTTTAAACAAAGACCTAATTAAAAGTTTTTAAACTCCTTTCTTAATGAGCGCGCCTACGACTCAAGAAGTAACTTTTTTCGGTTGATATGGCTTAAAGATGCTTTGAAAACAGAAAGTTCTTAGGGTTGAACAAAAGCACTGAAGGTTTTGGGGAATTTCGGTACTATTTTTGTGGAGAGGCTACCTTAATTCCTTTTCTATCAAGCTTTGTCAATTCAGAGACATAATTTAGAATTTAAAATACTTTAAATCTGAATTCGTAAAGTTTTCAGTTTCGCATACATGAGTAGGGAAATGACATGATTAGTTCCAACAATCTCCATGCAAAAGAAAATAGTTTTCTTTTTTTAAAAAATCCTAAGAATTTGGTACTTTGAGTAGAAGACAGAGAAAGGAAATTTGAAAGACGAACAAGGGATGTGGCAAATGTGAATATTGAAAGCTTAATGTACGGGGGAAAAAAGCAAAGCAAAATGTGGGATCGCTCTCCCTTCTAATTTCTACTATATACATGTTACGGTCAAGGTGGCAAATAGGCTCTTATTAATAATAACCGTATCTTTAGGTGATTATTATGAATAATGACCGGTTATTATTAATAATAACCGATTAATCACATTCGCAGTAGCATATACACAGTATGGAGATGCTTTTTTAATGCTTTTTTAGTTAGCTTAATAGATCAGTGAATATAATCGAGTGTGCATTTCAGGCCTTTTTATTTTGACCGATTAGATTTAAACTTCTATACATATGTGCGCATTTGTATCAAGAATACATATCAAATTTCATTTATCTTGCTTATTTCATTTTTGAGTTATCGCGCTCTTATACACACGAATAGACAAAACGACAGATTGATAAACCGTTGCCGGATTAGTTCAAAATTTGATATCAATCTACAATTCTGGGGATAAAATTATGTCAAATTTCACCCATCTAACTTGCTGTTTTTTATTGTTCACAGGCGTGTGGACAGACTTCCCTTTAATGGATTTCGTCCAAAATATGACAAAAACTACAATTTTATAGTTAAAACCACAAACCAAATTTCATCCTTCTAGTAGCATTTTCGAGTAAATTTGTTCACAGACAGACAGACATGACTTGTGGAGGTCTAAAACGTGGAGACCACCACAATCTCAAAGTTCAATATTTTGATGATTATAATACTTTCTCTTTCTGTGGACGAGTTTTCTATTTTGTTTATTTAGGTAATGTAGAACTTCCGCTACAATGACCAATATCCGGGAATCTTCAAAATTTCAACACTCTGTTTGAAGATGTTAATTAATGTTTAAAGCACAATTTTTTAATGTTGTGTTTTAAGGATACTTTAAAAATATTAAATTTGATGTTCCTATTGAGGTAGCTCTCATGGTTTACTTAAAATAAGGTTCTCGTTTTGTGGAAATGATGACATAATTGTTCGTTATCGCTGTTTTTGACGATTTCTAAGGCTTCTTTGGCAGTTAAACGTTTAACTAAACGATTTTAAATATTAATACAGTATTCAAATGCATTTGTCGATTACTCAAATGGGAGGGTTACCTGTAAACAGAAGTGGATCCTGGATACGGAATTTCTGTGAACCCAAAATAAACAAAAAAGAAAATTCGTCTATGGACGAGTTTTCTGTTTTGTTTATTGCATTAAAATGCCGTAATTACGTCATTCCGGTGTAATGCTAAGTCAATGGAATCTTCAAAGCGGAAGTCCAAAAGCCTTATAAATAAAGTCAAGGTTTTTAATGTCAGTAAGCAAAGCAGAAAACTCCTTCATATTTCGTAAGCGAGAAAATAAAAATTAAAAAAATTCTTGCTTTCCACTTGGTGGATTGGAATTTCATCCACAACAGAACAAACAAGACTACAGATGATTTTTGAGTATTTAAAACAAATGAAAACTTGATATATTAAGATGATTTTCAAAATTCTTATGTGTGCGCCTGAACTATATCTCGTGCCTTTTTTTCTTGGAAGTAAAAAGAAAACTTGTCGCTTTTGTTCAACATGACCACCTACAAGCTGCGCAAATGAGAATAAGTTGCTAAGGAAACTTTGAAACCATGGCAACGGCATCGATACTTAGACCACAGAGAAAGAGTATCTCCTTCTCTGTGACTTAGACGACTAAATTCAATGGGATATACTAGGCGGTGATTTTTTTCGGACAGATGTGTTTTTACTGATGAAAAGATCCTCTTTTTCAAGTACTTAACCTTTTACAGTAAGTTTTGATCATATTTTTGTATACTTGATTCGTAATTCAAAGTATGTAAAATTTTATTGTGATATAAGCTTTTGTTTATGTTTTGAAGTAGTTTATTATAATTAGTGTCAGTTGAATAATTTATTATAAAAAAGGGAATCTCCGGTAATCTGATGTATAATCAGTTTCTAAAAATTAGGTTAATTAATCAATCATAAAAACATCCAGCTAATTCAAATTAAATTCTGTTAGAGAAACTTAAATGATATTGATAGACTTGCAACTAGTACGCTTCAACACGTTATCGGTGAATGAATTAACAATCTATCTGAAATTAATATTTTTGATACAAATACATCTAAATCAACGTTAAAATAATTTCTTTAATAAATTAATTGATGTTTTTGTTTATTTAGTTTGTATTTAAACCAGCTCAAGGAACTGCATTTTATTTTCCCAATTTTATGTTCTAGTTTATTTACAAACATTTATAAATTTTAAAAATTTCTAAATAAATGTTAACACCAAAACTGTATGTTTAATTTAAAACATAACGGATCTGAGATATAATGGAGCCAAATTGAGTGAGTTTTAATTATAACTATTTATTTGATAGTAATCAAAACAAATGTTGCTTTTTTATTATTGAAGAATTTTTGTATTTGTTGTGCCTCGAAAATTTTAAAAACTTTTTATATCATGACACTGTTAAAACTAGTAATTCAGTGTTTTAATTGTTTTTTGACAGCAGTTATAAGGTGTTAGTATGCAACTCAACTCCTGGTTGCTAAGATACTTGTTCATATAGATGGTTTCATCCAGTTCTCCACATAAAGAGGCTGCACACTAATTCCAAAAAACTTATTTTTGTAAATTTAAAAACACAATATGGCAGTCAAACTTGAATCTTTTCAAGTCAACTCGCCAAATTTACATTCAATCAAGCTTAATCGCCAAGCATAACTCATTGAGTTTCCTATTAGATTTAACATTGTTAAGGCTTAGCGGTTGGCGACTATCTGAATGGTTGGCAAAAATGTCCACTTAACGATGAGTATCGTACCGAGTTTTTAAATTTGATCCTTACTTTTTTTAACGTTTACATGTTGTAAAAAAGTACTTTTCCGTTAGCCGGGCGCAAGCGAAAAATCGCCAAATAATGTAGAATTCCGCCAAATTTCTTACAACCATTCTCTGTTGTCATTCGCTTCGCTTGGAGACTTGGCTCGCATTTGGTTCACAATTTGCGACATTTGCGCCCGGCTAACGGAAAAGTACCTGTAAAAATTTCATAAAGACATCATTCTCACGGAATCAATAATCCAAATATTAATTTTCTTTAAAAAATTTTTTTTTCATTTTAAAAATATCAAAATATTTTCTGAACTTTTTTTCTATGAATTGATGCAGGACAAAAACAATTCACGCTAAGCATATAAAAAGACAGAATGGAAATGGTACAGAAACATTTTTAAATTAATTGTGTGTAGATTTTACTTTAGCTTGATGACATTTAAAATTCCCACGAAATTCAACGATAAAGCATCCTTATGCAGAAAAACGTCCAGTTTTTTTTACAATTGGCTGAAAAACTACTAATATAAAATTAAATATAGTGCACTAGTGTATATTTGGGCAACTTTCACAGTAGCAGAAAGACCACAGTAACAGATTTTTTGAGCCAATATTTATACTTGGTGACAAAAGCTAGCTTATGACAAAGGAAAGGTTTGTGAAATTATGAGAGAAATTCCTTGCCAATTTTATTGCCTATGGCTGCTGTTCTTGGCGTTGTTGCAGATATTTTGGCTCCTTCTCTGCTAACTGGAAATAATCGTGTTTCATCTGGAGTGCACAAAATTCCATCCAAAACTTATCCTCTATTGTCTACATTCTTTTCATAATCAGTGATGCCATCTCCAAATTAATCAATCTATGGTAATAGAGCTATAACAGTACTTTTTTGACAGGGGGGTCCCTAATAACCATCAAGCTTGAACGTTGACGCTGTTCCGTTAGTGCCGACATTTATTGTTAAGAGAGATATCGCTAGGATTCGGCGGGTTTTGTTTGGGACCCTTCAAACGGAAAAGTACCGCTGCTTATGTGTTATAGAGGCCCTCGAGCTTACTTCGCAACCTTTGGATTAAGCCAAGATCGCAGCTCCTAAGTTCAGTGTGCTAGCGAAGCTACTAAGTTCCGGCTCCCGCGGTTAGCGAAGACGTAGTATGCTTTTTTAAGTTAAAAAAAATATGCTCTGTGCCCACTTAAATGTCCCTTAACAAGGAGTATTAAAAAAACCAGTGCGAATTCGAGAACTTTAGCAAAAAAGCAACACGATGCTAATATAAGAACACGCGCTGTTTCTATAGGACTGCAAATTTTTTGGCAAAATTTCACCACCATCTTGGCGATATATCTCAGTGGCCGCTATAATACATAAGTGTCTTATTAGCACAAGATGCTCAACAATATTCATATGATATCTTTACGATGTTATAAGACATTCAGAATACCGTAGTAACATCGTGGAGGTATCGTAAAATATCTTGCGTTAATAGGGTACCAAAATACCACCGTCATATTGTTTGGAAACGGCCCCATTTGAAACCATAACTATGATATCTTCTGACAATTTTCAGAAGTAAAATGTCATATATTTTGCCTTCTACTTTTGTTCCTGCTTGCTTTTTAAGCAAATATTTAGCTACCATAATAGCAAAAGATGCCCTACAATATTGCCACGATATCACCATATTGTAAGGTATTCAGAATATCAAACAAAGTCGTGGAGATCTCGTACAAAATCTTGTGCTGATAGGGTAAGAAATGTTGCAAATCAAATAGGAAGCAGTTCCTTGAATTCAGAAAAGAGATTTTTCCCGATTTCAGTGTCTTAATTCCGCTTTCTGGCCTGATTCCGGAAAGCAGAATCAAGTTGGAAACATTTCGAGTTCTGGACGGGCTACAACGGAAGATAAATTTTCGAGCTTGGTCCGTGAACTGAAAACTAGGTCCTTGTAGTATCTATCACCTATGATACTCTTTTTCAATTCTGTTAGAAGAAATCGGAATTTGTAAAATCACGACATTTCTATAGACACTGAAAACTGGATTTAATTTTTATGTTTATCGTGACTACGCAGGTCTGTATCGTATGGAACTTATTTTCACTGCATAATTAAGCGGACAATTATAGAACTTCGGAATTTACATTGCTTGAGAATTTATATTTGTTTCTCCTCTTTCTCCAATGAGTTAATGTTGAAACATCTTGAAACTTTTTGGATTTATAATACGTTTAAACTGTATTATTATTTTGTATTTCTCCTGTAAGTATAAACTATTGATTAGCATAAGAGATCTGAATCTAGAAAATGTTACGAAGTGCCTGAATTCCACAAAATTCCAATAAATCGGCAATGTCTCTCCTAATTTAATCACCCTTGTAGAAGGAGAGTCTAACATATCTGGCAAATTTAAAGGCAAGTAAAGGTGACCGAAGTAAGCAGATTTTGATAAGTGGAAATGGCTCGTAGAAGTAATAAAGGACGCAGACAGAAATCATCATTTCCGGCGCTGATTTTGAGCAACATGCATCATTGCACGAAGACGGCACTCGCTTAAATGCATTTTATCTGAATAAAAAGCAAATTAACTGGTAGACAGATACCAGGCTGTTCATACAACGTTGAATGGTAGAGTTTTTAGTCTTTTCTCAATCGTTCTGAACCATGCCCCAAAAATTAATTGAGATTTATATTCCTTGTAGATGCGTGATCTAATGTAATTCTTTCCTGGTAGGCATGTGATCTCGTACCACATGGATTATTATGCGCCCAAAAAAGTGAGTGTTAAACATGTCCGAAAGTGTCAGCGAACTCTTCATCGACCTCTACCACCTCAACGCACCATTTCTATCCACACATTCTATTTTAAAATCTACATATTTTGGTCCTCTCTGACTGCCTTTAGATTTTTCCCAGAGCTTTGAAAATTACTCTGTCTAATGAAAAGAGAAGATGAAAGAAGAATATTCTGAAGAAGGAGAAAGTTACTAATGTTTCATTAAAAAAAGTCTATTTTAGTTTCAGATTTCCGCTATGAATACATCGACACCCCAAATCTTCAGTACCGAAGAGTGGTACAGAAATAATCAAAGGCGTTTCAATCAATCGGATATATCAAGAGCAGAGTGGTTCAGGTAAACATTTCTAAGGTTTCTACTTCATACTTTTTGGGAGGAAAAAAACTATAATTACTCCCTAAATATATGCAATTTACTTTTCTTGAAAATTATTATTCCTTACTCCAATAAATGGAGTATGGGTATTGATTAGTTTTTAAAATATTTCCTAAAGTGACATATATGCAGTAAAAATAATTGAAAAATGATCAGAAAGTAAGATGGAAATAACTATTAGTACTTATTTATTTTTACTTCAGGAGTTAAAGGCTTCATGGTTTAGATATTTCTTTGGGTAGCAGTGCCAATCTACTTTTGATAAACTTGTGTACTTTTTAGAAACCTGAAATAAGCCCGGATATAAATTGCTAATAAAGCAAGTGAGGTTCGACAAAAACAAATCCTATATTGACTTTCTGATTAGATAGCAGTCTGATGGTGGTTTTAGTGAATTTCGAGGTTTATTGCTGTACATTTTTAAAAAAGCTTAAAATCGTGACGTCAGCAAATAGGGCTGTAGAGCTAAAGCCAGTTTTTTTTAACAAAATGTATTTTGATGAAATCCTTCTTGATGTAAGCAAAATGTAAAATATTCATTTTATAAACGTTTTCTGAAGGAAAAATTGTACAAATGATTTATATAATAGCGGTGAATAAACTTTATAATACTGTGAACAAACTATCCAATATATTATTTCAGTTGTCAACACTCTTTAATTCTCAATTAATGCAAAGTCTACAGCGATGAATACGGGATCAGTGCATAGGATTATTTTACCGACTTCTGATATAGTTTGTTCAGTTTACGCTAACAAATATTCTTTGTATAAAATTTAAATTAAAAGAAAAATTAAAACATCATAAACATTGCGAAAGTATGGATGCGCAGCTCTCTCACATCTTTTCTTTATATTTTACAAAGCTCACCTATATAAATCACCTACTTAGACTTCACCTACAACCCAATAAATAACTATTTTTTTTTTTAGTGTTTGTGAGGGAGGATGGTTGAATGTGCGAAAGTTTCACACTGCTTTACTAGTAATACTAATGCAAAAATAATCTACATTGAAGGAAATCAGATTTCAAGCTAAGTTAGTATGTTTCAATGGAAACATATTTCACATAGCAGAAAATATAATTAAATAATCATAACTGCTCGCAAAAAATAATTCGTCGAATTAAAATAATTAAATAGGAAGTATTGTTGTGAATACTACTCGAAATATTTATTCGAATACTTACAAAAATATTCATTTCAAACTTGATACCATTTTTACAGCTTTTTCCAACGAGAGGCTAAATGGCTGCTCATTCTGAGTTCGGATTCTATCAAACGATTCGAACTTCAAAAGATGACTTATCTCTTATCAGTCTTGGAAAAATATTGTGTTATTGACATTTCAGTTTGTGATTTAGATTAGCTGCCGATCCCAAAGTGCTGAAAAGTAAGGCTAAGTTTTAAAGAAATAAGTATGAAGAAATGCAAATCTCTAGCCATCTTGACTGCACAAGCTTAGATCAGATTTACATTCACATTTATTAATTAAGCCTTCTTCTCTTTTGAAATATGGAACGTTTCAAAGATTAAAGGAAACTTTTCTTTCTTGCTTGCTCTTTTACTTGGAAAAGAGTTATCTAATTTCTCGATATGAATATGTTGTACAAATGGGTTATTCCAAAGTTTCAATAAATATCGTATAAAAAATTGCCGAGACTTCAATCAAACTGAGTACTTGATGCATAAATGACACTATAAATCCGCCGTATATATCGACAGAATGAGTATTAAATTTGTAGTGGTGAGATGTTCTAACGTTGGTATTATTAAAATTTGAAATACGTGGTGCCGTTTCAGATAATGTCATCGGTTTCAAATCAAAATTAAGCCATCCTTTGCCATTAACCCTGGTGGAGCTCCAAACTGAAACATTAATCTAGCAAAAATTTTTATGATTAATAAGTACTAATCAAGTGATTAAGAATGCCTCTGGCATCTCTTATTAATTTGCTTTGTTTACAGGGTATGCCAGCAAAGCAAGCAATTAGCGAAGGAAAAACGGCACCTGACAGACACAGTGCAGAACGATGTGACGAAAAAGATCGCTGAGAGGGCCAAGCAGGTTTTCGATTGCCAGAAGGATTTAGAGAAGACTATAGAACAGCTCACCGCCGAGACCAGAAAGTGCGACCTGGAGAAAAAGCGGCTGGAGAATGCTCTGAATGAAGTTCAGATGAGTCTCATCGTTGCACAGGAGAGTCTGGATCTGAGGGATCAGCGAATATCTTCCGATTTAGTGCACGATCGTCTTCAGGATGAACTGCACAGGGTAAGTGCTGTTACACCATCTGTTACACTCTTGTATCACAGTCTTGCATTTCTGTCTGTGTATTGCTTATATTTGTGTGCGTATTTTTTCGTTTTGCAGGAAATCGAAATTATTCAAACATACAGAGATCTCACAAAGATGATCATCGCCGAACTGGAGAACCAAATCAGGTTAGTGATTTATGCAACAGAAAAGAAATCCCTATTTCCAGATTTAATTGTTATTTTTTTGGACGAAAGTTTACTGTCATTAATATTTTAAAAAAGTTTTAATGAGAACGTCATCCTAGAGAAAATTAGAATATTGTGTTGTGAATGTTTCAGAATAATTTTATTGCATTTCGCCTTCCAACAGACGGAATCAGCAATCTAAAATAGAGTTGGAGAGGGACTGGAGCGACAAGTGGGAGGCTTACAACATCGATACCATCTGCGCTCACATGCAGAACACGTCTTCTGAGCAAATTGCCTTCTACACTGGACCTCAGAGGATACCAAACAAGTAATATTTTGTCAAGTAAACAAGTAATAGTTACAAGTAATTTTTTTATTATCTCGCCAAAGAAAATTTTGCATGCATCGCTACTATATTGTGGCTACTTTTATTTTTTACCTAATCTTTTTGGCAATATTTCAATGGCTTTCTCTGTTCTATTACTGCCCCAGTGGTGTTGAGTCTGTTGTACTTGCTTAGTTACACTCTATTCCAATCAATCGCAACGAATTCTTACACCACACATAAACTTAAAAATAAGGACACTTGTAATTTTTTTCTCTAATACGTATATTGATTATTTTTCTCAGAATATCCGTAGAGAAATTCTTTCAGTATGAACAATGAAAAATTAAAATGCATCATTCATTCATAATGAAAAATTTAAATATATTTCATTGTTTCATTTATAAGTTATAAAGATTTTTAAAATGCTTATAAACCATGCTTTGTAAACTGCAAGAAAACTAAATCGATACTTTCATTGTAAAATTTATATTTAATTGAAAATAAGAACTAAAAATACATATTTTATGAATAGCAAAAGCAGCTGAAATACAAATGACTTGGCTAAGAATCAAGTATTTTCTAAATAGTTTAGCTATACTTTGAGAAAAAACATAATTAATATTTATATTTGTTTGCCAAATAACTTTTAGGACAGAAATATACGCCTGAATTTTCCTACCAACTATTTAAGTTAAGTGTTTATCTTAATATTAATCATAAAAATGCCTTTAACATTATCCATAAATATATCATTCCTTAAAACTAAAGTTTTAATATCAAAATCTGATTCATATGCTATTGATATTAACTTTTTAAAACCATTTCCAGATATTTAAAAAACATCTGGAAATGGTTTTAAAAAGTTAATATATCAATAGCATATGAATAAGATTTTGAGCCATTGTCTTTTATTTTTCACAACTATGAACAAAATATTTTAAGAGATGATTCCCTATAATAACTCCGCCTGTTAGAAAATAAAAATAGGGAAAATACGCATTTCCTAAAAGTAGAATTTTTAATTAAATTAAAGTATATTAGGTTGTTTTCGCTAAAAGTATTCTCTAATTTTCAATACTACATTCATTTCAGTATTAGGGGTGTTAGAAAATTCAATTAGTTATTGAATTTATTTTAGATTCAAACGAGCTTGTCTGTTTTAGATGGTCATCCCCTCAAGAATGGATCGAGTTCACCCGCCACCGACTCTTCAACGCCAGGGATGAGATTCGAACATCAGCTATCTTGAGGGACAAAATCAATACCCACCTGCAGAACGGTTATAAAGATCTCCGCAACCAAGCGGACTCGATTGAATCGGTTCTGGCGCAAAGAGTTAACGAGACGAATGATAGTCTTTACAGGCTGAAGCAACATCAACAAATGGTAAGGATGGTAGTGGTTCTAATCCCACTTGATCTAACGTATCTAACCAAGTCTATGAGTCACTTAAAGCCTATCATGATAAAGGGTTAATTTAGCATCTTCTATTTATTAATGCGACCAATGAACCTAGGTAACACCTGAGCTAGAAGTCTAACTTTGCTCCAATATATGGAGGTAGGTTGCCTTCCTAGATACTTAGAACACCTAGTTAGAACCTGAGGTAGAAGTTTGACCTATCTTCAACATATGGAATTAGATTGCTTTCCTGTAGAAAATTCAGGGGAAAATGCCGGCATGCGTTCCAATTGGAAGAAAACTTCCAAAAGCCTGCTAGACTGACCGCAGCGAGCAATTCATTACATCACATCGATCTTCTAGATTTTCAACAATGCCAGTTAAGAAATTAGATTCGATTAGATAGAACCCATAGCCTTCTTCCTCCGATTCATGCTCCTCAGTCCTGCATGCCATATCATCGCTAAATCCGCAAGGCCACGGGTGGGCAAAAAGCTGGACTTTCACAAGTGCTCCACTCCATGCAAATGGCGTAGTTGCATTCCACACCATTCCATTTTTCATACCATCCATTTAAGTAGGTCATGTCATTCATGGGCCGCTCCGCTCAAATCACAAACCCATCAGGTAGGGGCATTCCGATCCCTTAAGCTGGCATTCACGAGAAGGCTAGCCATGCCATTTGTCCTAAGACCGGTTTATTTTCTCACCCATTTTATTCGAAAAATAAGGCAAATCATTCACTGATGTTCCAGAGATTGCTTTGAGACAAGGTTTAAAATCGCAGAATTCTACCTACCCATCCTCATCTCCCTTCATCTCGGGAAATTTCGAGTTTCATTTCTACCCTCGACGCGAGGCCCCAATGTTGGCAGATCCTTTGATGTGCCGCTCAAATTGGAATCGACGGATTGAGTTTTGGAATTTAAGTTCTTTTGAATTCCAACATTTCGAATCATTTGCTCCAAATGTCATAGGGTTTCGACCTTGACGATTGTTTTTTCCTTCCCGTGTTCCAAAAATTCTATTTTAGAAGATCTCTGAATGGCCTGCTTTACTGCACCCGCTTCAAAACGTCCTAAGCCTTCAAAATGCGAAACCCCACCTGCTCCGATTTCTCCTAGAACGAGAGAATCTTCTCCTCTCGTATTACACCGGTTACATTTCAGCATTCATGGCATATGGAGTGCTTGGATGTCCAGAGCTCTCGTGAATGTCCAGCTTATTAAATTAGCTCAAAGATTTTAACTTTAAGAATCCAATTTCCCCCCTTCTTTCGGATTAATTTTTCATATTTTGGTTTTATTTATTTTAATTTTTTTTTTAATTTTTTTTCGGATAAATTTTAGATTTGAAAAAATCGTGTCAAAAATTTCCTGATACTTATAAGTATTTTCGTACTTTTTTATTTTAGTAAAATGTGATTCGTCATATTTTGGTTTCAATCATTAGTTTAATAAATCCTTTTTTCATGTCTTCACGATCCCTTTACATTTATTCTCCACTCCCCCCGGGGGGGTGCAGTTGCGGCAAAATCACTACCGTTACTTATTGAGCCAATCTAGTTGTCATGCCTTTTAGAGTGCTAATGGCATGAGCATGGAGGCGAAAGAGTTCAATTTTAAGCTAATCCTAGTTAACATTGAAAGATGAGCTGTGACCCTAAATCATCTTGCCTATAAAAACTGTCTCTCTCGAAGTTTCCTCGTTTTCCTGGATTTCAGCCTAAATCCAAAGTCTTTTCCATTACAAACTTCTTTTTTTTGCCATTCTCATTTGTTCGCGTCATCTACCTAGATTTTTGGTGGCAAGATTCTATAAGAATCGCAGGAGTAATAATTTTATCTTAAAAATAGTCCTTTAACTATGAAATCACACTTTCTCTTACTCTTTGTATGCTTTTTTTGGATGAGGATAATTCAACAATTACAAGTAAAAGATTGACAATTCTAGAAAATTTGGCATACATTTAACCTATGCTAAACTATACAATTAAACTACACTAAATTATATATTTAAACTATACTAAATTAAACATTTAAACTATACTGAACTATACATACACACATAACATTTGGAATTAAATGCGGCATTCAATCCTCCTATAATACAATTAAGTTTTCGATGTTTATGGAATATATTATCTTAAGTTATGGATGTTTTTAAGTTCGATGTTTATGGAAACCGCGTTGTAGGAAGGGTGTATTATAGGAGATTAAAACAAGTGAACTTCTGAAAAATTTAAAAGGAATGAAAAAGAAATGCAAAATAATCCGACTTGGAGACTTAACCAAGAGTCACCCCTCAGCAAGGATTCAAAAATGGATTTTTTCTGTGAGAGGCCTGTCTTACGTTCAAAATGTGAACCCTCGTGACCCGAAAATCCCAAGTAATTGAGAAATTCCAGAAGAAAAATAAGAATCGCAAAAATATGGTCAAATTTTCGATAAACACAAAACAATTTCCCAAAGAAACTCAACTAGTTAGGAAAATCACATAAGAAAATTTAAAAAAAATAGAGTATAATGAGATTTGGACAATTTTCAATAAGAAAATTTAGAAACTCAAGAGCCATTGTATCCAGAGTGCGCAAAATGCAGTGGCATCAAAAATAGCAATGACTAAATTAAAACTAGTGAACTTCAGAAAACTATTATAGAAGAGTTGCCGCTGTTTTCACACCTTGTTATATGGAAGCGTGTTGTTAGAATACCTTATTATAGGAGAATTGTAAAACTTTTTGCTCTGTTTTTAAATAGAAACCTTGCTATCAGAATGATATGTTGTAAAGAGATTGACAGCATACATAACATTTTATTCAAATGATCAATTACATTGCCATAGAAAAATTTGAAACAAACTTTATCAACAATATGCACTACACATCAATTGCACATCACAATCACATTTTGTACGTGAAAAGTCGTCATTAGGATCTGTATGAAACAATTGTTTGAATTGTACGAAATTGTTGAGATTTTTCATTGGTCTCCAGGTCGAAGTAAGCATATAAAACAAAAAATTTATATTTGAAAAATTTGTGAAAAATCAAAGTTCATTCTTATTTTGTCAACAATTATTTGCCAGCTACATAGTATAATTTCTTAAAAATGGTTTTTTCGTTCATTCGAAAATCATCTGCTATAAGACAACTTTCCACAGCTCATTACTTTTATTTTCACATTACATTTGTTTTTATTAAACTCATTTATATTTAATCTCATTACGTTTATTTTTATTTAGAGTTCAAAGTAATTTTTTTCTAGAACACAGAGTGATGTTTTTGATAGAAGCATCACAGTTTCTTCTCCGACCTTATATTTAGCTCCTTTCCGATATTTTATTAAATAAATCTTCAAAAGCAGTTTTTAAATTGTTCGATGCAGGTTATCAAAGAAATAGCTGAAGCAGAAAAGACCATCCAGTTCCTGAAGAAAGAGATACTGGAAAAGGAACCAGCCCTGAAGAAGGCCCAGACACGTCTTCATTTGCGAAACGAGCGACCGAACGTAGAATTATGTGAGGACAGAGCTCACCTCGGGTATGGTATCTTGATATTTTTTTCACGTCAGTTTAAAATTTTTATAAACTTTTCAAGAACAATGCATAGACTGTGCTTAGTTATTTTCATTGTACAGGGTGTCCATAAATTATTGCCGGATTATAAATATTTTAAGACTGATATTCTAAAAAAATTATGCATATTGTGGGAAGTATGACCTCATCAGGGGCGGATTAAGGTCTAAGAGGGCCCTTAGGCCAATTTTCGGGGACCCAATTTCCTAATCCAAACTTTTAAAGCCAGAGATTTTCTAAAAATTGATTTTAATATAATAACAATATAAGCAGTTTTTAAGTGACAAATATCATGAAAAACTGAAATAAGTAAACACTTAATTCCGGATCACCTTCAAGAGATTTCGTTTCAGTATGTCAAGTATAACAAATTTTAATTTAAAAGCAATTTTCAGCAAAATGGAAAATAATCTGATCTGCGAACGAATTAGAAAACATGAAAAAAAATCCTAAGCATAATGTTCTGAAATTTAAATGATATTTGATTTTAATTAGAATATATTCGAGTATTGTTTAGCAACGAATTCGGAAACCCTCCGCGCTTTTGCGCATGCGCTGGGCGGAGTTATTTTCATCAAAATAGGGGGAAAGTGAAGAATGGGAGGGTGATGTTTACATTTTACTGAGCGTGATCTAACAAAGAACTCCGGAAATGCGCTCTTATGACTCATTTCCTGACACCCCTTTCCGGTGTAAAATCGTCCAAAAGTGCTAGTTTCGGAATCCGTTGCTGAACAGTACATGGTCCTTGTAAAACAAATGAAAGTACAAAGTAAATTATGTTGAAAATTGTCCAAAAATATCTAGTCCCCCCACAAAAAAAGGTTGCGAAGTCCCTAAATAGTTGCCTACTTTGCCTATTTGATAATCCGGCCTTGGGCCATAGGGAGGCTTGTTCATGTTCATAATTGCAATTGCTCATGTTCATCAGGCACTGTAATGATAGCACTATCTATTTGTATAGGTTGATTATTGAAAGCCGTGAGTTAGCCGCTACCATCCAAGCTCTCCAAGAGCAGCTGGCAAGAGCTGAAGCATCCCTGAGCAATCTGCTGCAGACCCGAAGGGAACTGGAAAGAGAGATTGCAGTCAAGGAAAATTCCCTCTCAGTCGACAAGGGAAGGGTCCAGCCGCTCAGGAAGAAATTTCCCGCCCAGCATAAGCTGATGGGACACTAACAGAAAACAATTGTTTTAGATCTAAATAACAACAGTAGAGGTTTTGTTGATGTGTAGATTTCGTAGAAAAACATTTCGAATTTTCAAATCAAATTTTGAAGTTAATTTTCAGTTTTAATGTATAGAAAATTTTCATTGTGCACCATTTGTGTTAAAGAATAAAAGAAATAATAACTGTTTGGTTGAAATGGCTTGTTTAATGAAAAAGCTAAAATCAATCAAGTTGATATTGTCGTAATGAAGCAGCATATTTTATAGATTTACTTATAGTAAGTGAAGTTATTTATTTTATGATTGAATGCGTAAACAGTTTGTTCCTTTTTATTTTTTTAAGTGAATAAAATTCTGAATAGCAAATCCTTATCAAGCAAAATGATTAGCTTTTAAAAGAGTAATTTTGATTCCAGTGGTTTTCGTTCTGACATTTTTTGAAATTTATTAATTCTTCAAATTGAACTAAATAGAATAACAAATTTTACCCAAACGAAATCATTTATTATTTCTTGATTTTAGACTGATGAGCTCCATTTTAGTTTCTTTCATTAAAAAAACTTTTCTATTCAAATAATAGTTTTGTTACGAACAAAAAGAGAGGTCAATAGTTATTCAGGCAGCTTTGTAAAAAAAAGAACAAGATAAAGTGATAAATAAACTCGAAAATGAAGTTGGATATAACATGAAGGTTCTATAATTGTTTTACTTATGCTGCTTTTCTCGAGCAAATACATATCCCAATTCATAATAACTAAGTACTTGTTTATCATTTTATGAATAAATTTACTAAATTTTTTAATTAACTTTTTCATTAGTATGCTAAAAAGTACCTTTTTCTTTTATTATTTTCTACTTTTAATACAGTAGAACCCCGGGAATCCGAACTAATAGGAGCTGACCTATGTTCGGATTCCGGGGAATTCGGATTATCCAGGAAATTCGGTAAAATACTCTTGATATGCCAAATGCAGTAAAGTGTTGACTCTGGGTGCTCTGTGAAGGCGTACGGAAAGAGCACGCGGCGAACTGTGGCAAACAAGTTGAGGGTAAAAAGAAGGTATCTGAGTTTTTCTACTAATTAAGGTGCTGTATTCATTCTTAAAGACCAATTCGAATACTTCTTTTAAGTTAGGAATAAACATTAACTTTGTTTCTGATTCATAATTCTTATTTTTTCTTCATTTTTCAGTAAAAATTTTCAAAAAAAATTAAGAAGTTGTTCGGATTTTCCGAAATTTCTGATTCCCGGGGTTCTACTGCATTTAATTTCTAATTCATTATTATAAATATTGTGGAATCCTAAAATAAATTTTTCTCGTATTCAATACGACGAATATGGAATAAAAATGCCCACCACTATGGAATAAAAATTAAATTAAATCAATCTTTTAACTCAGGATTAATTTCTGAAAATATTAAAGCTGTGCACTGGCATCGAGAACTCACAAGTGTATAAAATTTCAACATCAGGAAGAGAGTGAAAAATAGATTACAAAATTCCGTCCCTACAAAAATGAAGCAAATCAAGTTAAATAAAAGCGTATAAACGTATGCTTTTTAAATAAATATATATATATATTAATTTTGTGAATATTTTATTACAATTATAAATAATAGAATGAATGATTAAAAATCATTTTGGAAAATATGACAGAAGGAAACATGCTTTAAATGGCGACAAAACTCGTCTGACCCATGTCTTCTTGAATTGCAATGAGAGAAATAATTTTAAATAAATCCACAGTAGAATTATACCCCCTTTTTTCACTAATCAAAAAATAACCAAGTCCAAATATATGTGAAGCATAAGAGTCTAAAATTTTTTTTAAAAACTCAATCATTTTAGTCTTCAATTCTTCTGCAATAAATGACCAGTGGCGTAGTGTGGGTAAGTGGCTCCCGGGTTATAATAATTTTTTTCGCCCCACCGAGTAATCATCTGTGACTTAGCTTGCGTTAATAGCGCCTGGGTCATGGTTCTGTTTCGCCCCCTTATCGTATTTGATTTTAAAAAGCGACATAAACGCATTGATATTTTGTTACCGTAGCTAGTGGCGTCAGGAAAATATGATTTTTTTTTATCCCAGTGATCATCAGTGGCTTAACAAGTGTAAATGGAGCCAGGGTCATCGTATTACGAGAGCTATTGAGAAAGTAACTTGCGTTTTAGAATATAACAAAATGAAAGGAAACATTATTTATTACTTACATTTGAAAGACACATTGTTCAACTAGTTTTCAACATAATCTCCATATAAATTAAGACACTTATCGTAACGGTACACCAGCTTATTAATTCCATCTTCATAGAATGTTGCCGCTTGAGACTTCAACACCATGCACAGACGCCTGCATGCAGTTCCTCGTCATCGTCGGAGCGCTGCGTCGCCAGGTCTTCATATGTGGAAACAAGTGAATGTCGCTTGGAGCAAGGTCCGGACAGTATGGTGGATGACCAAACAGCTCCCATCCGAAACCATCCATGAGCTCTCGAGTTCGAATGGCTCGAGTGGTGGCGTCAAAGCGTCCGTGCATGGTTGAAATTTCAGGTGGCAACATTCTATGACGATGGCATTAACAAGCTGGTGTACCGTTATGATAAGTGTCTTAATTTATACGGAGATTATGTTGAAAAATAGCTGAACAATGTGCCTTTCAAATGTAAGTAATTAAAAATGTTTCCTTTCATTTGGGTTTTTCGAGTTCTAAAATGTAGGTTACTTTCTCAAATAGCCCTCGTATTTTTACACCCCTCATCATATTTTGCATTAAAAATGGCATAATGTTTTGACTCCAGGGCGCCTTATAAAATTGGCGCCCTGGGCATCTATACCCCCTTTGCCTCCCGGTCGCTACGCCACTATAAATGATAATTATTTCCTTTATTTTAGGATTGATTCATCATAGAAAAAGTACTGTTCAGCAACGGATTCCGAGACTAGCACTTTTGGACGATTTTACCCCGGAAAGGGGTGTCAGGCCATGAGTCATATGAGCGCATTTCCGGAGTTCTTTGTTAGGTCACGCTCATTAAAATGTAAACATCACCTTTCATTCTTCACTTTCCCCCTACTTTGATGCACATAACTCCGCCCGGCACAAAAGCGCGGGGGGTTTCCGAATCCGTTGCTATACAATATTTAGCTTTTGATATAAATATTGAATTATCCTTCGATATTCAATATTGATACCGATATTTGGGAATCATATTCAATAGATAAAAGAAAAGAGACTGAATAATCAAAATATTTAAACAAATCGAAAGTTTTTGTGTTCAATTCACTTTTTATGTAGAATTCCTCTCTTTTATTTAATATTTTAAAAAGCATAAAAAATTACATAAAATAAAAATAATTTAGTTAAACAGTTACACAGAACAAAATATGAATTGATCGAAGATTCATTAGTTTAATAAAATACTACTATATAATTCCAACAACTACTATTATTATTTAATATAAATATATATTCGAGATGTAAAAAAAAGCATACTGAAATTCAGAAAACAACAAAACATGAATGAAAAATTTCGTCTCGAAGCTTATTTCAGCCATGAAGGAATCAGAAACGACAGCCATGAAGGTTTTTAATTCTGAATTAAAAAAGATCATACCTGAAAATTCAACAAAAAACGTGAATCTCATTTTACCTTTAAGGATGGCACAAAAACCTTGGCACGATAATTATATCACAGATAATCGAAAAAAGTTTACAATCGAATTTATTGCTTCCGAAGTTAATTGTAACCTTGATGAAAATTCCTTCGATTAACGGAACATGATGAAGTTTTTGATTACTCGGAAAGTCGTGAGAGAAAAAAATATATAACAAAAAGTGGAAATCACCGACCTTCAGATATCATTTGACTTACTTTCGATTGTTAATCAATGCTTAAGTGAAGGTTGATATCATGTATTGAAATAATGACAAAAATGCTATTTTTCATTGCTACCATTTTTTCCCCATCAAAAGATGCTTGAAGATGATAAAATGTATGTAATTAATCTTACCAAAGAAATTTTATATTTTGGTGTCTTTTGTTTTTGTTTCAGTAGCTTCTGAGTTATTTGACTCAAGCAAAATAAAATACTTTTGAATTATCGAAGTTTATAAGTTTTTAATATCTAATTTCAATTAACTTGTTGATGCTTTAACTTAATTTTGTATCCAATCTAGAGTAAATGTTCGAAAACTAAGCATTTATGCAATGAGTTTTAAATACATATTATGTACGAAGTCTGTAAAATTAATGTTTAAAAATATTTTGTATTTTTTTCACTAGATGGCGATACCAGCGTGTTAGTTGAGAACTACCGTGTTTGCGTTTAAGGGAATTAACTAGTAGATTGATTCCGTAGAATGACAGATTAGAAGCGAAATAAATTTTTGGAGTTGTCATTAAAGATCATTTAAGAACACAAAATTAATTCGGAGAATTAAGATTAATTAAACGTTCTATGCTTACTGCGATTTGAAAGTTTTAATGTCATTTTAGAATTTTCTTCACTTCTAAATTATTTTTCACGACTGTGAGCGAATGTCGATAAAATAATTACAGCCAGAGACAAACGAAATAAATATAACAATTCAGTTTTTCCCATGACATTATACCTTTATGAAATTTTTGAATTCTGCGAACTGAAAGGTATCTGAAGAATTCTAATATACTTTTAAACCTCGAAATATTAGGAGCATCCTCCCCTATCCTATCTTTTCAATTAACTATCATCTGGAGAAATTTGACAGGCAACTAACTTGTTTTCGAAAGTTGATCAGAAAATTCATTCTAAACGTTTTTCTTTTATATTCTTTTCTTTTTCTTTTCTTTTCTTTTCTTTCTTTCTTTTTCTTTTCTTTCTTTCTTTTTCTTTTCTTTTTTGCGTTTATATTTTAAAAAGAAATCAAAATGCCGGAAAGACATCCTGAAAGTGTAAGAAAAAGTGTTCGACACATATTACAGCAAATCATGTAAAGCTTTATATTAAATGGATAGCTCATGATATAATGCAAAATCAATATTATTTCTAATTATCTTTCAAAATATTTTCATTTGCCAGATAAAAATAGTAATCAAGGGAGGGGGGGGAAAGTAAGGGACATATTTCTCATGCACAATTTAAAACGACTGAGAACTACGATGTCATTCCCCAACAGTAGTGGCGTTAGAGTTTGCCCGACAGAGTACACAGTCTCCCCGACAGAGCAAAACCTGCGAGGCGAGTGTAATGAAAGTGGTCTCAAATTTTCGTCAGATTTTTATTTATAACAGTTATTTCAAAATTCAAATATGGTAAGGGAGGCGAAAAAAAATCTATCCTCTAGACAATATTTAATATTGTCCGGATGGTGTAGTAATAGGCATTGTGAAGAAGACATATACTACACAATTATGTACAAGTGCAAAGCACCACTTACGGAAAAGTGGAGTAAAACCGGGTACCTTCATTTTGACGTTATTAATTCTCCTTTTTAGGGGACAAATTCTGAATTATACTCCACTAGCGAAGAAAAAAGTTGTTGTTGAATTCACTTCGTCTGGGAAGGTTTATTTGTCTTATGACGTCAACTCTTCAATGTTCTTTCCATTTTAAACTATCCTTACTTATTAATCATTACAATTATAAAAACTATACTTAGTCCGGCTTATTATATGTTTAGTAAGGATTTATATCTTATCAAACAATAAAGATTTCGTAAAACAATTACCTAGTTCTATTTCATTTTTTATAACCTCTGCACTCGGGGTGAAATCGGGTACTTCTAGGGGGTAAAACCGGGTACTAGAGGAAACTACGGATACCCGACCCAAGAGGATTTTCTTAGGTTGTGAGATAGTAGTTTGTGAGGGCTATTCCTGTTTGACCTTTGAGTAAAATGATCTGATGGAAAACATTTGCAATTTATTCCGATTTTCAATATTTTCTTTTTTTGTGATAATTTTAAATAATTCAAAGAATTATTTTAGTCAAAATTTTAGAATGAATTAAAATTTATTTATTCCATTATTTCCTCGCTTGCAAGTAAACGATTTTTATTCATTTGTTCTTATGTAAAACTTAAAATTAAAAATCTTTTGCTGGAAGTCTTTGCAATCGTTTAGTCTTATTTAACTAATCGTCATTTCGACTGAGTTCTTCTTTTAGTTAACTTGTATTTTAAAGAAGAAAGAATTACGTAGAATACATTTTTCTTCTTTTGCTTTTGGATTGGATTATTTTTCTTCTTATGCTTTTGGATTTGCATCATTAAAATAGTAGGAGAACCCAGTAAGAGTATTACGTTTTTCCTATTTCTTGTTTTATACAACATTTGTTAGATTCTTTCATTTCATTTTGTCGCTATTCTTCTATTGTAATTTCCAAACCAGAAGTGTTTCAATGCGCTAGTGGCATTACTTGGTTCCCTATTTCATTCCTACAGCTTTTATCACTAATTTAGATACGAATTTCTCAAATATTTTTAAATTGATTGTCTTCATTCTTAAATTGTCAACTACTGTAATTATTGTAAATTTTTTAAAAATTGACTTTTTTCTGAAATTGTCAACTATTATATCTATTATTAAATCTTAAAAAATCGTTTTATTCTTAAACTGTCACATAAAATAAAAAAATATCTATGCTACTTTTCCACTGAAAATCTAGTTTTCCCTAATTTCCCATAGAGTTAACATATGTACCCGGTTTTACCCCACTAGTGGGTTAAAACTGGGTGATTTGACTTTTTCTACAAAATAATCATTAGTATGAAAAAAGTAGTAAAACTATGACTTCTCCTGAAAGTTATATTGTACTCTGATAAATAATGAAAATTTTAGAAAAACTTGACAAGCTCTATGTCGAATAGTTTAGCTCCAACAGGCCTTCGAGTCGTAGGTACCCGGTTTTATCCCAGTTACCCCTACTGTATCTTTTACTTTTTCTTCAATATGGCATTATAAATTAAATTGGGCAAAAAATACGGCTGTAAAGAAGATAATTTTCATCATTTTGAAATATGAACGGCACCATTGTTTTTGTTATTTTGTTGTCCATTAGGTGACTACGTAGACTTCGTGTTTAAAATAAAACAAAATCTAGGGTATTGCCCACTACTGTATAAGTGACATCCTTATGGGAGAGTAATTAAGAGGGTCGGGGAGAGAGCATTCCCGAATTTTTAAAATGAAATTTCTTTTACTAAAATCGATTTTTTAACTTTTTTTCTAAATGATAAAATAATTCCATGAACCTCTGCATCAGATTCAAATCAATGTTTTTGGAATCTAAGAATTCTAGCATAAACAACAAAAAGTATGAAAATGTTTTAACTGTCGTTTATTTAGATGCTAAGAATTTTTAATGGCACGATGTTTAAAGAGACCAAAACTAGTTTCTTGTTTTCCATTTTAATATCTAAAATGTTTTCTCAAAATGAAAACTCGCTTAAAAGAGTGGAAAAGAATATTCAAAAGGAGAATTTCCTTGAAGAAAATATATTCATTAAAGGTGTACAGAAACATTATCTGTTTCGCATCAATCCCAAGGACTTGGTGATAATTTCTGTATTCCAATATACTAAATGTAAACAACTTTTGCCTGCGACTTACATTATGGCGAATAGCCGACTTTTAAAATATAACTTTGATGTTAGCAAAAGGGGATAGTTGTTAAACTAGCCATTTCTCTTCTTTGAAAACACACTGCTTAAAAAATTAGAAAACATTATGATTTTGGATAAAAACTGGATGAAGGAAAGTTTTGTTGCCTTATAGATGCCTTATTCGTAGATGTTGTGAGCTATATGAAAATAAATTTATGCATAGAATAAGTAATAACCAAATTTTATTCTTAATTTTTAAGCAAAAATATGCATTTAATAATATCGTAAAAGCGAATAAAAATATAATTTCTCGAATAAAAGTGAGTTTTAACAAGGACGCTGTTTCTCATGACCAAAAGCTTTGCTACACAGTTGCGAGGTATGAAATAAATGAAGTTATCGATGACAAAAAGGTGATTTTTAGGAGTAGTTTGTCTAGGATTAGTTATGGTTTAAAGGAGTAGTTTGTAGCTGATGGCTCATTATGGGGATGAATAAAGAGCAGCATCTCTTTTCTGTAAAATGTACCAAAAATATTCGATAGAGTTTATACTTGGAGCAGGACGTTCTGGCCCATTGTTACACAGGATTCCATTGTCAAAAACAAAGCTGATAACCAGTTTTATACGATGTGACCTGGCATTATCGTCAACTACATCAAAAAGAAGTCATCTATATATTTACGTCACATTAAAGTTAACTACAAGAAAAGGACCCAAAATATCCGAGGATCTCATTTTTATATCGCTGAACCATCAATAGTCCACTTTGCACAGTTATTGTAGTTATGAACATTATAAAAAATACTGGAAATCCGAAGTGGATACTCGGCACAAAAATCCTCACAGATACATAATTGTTTTTTGTGCCACCTTTTCTCAAAATAAAAACCTTCTTATTATTAGGTTGTGCATTAATCCTCTGCTGCTTCGCGGGTTGGAAGCTAATCCACTTTCTGCTGCATCCTGCGCTTCTCGCAAGCTGATGGGTTTACTTAGTACTTTTGAAACGTTGAATCATATAATACTAATGAAGTCTTGCATGTAAATAACAATTCGCTTGGTTCAGCGGTATTTGAACATGTTTTCAAACGCTGCATCTGAATAGTAATTAAAAAAATTCGCCAGTCGGAGGGTTAAAGTGATACTCGTATGAGAAAAGAGCACTGCTCCATTTTTTTCTTGTTTTCGTATTATATTTATGGTGGTTCCTTGTTAAAGAAATACTAAACATCTGTGAAGACAAAAAACAATATCCTGGAGACGATATCGAGCAGTTAGAGCTGAAACTCTTGTATTAGTAGATTTCGCACGTCCAACCAAACCGCTTAAAGGGAATCACAAGGACTCTAGGCGCGGCGACATGTTGTTGGTGTTATGTTATGTACCAGTAGCTATTGGTGCAAAAGAGATACTGTGGTTTCTCCTGACACTTAATCTTAAACATCGGTACATATTCGGTGTTATTGCATCACTTTCTGACCTTAGACTAAAGCGGGACATTCACCATTAGGCCACTCCACTTATTTTGAAATACAGGATGTCAAACCTTTTCGTCAATGTAAGAAACCGATGAAAAATGGAATAGACCGAGAAAAAGTTGGAATTGCATGCAGGTTGGTTTTTCATTCGGCCCACTAGGCCATAAAACTGAAATACGATAGTCGATTAGAGAGACCGAGCCTCTGTTACAAAAATTTAAACCACAAAGTGGGGAGAGTGTGGGTTGGAGTAGAAGTAGTAGGTAGTAGTGGGGAAATCAGGGGAGACCCGTTTTGAAAACGGGGGGGGGGGGACGGAGGTGAATAGACAAGCGGATCGAGTTTCCCTTAGGTGCGGTTGACACTGTCCGACCTGTGAATGACCACCAAATATTATAGACTGAAAATGGAAACGTTCTGCTAAGAAGCCCTCCAAATGGATTGGAATTGAAGTGGAATGGATGGTGAATACCCAACTTAACATTTCCAGTTTCGAAAAACCTATTCCATTGACAGGAAAAGACACTTTTGAACTATCAGAAGATTTCTGTTAAAATGGGTCGCATTTGGGCCATTCACTGGTAACTTTGCTGGATTCAGGTACGACTACGTCATGTTGTTGAGACATTCGACGCATGCCAATAGTTTTTAATCTTCCCTTATATTAACACTGATGCGAAGCTCTTAGAAACTTTATCGGAAAAGCATAATTTTCGACGTCACAAGCAAAACTTGTACTTCTAAAGTTTGAGAACGTGATAATTTTTTTAATCGCTTTCCTTTCATTTGTGTTTAAATAGTCCAATTGATTATACGGTTGCTACCTACCTTTTTGAGCAACGTATTTTATGTAATCGCTCACAAAATTATAAAGTTATCGAACCCAGAATGGCTATTACTCAAAATCTTTACCTCACAAAATTGTTTTGTCAGTAACTTATCAAGTTCGGAAAAAGAAGTAGAGGAAGGAAAATCCCACAACTATAAAATTTACTTTGTCAGTGTTTGAAGTTTCTTATCACTGTTTCAAATTCCTTTTTCTAGCAGAAATATTAATGAAGTATTTTTTATCTTTTCTGCACACCGTCAAATATGAATTTTATTTTGTTGCAAACTTTTACATGGGGGGAGGCCTGTACGAAATTAGAAGAAAGGATGACAAATCTTCCAAGTATTATTCACCATGAAGCTGTGGAGAAACCTAGATTTTCATCAACTGCTGGTGTTGAAAAGTAAAAAAAATAGAAACTTTGGAAAGACATGGTATAGGAAACTATAGTTAATATTTTAGGAAAAATTTTACCTCTAGGCTTAATAGAACAAATATTTTTCGAAACAATTTTATTAAAGAGGCTATTAACAATTCCTCGAGGTTCCAACCAAAACTAGGCCAAGTCCATCAAATCATTCAACCCCAAAGAATCCAACATCATTGAAGGGCTTTCATGTTAGTCAGGTCTATCCAACACCAGATGAGACAGGACATTATAGACAGAGGGCTGGTCTGTCAGACACTTGATCAAGTAGGGAAATCTTTGCTGCAGTGAAGAAATGCAAGCGTTCTACGGCCACCAATTAATCTGCAAAGAGTACGTTGTTTGCACAAGACGCCCAACAATATTGTTACGACAGCAACATCGTAGAGATATCGTACGAATATCTTGTGCCAATAGGGTAGTCCAGTGACTGACCAGCGACAAAACCCTTTCATTTCATGAAGCCCAATGCTGAAAACCTTTCGACGTGGAGTGAAAATATTGTTGAAAAAAAACGAATCCTGGCACGTCTCATGAATATTATGAAGATCCTACATGAACGAAGGCATGATATCATCGTTGATTAAGGAAGACTTTTCTAGCTCCGCCAGCAATTAAGACCTTCATTGCAGACTTTTTCAGTATACTTTGTGTTTTAATTGCTGTTGGTGTTTTAATTTTATTTTTCTCTCCTTTCTGCAATTCATCTTGACGCTGAGAGCGTTTTGTATAACCTTAAACCTTATCTTGTCTGGTGGGTTCCCCCCCGATGGATTTAATAATAATTAAAGAGCAGTTTGCTCATTTCTAACGCTCGAAAGTTCAGCAGCGCTATAGAGGGTGCTTGCCACTGTAGGAAGAGATCGCCAAGTTTATCATCTTTACCTGCCTGGTAAATCCTTGGAATGTGAGCAGTCTCATAGTAAAAGCAGCATTTGCTCTTTCTTCAGCCATTCACCTGATTGAAAAACAGGTCAAAGTGAGACGGATTCATTGGGCATGTATAGAAGTGCGGGAAGCTGATTTTACCGCATATTTTTCTCCAATTCCTGATGTGTTGAATGGCATTACGGCTATCTGTGAGTTAACACCAGATAAAGTACAACTTACTCAGAAAAACAGACTATAATGTACCTCAATGATTTATTATATCATTTATATTTATTTTTAATATTTTCATTGATAGAATGAAAGGTATGGAAAATCGCTACTGATCAGTTATGAAATAAAATTCGAAAAAATATTAAACTATAAAAGAAAATGCAATGCATTTTTTTATTTGATTAGGTTTCGAAACTTATCCCCTGGGAACAATGCATTGTTTTTTATCCGCAATAAAGTTACAACCTCCAACCCAAGTATCATTTGCTGTTAAAACCCGGAAGAATAAAGAACAGCAGAAACGCCTTTTTAAGGGGCTATTCGCTAGGCTTCTTCGTGACTTAACAACTTATTTAGCGTGACAGCCTAAGCAAGGGGAGTACACAGCATCGCGGATTTTAATCAAAGGAGTAGGGAGAAATAATTTTGGGGTCAAGAGACAGAGGAAATTTTGCTGAAGTCATATGCTGCTTGGCGAATTTTACCTTGTTTTGCAAGAAATCTTCGAGGAAATTAGGAAACCACTGTCGTTGGATGGAATGTTGAATAACGTTGTTTGTGCATTCCGAGTTATTGACACATTAGTGCTTTCGAATCTAGTAAATTTTTTTTCTAATCGCATTTCAGTAAATTCGCTATTAATGATATAGCCTTTTGTTCCAAAACTCAACCGAAAAGGAGAGACTGAAGGAGAGAGTATGTCTGATCATTCACATATTAGATTCCTACACAGGTTTGACTTTTAAGGGCCTAGATGCCAAAATTAAATTGGAGTATTGAACTTTGTGTGTATCAGGGGATTGTGAATTATACCTGAAAAAAATTCCCTTATTATTTGTGTCTTGGTTTCTATTAGCAAAGTTTTCAATTGTCCTACTGTCTACCATAGAAATTTTGTAAAAAAAGCATTTATTAATGCAATCGGGAACCAGTTACATTTTTTAGGATTTCGAGTCTATTATTGAAAATAGCATCTAAGTCTGTGTGGTGTGCCATGAAAAATTGAACTAGATGCAATATTTTGCCGAATTGACTACTAATAATAAAATGATAAATTTTGATGAAATGCAGCATCAAAATTGTTTCTGTAACCAATTACGAAAACCTCACTATATCAAAATGGGTATTGCTTTGGAACCCCTTATTGTAAAATTAGCCGCCTTCTGCGATCAGATTGTTCGTCGAGAACCTAATTTCAATTGAATCTCCTATGCATAGCTTGATATCCATGGTTCTCTTAACAAAGTAATTTTAAGCTTCAAAAGCAAGACAATTAACCGAAGTTCTTTTAGTAGTTTTGCATCTGTTATGTTCATTGTCTACATGAATTTCCTTAATGGAGACAAGTAACTGTCCATGTCATGTAACATCTAATAGAACGTTGTCGGTTCCAACTTCACTTTCTGATTCCTCATCAACTCGTAGGACTTCATCAATTCGTATAGGTCGTCCGGCCCAAAAAAAGCCTTATACCCTTCCGAGTAGGTTGGGTCGAGATAGGTGTTAATAATTAATTCGTAGAGGTATTTACGCAACCAACTGCCTAAATTAAATATATCTTTGTTCATTGAGTACTGATCAATGACAGGCATTCAGAATTCCATTTTATACTTTCAGAGAATCTTGATCCAGCTATCTAAACAAATGGTGATCCATTCGCCTCTAAGAATTGATGCCGGGCCATAGTGGTCAGGTATTGGCTTCGAGACTGTAGGGCTCCAGGTTTGAAAACCGATTCCACCCAAATTGCCGATGTATATGTAGAGATGGTGCTCGTTAAATCTGAGGTCAAAAGTCAAACACCTTTCCGCTGGTGTGGTCTGGAGGTTTTAAAGGGACGGGAGTGTCGACTCAAGTGTTGTCATTCAACGGCTCTTAAAAACTATGAAGTTCATTGCAAAATAACCCTCGTATTGTTTCAAACGGGATCTTTAACTAAACTACGGATTGGCTCAGTAAGAGGATTTTATTTATTTCCAAAATTTTTGGGGTTTCCTCTTCAATAAAGTCCTACAAGGGTTTGACTTCTGAATTCGAAAGAATTTTTTTTAATGTAACTTATTGTTTATGAATGTAACTGTGTACTAGGAATCGTTCAAAACGTCATTAAGTTTTAGAGATAATGATAAAATAAAAAATAAAATTGTGTAAAATATAGAAACTTCTGCGATTTTGGATTAAGCTATTTTTTTCTTTTCATTCTAGCAAAATTCATATACCGATGATCAAAAGTCGGAATATAAATAAGAACACGCAATTCGTTAATATTATTGCGTGTATAAAAATATGTTTGTAACATCATAAAAGAAGAGGAAGGTGACGAGTTACATTAACATATTTTTTTTAATTTCAGAAACAGCAAATAAATATTACATTTCAAAAGCAACTAACAGTGGCTGAGTAAAGAAAGGCGACAGAAATTCATAATTAACTAACCATTTAATAATTATTTCGATAGTTTAAAATTAAATTAGACTTATTATGTGGTAACACATAAAGTAAAAACACATCATTGCTTATCAGAAAACCGAAAACACATTCTTTGTAAAATTCACGTCTCTCTTCAACATATTTATTATACCAATGTTGATAAGGTTCCAAAGGAAGGAAAAGCAGATTGTTTTATTTAAATCCATGAATTGTTGAGCGGCATTATGTTTTAATGATCACAATGCGTCACAGAAAAACGAAACGTAAAATCATTTCATAACACATTCACTATTTACATTAATAGTTTTCACCATATGTTTGCCCTAGCATAATCAATTCTGGGTCTTAAGCCAGTAAGTTCCAAAAGCCAACCATTAACCTTATAGTTTGATAGTTATTACGATAGTTAATAACTAGTTATCGCCGATGTACGAGAATTTATCAGATTTCATGGACTCAAAGTTAATTATCTTCCGCTTATTGCTTGAACCTTGTGCCAAAAAACCCCACCATATTATTACTACTCTGGACATTGCTTTTAGTGACGTTGTTACTTACAAGTTCAAACGCTTTATTTGAACTCAGTTAACGTAACGAAATGAAAATTTTGAAAGTGTTAAAACTATCTGTCCTTATAAAAAAAATAACCGAAACTAAATGCCACTCAAAATTTGCTAAGCACAACTTAGGTGTTAATGATAAACTCTTTAAATAATAATGACAAAGGAAGAGAAGAATTTCATCAACTTTTTGCTGCAACCAAATTACAAAGTACTATTAAATCTTTATGGTCATGACATATCACAGAAAAGTAAAAGTTAGTAGATTTCGTAATTCATTCACTATTTACGCTGGGAAGATATTACGGCATTTAATAAAATGCTTGGGTCATCACCCATATTAACAATGATAATATGAGTCATTTAATTTTCTCTGCAGTGATGACTCTGACTCCCACCGCTAGAGCCTCTTTGGCAACCAAACATCAAACTTCCCACAGGTTGCACTGACGGGAGGTGCAGAACAACAATGACTGCTTTGTTTGATGCAACCTCAAACCAGGGTTGCCAGATCGTAATGAAAAAATATTGCCAAATTTTTACAAAATAAGGCCAAAAAGGGACCAAGCTTGAATATTTAATTGAAACAGCGACAGTGAGCTTAATTAGAAATAGGGTAATTTTAGCTGAAACGAATCCCAATAAATGTCTAAAAAGTGAAGAAATCAGATGTTTTAAACTTCATTCCGTTTTCAGGTGCACAACCCAGGGTCTTTGTTGTGGAAAGGGAATGGATATTCGCCGTAATCCAATAACTAAATAAATTAAATTAAAATAATAATTAGAATGAATAAAGTAGTTTATTATAAAAAATCCCCCAAAAATTCGAACAGGAAGAGAAAAAAAATAACAAAAATGATATATTTTACAAGTACTTTTACTGTTTTTCCTTTAGGTTGATTCATTCACGTCGGTCATATTAGGAGTCACCTTATGTATGGTAAAAAGTATTCTTATGTGTGGTAAAAGTAAAATACTCTGATGAAACTTACTTTTTAAGAATCAGATTTAGTAATTTAATTTATTGGGAGTTATTTACTGATAAGTAAAAAAATGGAAAAGAGGGTCATTTAAACAAATTTGAAACAAATCTGATGCAAATAGTAAAAAAAAAATCAGGACTGTCTCGGCTAATCCGAGACATTTGGTAACTTTACATACAAGGAAGCTGGTGAAAATAGCCAAGCAAATTTAAACAAGTTAGAGCAAACTATCTTCTCTTACTCGAAGAAATTCAAGCCTCATTAATGCACATATTGATTTGAATATTAAAGTTCAGAAAATAGTTTTGATTTAAATCATTTCCCTGAAATACATCACAATTTATGCTCATTTTCTATTTATCATTAATAAGTGTTTTTTTATTATCATTTTGCATGTCCCTTCATGATTAAGAAATTTTCTGGGTGTTGAAACTAAGTCGTGTGCAAAAAAAGTTTAAAAAGCTCTGCAGAAAATTGATCAAACTGTAAGCTTGGTTAGCCACCACAGTTAAAAATATGGTTACAGATTATTAGTAATTCTACTCAGAAATTTTCCATATCGGTAATTTGAACGACGGCAGAAATACAGGTGGTGTGAATAGTATGAAAATATTCGTAGGCAGTATAATTATGTTAACACTTTTGCAGGTGAAATCAGTTTTCCAATTTTTGAACGTTTAAAATTCAAATTCTGTTGTTAAACACCATTGAGTACTCAGCTGCAACTATTACACATGTCTATCACGTAACTAGGCTTCCAGTCGCTCACTTTCAAAGTTTGTTTTTTCCCATCAGAGTCTCCCACTGCAAATCGTTGGAAAAAAAGGGTAAATTGGATTCCAAAAAGAATTCTACAAATTATGGATGAAAATAAAACAAAAAGGGCCTAAGACGAATTTGAAGCTAAATACAAATTTCTACAGTCAAGACATTTGATGAAAAGTACAAATTTCCCCAATTCGGCATTAAATAGCCAAAAAGGCAAACCTAATTGAAGCTAAATACAAATTTCTACGGTCAAGACATTTGATGAAAAGGACAAATTTCCCGAATTCAGCATTAAGAAGCCAAAAAGGCAAACCTGTGTCAAACGACGTTTAAGAACGAGCAGAACAGTGATTTGATCACATGACGGGCGAGGAAGGGTTACCTAGTACCCCGTTTTCAATCTTTTCTTTTCTTCCAAACCCGAAGGCCAAAGGTCAGCAACATCTAATTGCAACCACTCTCCCTCTCTCTCTCGTACAGTATGGGAAGACGCGATTATGCCCACACAACAGTGAAGTAAAATAATAGCGAAAACTTGACTAACCGAGTAGCATTTTCGAAATTCCTCTTCTCAATAGGATGTAACTGTAATTGCAGGCGAGTTTATCGTTTGGGGAAAAGACAAAAAGAATTTTTAAAACTGAGCGAAAAAGTGGAAGATTGTGTTGACGATTTTTAGATAAAGACGCGCATATTGTTTGTTGAAAATGAAGATTGGACAGGTAGACAAACATAATTTATTTGAGGGAAATGTGGGGATTTTGTTGATTTTGGAAGTAATTAGTTTTGTCTTGCTGATTTCATTTTAAATTAGAATTTCAGGCTGTTTGACTAGTTATTTGTGGAAAGTATTTCTTGATTTCATTTCATAAGCTCATGAAAAGACCACAACACCATCATTTTGTTCTCGCTTAGTTTTTAAATGATTTCTTTTGTTTATAATAACATATGTTTCTATTACAATTAGAACACTTGTCCGCTTTTCGTCAACTGGTTTCAAGTTCCATTTAGTTGACTTTCGACTGCCTTCAATAGCGGTAAAACGGTAGATCAAAGCAAATTTTGATTTTTACCGGAAAACTGGAAAAGGAAAACAATTCTTTACCTATCAGTTGTGGACAAGTTTTAATCAAACATGTTCTACTTCAAATAAAACTCAAGTTAAGACAAAAACTGTTCGTACACCATTTTGATCTAGTAAAGAAAATAGCTAAATCAGTTTGTCTCTATTTTCAGCTCTGTGTTTCCATTAATTTCCTCAGTCCTGGCATTGCCGGTTGGAGATATTAAACAAAACTTTTTTAAAATTGCTTCCTTGTTAACTGAATCGTTTCTTGATTTTAAAGCATAATAAACAAATAAAATAAATTTTAATGTGATTAACTATAGCGTAAGTCCAAATGTCCCCTATAGGAAACACTGATTTTCTCAAAAGTTTTTTTTTAATTAAAAATTTTTTAAATACTTTTCACAGACGTTTTGAAGTATAAATCACGGTCAATGTGGTAAATCGGTTATTATATAGAATTATCACGGTGATTATATATAATGTCCAGTTATTATATATAATATCCGATTACCCACATTGACTGTACCATATAAACAATTGATTATCACAAAAATTAACAAAATTAATGATCGAAAGTTTATCTCAGGATTGAGTAGATTAACTCTGTACTATTGTTTTGTACACAAAGAAATTATCAAATTCTTTTATTTTTTATTATTAATAGATTTCCAGATACATCATGCTTGTAGGAAAATATTGGTTAATAACTATCTGTTTGAATTATGCGGATTTTTGTTATCATCTTAAAAAATATGCTTTTAATAAATCGTCATCCATTATTCGTTTAAGTTAAATGAAAAGGAAATAATTAGTGCAGGATGTAATTTCTGATAATACCAGTTCATTGCATTATTTAAATATGTCCAGGCAATGGGCAACTTTAATATATTTTTGACGGTACTTATGTTTTAGCTTGTTATGCATAATAAAACAAATAATACAACATTCATTGATACACAATTTTATAGGGTAGATTTTTAAATCTGGAAACAAAAAAAATTATCAAATCGATGAGAATCAGCCTCTTAATCAACTTTCGATTTCTAATCATTTTTAGAATATAGAAATAAAATTCTAGAAAAATTATGTATTTCTTAGGATTTCCAACAACTAAATTGGATTCGTCTTTCATGAAATCTCTCTTCAAAATTATTTTTCTAAAAATGCTAATTTAAACACATTTTTATGTGTCATTTAATTCTAGAAAAAGATTTCAAATGTATTATTTTATAGAAGCAAATTTGCTTTAAGTGTTTTGATTTTATTTCTTGTAAAATTTCTTCTACAAAAATTAAAATTAGCTACAAAAATTTCAAAGCAATATTGAATACTGTAAACGCGCATAACAAAAATATTTATATGCGTGTGCGAGATTGTTTTAAAAGATATTTTAAAGAAAAATCAAAAAGAAAAAAATAGTTATCAGTGTCACGTTTTCGTGATGTAAATAAATGTCACGTCTGCCTCTGAAAAAAGATACATGTGGAGATTTTATGCCAGTTTTGACGCTTTGTTGTTGAGCTTCAACTTCAAAAATCTTATTGTTCTTCAAATTTAGAACAAACACTCACGACTTCCTGAACCGAAAGAAGATTTGTGCATCAAAATATCACGAATTTCAAAGTTTTTCTATTTAGAAAAAGTGTCATCTTACTACTGAATTGTTTGGAAACTTTCCTCCCTTAAATGTGGAATTGCAAAAAATGTTCCATTATTCTGTTATTACGACAGAAAATGTCATATTTTTGTCAACTGATGGAGAAAGATGTTATTATAGTAGGTCAAATATACCGCATATTCTAAGATACACAATTAAACAGGTGAGTAATAATATTTTTTCTTCTTTTTCTGAAAAGAGGTTGACGGAAAAATGAAATAAAGTTATGATGCCAATGATAGATTCCTGGAATTTTTATTGTTCTCCTTCATACTTTGAATGTGGCGGTCGTACTAAAGCGATCTGTGTCAATGGTAAGTAAATTAATTTACCTGACAACCAGAAATGCAATAACTCAACTCGAATATATTCTAACCAATGCTAAGTCTACACGCATTTGAAAATAAAAGATGTTCCGAAAAAAATATATATGCACATAATACTTTGAATGACAAACATCATATATCAAAGTTACATTTATAAAATTAATTTATTTGTCAAATTAATCTTGCCTATTACTGGAAGTGAACGAAATATTGGCCATTATTGCTCAGGCATTTCGGATAACGCTGACCGATGCAACTGCAAACGTCGCTAAACATAGCAGTTTGATACTTTACAGCATCCCCTTTCAATGGCTGCTCTCAACTAGTTGATTGCAGCTGTCCTTGCGCTGTAAACATTATATTCAAATCTCAAGCCCATCATTGGCGTAGTGACCTGGGGATGCCCCGGGTGCCAGTTTTAGGGACGCCATGGAGTCAAACCCTTACTACGTTTATGCCATTCTGAAAGCAAAATATGATGAAAAGGCTTGCAAATAATACTATATTCTTGGCGCCATTTAAGCTTGTTAAGCCACTAGTGACGACTGGGATAAAAAAAAAATCATATTATTTTCCAGGCGCCACTGGCCATGCTGACAAAATGTTAATGCGTTTATATCACTTTCAAAAATACGTCAAATACGATAAAGGGGCAAGATATACCATGCCTGGGCGTCGTTTACAAAAGTTAAGTCACTGATGATGACGAGGGGAGGGGGCGAAAAAATCATATTATGACCCGGGCGCCACTTACCCTCGCTACTCCGCTGACGACCATATATCAACACGAGTTCTAAGGCCAGGTGCTTCTATTCATTTATGAGGAATGAAATATTTTCCTGGGTTGGGAAAAGACCAGAACGTGACAAATTCAAAGCCTGGTGGAATTCGGCAGCCTGAGCCAAGCTTTGTCCCGTCATAGTCATGATCACTAATTGCGTCATTGTTGTTTGAAGAGTCTCCAGAAAGAGAAATGAAGCAGGATTGATATCCGGTTAGTGTGTGTGGTTCACTTGAATTTCATCAAGATAATGTGAAGGTGCTCTAATTGGTCGAGAGTAAAAACCATATTATCCCGATACTCTTTCGTTTAAGCACATTGCATTTTTTTTTTGTCACGAACCCATTATTCCAGTTAGTAAAAGAAGATGAAAGGCACCGGAGTCTAAGTGCTTTGGCGGAGGTGCTCCATCCTGCTGAAAATAAATACTATTCTTCATTTCCAACATCTCTTGAACGCGTGGCATAGCGCATTCCTCTAGTAAGTTCAGGTGCACTCCATCCAACACAGTTTTCTCAAAGAAAAAAGTTCCAACTGAAAAGTGACTTTTTCTGCAATTTTTTGTGAAAACAGCTATATTTTAAAATTCATATTTTGTAGTTGCTTCTAAATTTCATTACTGTGTCCAACTGTAAGTTAACAGATGATTATCACGTTTATGTAGGACAGTTTTCCACGTGGATAAGTCATTATTTGCTCGGAACAGGGAGGATGAAGATAAGAAACTCAGAACTGGATTCTGCTTGCATTTTGAAATAATTTTAGTTTTCTACTCTCTTAGATCCACAGAAATAATAGCGTCACGCGGAAGGAAATATTAAAAATTTGAACAATCAATGTTTAATGGTTCTCGAGCGACCAGACAAAAATAAATAATAGGCTTCTCTGTTTATTATTATTTTTTCACTCTTTTGATGGCAACCATTTGTATTATTTTATTTTTTCGCTTTTTGAGATTATCATTACATATTTTTGACGTGGATATGTTATTATTATTTTTATAATTTTTTTCTGTAGGATGCGGGTTAAAACAATAGCGTACAAAAATTGCCTTCAAGGCAATAATTTACATACAATCTTTTGAATAGAATCTATGAAAAATAACAGGAAAAGCGAAATGTCCGCTTACTGGCTAGCTTCATGCTCGAAATAGAAGCGAAACATCCATTACTTCATGGCAAAATAGTAGTGAATGCATCTATAATAGCTTAAGTATCCAAGGAGATTGTAAGAATTTTTTTTTTCAAATTAATTTTATCACAATATCTTTCATACGGTGTGAACGTGATAAAAGTTCTGTATGCTTTTAAAAATGGTTATATCTATAATATAAAGCAGAAAATACATGTATCTGTCTGTCTGTCGGTCACAAGAACTCCTCCGAAACGGTGTACCGCAGCGACATGAAATTTGCACACTATATTCTAGAGCACATTTCTAGGTGAACGGTGCTATTTTAAACTTTCAGAGTTAATTAGTTCTTAAGATATTTAATTAAATAACGAAAATTAGCCGCTGTTAAGCCTAATGCTTAGACGGTTTTTGCCAATAACTTCTGAAGTATTTATTGCAAGAAAATAATTGTTACGCCATCTTAAAGAGCAGAAAATTAGCTTTTTAATGATATTAATTCCATTGGGATAAAATATTTTCTCTGATTGTTATTAACGTTTAAAAATATATTTTAACGCAATATTTAACAATACTTTCTATTCTTATAATAATAAGTTCAGACCAATTTACTGTTTATCAAATTATCCATTCACGTGTTTCCTTAACAGAGGCAGAAAGCACGTGCTGCGTTATTAAGAAAATATTGCTTTAATTTGAACATTAACACAAAGTCAATGTTCTTACTGCCGTTTTTACTTTTAAGCATATACAACTTTTACTATGCGCGTGCAATAATCCAATGACGTTAGTTTGATATCAATGCGATTTTTCGCGCTTAATTTTAATTCTGATTAGCGTGTAAGGTCATTGAATGTTTTTTAATTCCCGAACAACGGAAAATGCGGCGGCGAAAAATTGTTTGATTTAGTTTTTCGAAAATACTTTACCAGTTAGTGATTCTACTTAAATTTCTTAAATTATTTACTTTATAAATACCCAAAGAAAGACAAAGATATTTTATTCTGAAAGTCTTACCAAAATGCATTAAATTTAGTCGTGGTACAAGCAAGCTAAGGAACAAAAATAAAAAAAGACAATTGCATTTCATTCAACGAGCTGAGAAACGAAAGAACGAGACTCATAAAGAAAAACTGTTTATTTAGTTTAAAGAAAATACCTAATCAGTTTGCGATTTTTCTTAAACTTCTGATAATATTTTGTTTTTAAATGCCTAAAAGAAAGAAACAGGTATTTAATCTTTCACGTCTCGCCACAATGCGTAAAAAGCAGTCGCGGGAGAAGCAAGCTGAAGAGCAAAAATCGCATATCCGTGAATTGGACAGAATATATCGAGCTGATGAACGAGCGAATCAAACGGCTGAAGAAGCTGAACGGCGACGTTCTGAGGACAGATTACGAATAATTGCAAGACGAAATAACATGAGTGCTGAAGAAACTCAACAGCAACATTCTGACGACCGATTGCGGGCAAATGCAGGACAAATAGCATGACCACTAAGAAACTGAAGAGCGGCGTTCTGAGGATAGATTGCGAACAATTGCAAGACGAAATAACATGACTGCTGAAGAAACTGAACAGCAACGTTCTGAGAATATATTACAAAAAATTGCAAGACGAAATAACATGACTGCAGAAGAAACTGAAGAGCTGCGTTCTGACGACCAATTACGGGCAATTGCAAGACGTAATAATGAGTCTTTTGAAGTTAGGAACCAGCGTCAAGCGTCAGATCGTTTACGAACTTTAAATTCGAGAGCTACTGAAAGCAATGAGCAGCGAGAGCGAAGGATTAATTGCAATGCACTTGGAAACCAGAATCGAATAGGATTTGCTGAACTTTTGATGCTCGACGTAATAGACTCCAGCTAGAAAGAGTGTGACAAGGCTCTCTGGAGGCAACAAACTGGCTTTATTTGAAGGACGAAGCACTTCATTATGATCCTAAGTTAGACTATCCCAATTTTCCACAGATAGACATAGGTAGTATATCGTCGAAGTGCACATTTTGAGGTGCTCTGAAATTTGAAGCCGAGGCATCAGGATTGTGCTGTTCCAATGGAAAGGTTTCTTTACTAGAACTCCCTCAATTACCGGAACCATTGAAGAATTTGATGGAAGGGAATCATCCAAAATCGAAAGAGTTTCTCAGCATGATCCGTAAATACAATAGCAGTTTTCAGATGACTTCCTTTGGAACCTCATTGCACATGTTGGACTCTACAGTATTTATGCCAACTTTTTGAATTCGGGGTCAAGTATACCACAAGCTCGGGTCGCTCATGTCGCTTCCCAATGAAGAAGCAAAGTTCCTCCAAAAATACTTCCTTGGAAACGAAGAAGCTGGAGCGAAAAGTCGCTGTAAGTTGATTCCTGGGACCGCCAAAAGTTTAATCGAATCCTTGCAAAAGATGTTCCATGAAAACAATCAATAAGTTCAAAAATTTAAAATGGCGATAGAGGATAACCCAACCGAAGACCTACAGATCGTTATTAAGGCAGATAAGAAACCAATAGAAGGCCTCGAACGTGTCTTTAACACGCCGGCGCTAAATGAAGTTGCCATCATTATTGCCAGAAATGACTTTGAGAAACATGACATTGTATTGAAAAACATTTGGAGACACACATTACATGCCTTACAGTATCCACTTATGTTTCCACGTGGTGAGGATGGATACGCAATTAATTTCAATCAAGTTGAGCCAGAAACATCAAATCAAATTAACAAGATGGTATTTGCAATGTCGTTCTACGCCTATCATTTAATGGTGCGATCGACAGAGAACCGTTTGTGGAGCTACAGACAACTTTTGCATCAATATTTGGTTGATATGTATGCCAAAATTGAGGCGGAGCGATTATTATTCATCCTACTGAATCAAAAGAAGCTGCGTGTTGATGAATATATTCATTTGAAAGATGCAATTACAAATGATAGTGACCCATCTAATCATGGGAAATTGGTCATTTTACCCTCAACGTTTACTAGTTATCCATGAAATATGCAAGAATATTCTAAAGATGGCATCACTTACCTTCGTCATGGAGGAAAGCCATCACTATTCATCACATACAAATTGCAAAGAGATGGCACAAAATGTGATTAATGGCCAATCAAAAAACTGATAGACATGATTTGGTTGCAAGGATCTTTCTGCAAAAGTTAATAAAATTCATGAATGTGTTGATAGAAGGTCAAGTTTCTGGTTCTGTTAAGTATTGGTTATACTACATCGAATGGCAGAAACGTAGACTTCCACATTCACATATTTTGATTTGGCTAACAAACACAGACCAAACCAAATTGAAATTCTCAATCCTATTGAATACAAGAAATTTGTTTTGCTAATCTTAATATAAATAAAAGTCATTGTGGGTATGTATGTTTGTATGTATGTATGTTCCACATCTCCTAAACCACAGCACCGTTTAGAACCAAATTTTGCATACTTATTATTTAAGACAAGAGGAAGATACCTGTCAACTTTTCAAAGTACAAAAGTTAAATAAACAGTCAGTTAATTAGAAATTAACCGTAACCGTTTTTCCGCAATAATTTCGGCACAATTTGTTCCACAAAAGATATTTTTATTCCATCTTAAAGTTCAAAATTTTTCCTTTTCAATTATACCAATTTTATATCTGTTAAAGTTTTCCTCCAATTTTTATTAAGTTTTAAAAATTTAATATATCATTGATTACCTACAGACGATTTTGAAATAACGCAAATTTATAGCTACTCCGTTCCTACCTTTATTTCTGAAATTTTTGCTTATTTTTATAAATATATTTTATATAAGACGAGAGAGAGATCATCATCAACTTTTGAAAGCCCTAATCTTATTACAATTTCAGTTAATTCGATATGGCATTTTCTGTGACATTTTTCGAAAATATGCATTATGTCACAAAAACTATTTTTACACATATTTAAAGTTTAAAAGATTATCTTTTCATGACACAGGTTTCATTTCCGTTCAATTCGTTGCCCTCATTTTAAAAATTTTTCAAAAATTAAATTGTGTATAAAATTTACAATTTGTAACACTTTTTTTTATTGGCGAAGAACAAGAATACATAAGAAGAATGTTGCTATCTCACATTAGAAGAATTCCGGATGAAGACTAATTATTTATTTTTTATTCATATTTATTTCAAAGCTTTTTCTTAATTAAAAATTTACTATGTGATTAATTGTCCCAAAGCATCCGTTAAAATCTTTCTAATATTGCAAGATTTATCAACAAAAATTGAAGTATCTATTCAACAAATATTAATAACTTATGTAGAAAATTAGTTATCGGCGGTTTATAAAAACCGTCTGGTTCAATTGATATTCTCATTTTAATTATAAAACGTTTCAGAAGATAAAAGAATTTTGAGTATTGTAATTTTCTATACAAAAGTAGTTTTTAACATCAAAAATATATTAATCAAAAATTATTATTAATAATAATTACTTGAAAGTATATTAATCCCGAGCAAAGCCGGGCAAAACAGCTAGTATCCTTATAAAGTTGCAATTGCATCTCTACTACACATTTATAACAATGAAATTCTTAATTGAGTTTATTCAAAACAAAAAAAAAAAACAATCAACCTCTGACACGCTATAATTCGAAATACCAATGCACTGCTTATAAATTTACCAATGTATTCATTTCACATTGATTAGCTTCCTACTTCCCTTAAGAAGCATTAGAAAGTGAAACGGAAACGACGAAGAAAACGGAACAAAAGTTGCCTCAAAAATAAACCATGTTTTAGATCGGTTAATCCATTAATGCTTTGTTTCAGAATTCCATCGAGGCATAAACCGGGAAGAAGAACTTGCTTTTACATATAGACTCGCTTGTAAAGTCTGAAAAAAAAATCGTTTGCTCATACAGGAAGAATAGACGATTTATTTCACGCAATATTAAAACCGGAGGAAGTAAAATGAACAAGAGCAATAACTGCTAATACAAAAGGTATTTGAGTGGAATAAAAAATGGTTTATTTTCAGTCGTTCATGCGCTTGAAATGTTTTAATTATTGCTACTGTGTATTTTTTTTAGCTTACTCTTATCATAATGGTTGAGCTGATCAATGATTTTATCGCAGATGACTTGCTTTTTTTGGTTTAGAAATTTCGATAAGCCGATTTTGTGACATTGCTTAAATCTGCAACAAAGTTTTTTTTCTAATAAATCATATACGAGCATTTTGACATCGGCACTGATTCGTAAATGCAAGATAGTTTACTTTATAGGTATTTAACAACATCAAAAAAATTACATTTTTTTATTTTACTTTATTTAGTTATTTACCTAAAAGAAAAACAATTTTCTCTGACGACAATTTTTAAGCAGACGAATATTTAAGAGTGTTATGGAATATCTTGCATTCGAATAGAGATATTTGAAAGCTCTGTACATTGAAAAGCAGTACTTTAATTTGTTAATACAAACATTGCATACTTGCAATACCTTTAAGAATGTCTTATATTGCCATTTGTTTTGCTAAACGCTTTAAAGCATAAAATAATTGTAGCATGTTAGTTATTATTGCACAGAATGCTTAATTCTATAGTGGAATCAAATTTTACCTAATATTATCCACCATTTAAGAAGTTCTTAAAATTCATAATTTTTTAATTCGGTTTTTTACTTACCATATTTTCTGCAACACTTTTTAGCTTTCTGCTTATCGTTGGTGCATAAGAAAAATGACACGACTGAAAAACAGCCTTTTTAAGGATTCTTATGAAAGCATTCAATAAAAATGTATGAACGCAAAGACAAAAATGGAAATGACTGTTTTATAAAAATGGCCTTACGAAGGCAGTTTGGCAATTGATATTTTGCGACTTTTTTATAATGAAGATATACATTGTTTCAATCGGTTTCCTAAAAAAACTCTCAATGACTGTTTTTGTGTTGGGTTTTTGTTTCTTTTCTTTTTCCTTTCTTTTCTGTTTTCTTTTTTCCTTTTTATTGCACCAACAACATGATAAACTATTTTTTAAGTTAAGCTGAATAGTTCAGCTCTTACTCATGACTCCTTGATATCTTTTAGTTTTAATCCTTTCTTTCAAAAATAAATCCGTCCGATACCACGAAATGGATTTGTAAAATCAAAGCTTTTCCGATTTCTCAACCAGCGACACCACCTCTAACTCCCTTCAATTAGTTCTTCCCAAGATTTCACGGATAAACAGATAATACAAATAATAGAACTGATGCTTTTTTAAAATTTAAAAGTCAAATAAACATGATGAGCAGAACGTTAAAACACATTTGCATCATTAAATAGCATGAATACATGGAATGAGGTGACAACTGAAATAAAATCAGATGTTAATTAACATGACTCTAACAGTTAAACTTAACCCTAACTCCCATCAATTAGTTCTTCCCAAGATTTCACAGATAAACAAATAATAGAACTGGTGCATTTTTTTAATTTGAAAGTTAAATAAACATAATGAGCATAACGTTAAAACACATTTGCATCATTAAATAGCGTGAATACATGGAATGAGGTGACAACTGAAATAAAATCAGATGTTAATTAACATGACTATAACAGTTAAACTTTCAAATCGTTTTTCCATTCATCGGGTTGATAATTTCAGGTAGGGAAACCTAGGCTTAAGAGCTTAATACCCCATTCCATAACTTTGCAAGAAAATGTAAATATGTAATTTTAACTAACTATGTAAATTTCCTTCCGAATGCATACTCTTGTATGTTAAAATTTAATCATTCTTCGTCTGTGAAAAAAAAATATGTCAGATTAACTTGTTATATTGAATTAAACGATTCATTGTATTTTGGACACTTCAGGTGAGCTTAAATCAAATCATTGCAATGATACAAAAGAAATATTCATTTGTAAAGTGTGAGAAATCGCGACAGATAATTGAAGAGAACAAAAATCAATGTCTTTGAAAAATGGACAGAAACCTTTTATTAAGAAAGTGTATTTCCAGAAAATAGTAAGATCATTCTATTTTTTGAGTTTCTAGTATTTTGAATTTCTAATTTGAAGTTATTATTGCAAAAATCGATTTCCTTTGTATCTTCTTAAAAAGTAAAATATTTTCAATCATTGTAGAGAATACAAATGATGAAAACCTAACCATCCACACATCAGTTATTGGCAGTTCTGTGACATTAAATGTTAATCTCACATTTTTTAAATAGAAACATCTGAAAACTAAATTACACAGTCATTTATCGCAGGAATTACTGACACAATTCAGTTTTAAGTTTGAAAATTCCTTATGGATTATATAATGATTTTATTGGAAAATAGTATCTTACAACTAGCAATATCTTAAACTATTGCAACATATTTATTATTTTTTATAAAAACAGGGCCAGATATGTGTCTTTAAGACTAATTATGTTCTGTGACCTTTAAAACTTAAAAAAAAGTTTTACGAATATAAATTTTTAAAGTCTGACCAACTGTAATAGAGATTTAGTTTCAGCTCTTATTTATCCTTTCGAAGGTGTTTTTCTGTTAAGGCTAATAAAAAAGACCAATTGACCATAATAAAGGCCAATACAGAGCTTTTGTAGGCTTTAGCGCATGAACCCATTGCCTTCAGAGCAGGGCTGAAGTCTTCAGAATAGAGTCTATAACAAATTTAATGAAAAATTGCATTCATCATGTCAAATAATTCGTTTATAGAAACTACTACTACTGCGCCACATCCCCGTGCGTGTGTTTATAGAAACTCAATGATTATTTTTCGGAGTCGTCAAATTAGTTTTATAATTAAAATGGCGGCAAATGTTGTTAAGTTTAAAACAAGTTGGACAAATAGTATAAATGAGGTTTTATAAAACTAAAAGACCGTTCCCCCTCCCTTATCAGTCATTCTACGCCCACCTTTATAAATTCTTCAAAAAGTTTAATCTTATCGTAGATAGAAAGTACTGAAACATTTTTCCTAATGCAAAAGAAATGCGTTGTAGGTATTAAAGTTTTCGACTGTAATCTCACAAGGTGCGATATTTAATGTTTCAAAAAAAATGAATAATAATTCTATTTAAGACAAATGTCTCTTCGATACCGAGAGATGGCGCTCCTTTAGCTGTGTCATCAGAATAGTTCTGTTCCGTTCTTTGGTCACTTTTTTCCCCATTTAATATAGAACTTTTTTCCCCATAATAAAGAACTTGGTCAAATCAAGTCTGAAGCCAAAAAATTGTGGTGCCTTAGAAACTTCGGCAAATCAGCTTTTTAAACACCCTTTAATTTTTCCTCCTACGTACCACATAGTAATGTAAAAATTAAAAACACATAATCTTTCATTTTTGACGAAGCTACGTTCCTGGGTTGCACCTAGCCACCTCCATGTTGTACATTGGCCAGAACAATAAAATATGACATTGTCACTCGTCAATTTGGTACAAAATTAAACTTTTCAACATCATTGCACAATATTTACTCGTCAATACAAATGATGTTTAAATAATGTCACAACTGAAAAAAGTAAGTTGGTTTTCTTAAAAATATATCGGTAACCAGTTAAAAAATTTTGTTCACTCAAAATCAAGTTATATATTAATTACTTTAAAATGATCTGGACTAGACAAAAACAAACTGCTAGTCTTAAAGAAAGAAAGTTAAAAAAGGAAACTCATAATATAAATATAACAGAAAAACAATACAAATTATTTATAAAAAGAAAAAGTTACGAAAAAAAAACAATTCTTCGAATTAGGGAATAAACTAAACTTCTAAATGTTATACAGTAGACGCTCGTTATAACGACCACACATTATAAAGACCGTTCCATTATAACGACCAGTGATAAAATCCCCAGTTGTGTTTTCCTATGCACTCTATGTTATATCACTTCCGATATAACGGCCGTCCAATGTCGTCTAATTCCAATACAACGTCCGAATTCAACGGACACTCTTCCCCCGGTATTTTTCCAAAAAGAACATGTTTCTAAATGTGTAACTTGAAATGACATTGATTATTGTATTGCCAAGCTTCCTAGATGTAAAGTCTTCAGTGTTGCAGTTCAACTTTGACAGGGGGGAAAAATTACCCCACTTACCACAGCGCGGAAATTAGAATAGCCTAGAATAAAAAAAATGTTTCAAGTGCTATTGAGACTTTAAAATGTTTTTTTAAAGGCAAGAAAATACAGAACATTATTTGTCACCTTTACCTGAAAGGGAAAATTATGTTTTTCAAAATTCACATATGTAGAAAAGACAAACAACCATTTCTGTTTTTTTTCTTTAGAAAATAAATGTTTTGTAAGTCCACCCTTTGTTTTCTACTTTAAAATCTGTTTTAGAAATATATTTTTAATTGATAAAATTTTATTTTTAATACCAATGATAAAAAAATAAGTTGAGTATTTAGTTGGAATTTCTTTAAAAATCGTCTATTTTTACGGAACTGCTGCGCGTGCACGTGTACATTTTTTAATTATATCCACTATAGCGAGCACTCGTTATAAAGACCTTTTGCTGTGGGACGCTGAGGGTCCTTATAACGAGCGTTGACTGTAGTTGCAAAATGAAACCTGAAATTTCTATTAGTCTCGGCGACAAATTAACGGTGCAGATAAAACTTTGATACAGTCTTGATTTTACCTGTACCATTAACTTCCTGTTGGAAAGCATATTCGATATCTGGTTATGCACATAGATTTTCTTTCTCTCTTAGGAATTTCATTGCTGATTCTTCATCTTACTCGTCTTTATAAACCCTCACATAATGTTTTGTGTGCTTTAATGATGATAAACTAAACTAAAATCCATTTTTCGATTGTGATACAACACTACACTGTGCTGTTTATAAGATGGCCAAGGTACAGGATGATGATGCACTTGGCCGAGGCTGAGCACCTCCTCTCATAGTATTTAATTTCCTCTCAGACAATTATTTGTGCTTTTATTGATAAAAACCTTTCAACATGTGTGTCAGGTATGGAACTAAAAGGTGAATTGGTGAAACATAAAGAAAATACTCTCTTGAAGACAAGGGATTCAACACCTCCAGCAGCTTACGGTGGTATCAGAAAAACTGTGTTAAGATTTAAGTTGAAACTAATTATCCGAGATGACTACGTGCAAGGTGACAGTGTTGCCATTCTAATCTAAACATTTTGGGTGGGAAACGAAATTTCTCTACATTCTCGTTTTTGATGTATCGATAGTTGGTCGTGGTACAGTCCTGGACAAGGTATGAGTCCTTTCCCTATGCATTTCATACGAACACTATTTTAATCGAATGTGACATCCATAAAATTCTGTAATATTGCAAAAGATATCTAAAATTTTTTGTGATTATAGTTGTACATATAGTATTTAATTGAAAAATTAATCGATTGTTGCTTATTATTTTAAAAAACCCCAGATTACATTTTTTATTGTAACTCTCCAAAGCGCGACTAATTTTATACCTCTTCTCTATAAAAATTCCGAGCTATTTTTAGCCTCTGGTTACAAGTTAGGTAAAGTTCTGGTAAATGAGAGTAACGAGATATGTCTTCAATTGATCTTGTAAGCTCAAAAAATCGAATTAATCCAAATCCTTGTTCCGATGGCGTGTGGTCTTAGCAAACCTCGAGTCTTTCGGGGTTTGTACTTGTGGACTGTGGAATTCCGAACAGTCGCGCCGTTCCCACGGCGCGTGGCTTGGCAAATCTCTCGGCAGCGCTCGAGTGAACGGAAGCACACTGACGTCGTCTGGTCACTCCCTCTTCCTTTGATGTGCGAGCTATTTACCGAAATAACGCGGGAAACAACAAATGCACTTACAAGCCCAGGAGCCACATCGATTCTTCCCGTACCAACGATGTGGAATAATGCGAACCGCGGACGGAACTCGTGGAAAGCAAGGCCGTAGGAACGCAGCTTAACAGATCAAATCGTGGTTAGGTTTAGTGTAGCTCATTTACTATGGAATTATAACTTTCAAAAGCAGAACTTAAATTTCTTTAGACTTGCATTCCGTTTTGAAGCAACATGAAAACTATTTTTGGACGGACTTTGTAATTTTTAACCTTGGTCAGATGCTGCGGACAACACCTTAACCGGCAATACCGATCTTCAAATTTCGCGGGACGATTTATGATCTTCGACATCATATTAAACCTGCACCAGGCCCACATACATGGGGAATCTTCGAAGAAATCGAGTCCAAAAGCCTATACTTTAATGCCAAGCCACGTCGTCCCAAAATCAAATCATGGAGCGCATGCAGTATGATCAATTTTTGTGATTGGCAGGTTTAGAAAGGTCACCAAGATTCTATGAAAGACAATCAAATAAAAACATGAGAAAAAAACTAAGGCAAGTAAAAGTCACCAAGTAAAAAAGAGAATGCGTTTGTGATGAAATAATTGTAGACGTTTTTGATTTTAAAATACAGGTTCGGCAGAAAACAAACTTTAACCTACATATCCTTACATTAAAATTCAAATCAGAGTTTTATCTTCTGTTAATCCTTAAAGAAACACAAATAAAGTAATTTTATTTCGGTAAAAAAATGTCCTCCTTCTTATATTAACATCATTTGATAAACAAAAGAGCTGAAATGTGAGATGAAAGATTAAAATTAGTATATGAGTTAAAGAAAAAGAACGTGTATATTGTTTTATTGTTGGATAATTTATGTGATAATTTTCTAATGATGGATAAGAATTAAGAAATTCTGTAATCTACACTTTTAACGTTGTAGCTTTAGAAAACAGATTAGCAGTCAAATTAGCATCTAGCATATTATAGCAATGGACTTTGGGGCGTCTTGGGCATTTGGGAATGGGACTCTGCGCCTTGGCTTACGCCTTATTTTTTTTTGCCACCTCATCGTATTTAGCTATGATCTTACTGTTGGACAGTTTATGAGATAATTTTCTAACGAAACATTAATTCTCTAACCTACACTTTAAGCGCTGTAGCTTTAGGAAAACTGATTAGCACTGAAATTAGAATTGAACGTATTAAAGGAATGGACTTTTGGACATCTTGAGCATTTGGGAATGGGACTCTGCGCCTTGGGCATAATATTATTTTTTTGCCACCTCATCGCATTTGGCTTTAGAAAGTTACATCAACACACTAACGTTTGCCTGCCTGCCCTAAGACTGGTACCCGTGGCATGTTACAAAAATCCTCTGGTGGGTGTACGTGAATGCAGTCCAACAAGCAGGATAATAAAAAAAATAAATAAAGCTTTATTCCAAGAAAATTTCAGCAAAAAAACTAACATAGCACAGGTAACAAAACTGATCAGCACTTGTATAAATTAACAGCAGACTTCACCAATTAAACTCAATCGCAGAACTTTCAATAGCGCTCAAATATTTCTCATTTCACCAGCTTCTCTGCTGATCAGTGCCCAACTGACTGACTCTTGATTTGAGATCTTGCTTTTATACCTTTTCAACAGGAAGTGACGTCACATAGGAATCTCCAGAAGGTTCTTGATATTTCAGGCTCCTAGTAGAGATAGGACCTACTAGGAGCTACTATAGGACAATCATGATTTTTTTTCTAGAAGATTTCCTCTCTCTCAAAAGTTGCCAACATTGTTGCCAAGTCACAAAAACGGTCGCCAAGATTAGCATGTCAGGGAAATAACTTTACAACTTTGTAACAATATCCCCGTTGCTTTTCACCTTATATCAATGCTTGAAAGAAGTACTGAAAACGTTTTATTGTATTAGCAAATGATTCTGCAAATAAATTCTTTGTAGGGTTTTATTCAATTTTTTTTAAATGACTGGGCTTGAACACAAGCAGAAGACAGGCTGACAAAAACATCTTATTCCACATCGGAAAAAAAGCAGAATGTAAACAGTCAAATATGATCTTTACGAAGATGAATACACTGCAGTAAAATAACTAAAGACACAGAAAAAAATGAAAGAAGAATTAATCGAGCAAAAAAAAATATATAGAAAGAAAGAAAGCAATCAGTTTTCCATATCACAGATAAAATTTTTCTAAAGAGACAGTACGATCATTTGAAATTATTATAAGTGGGATACTTCTTACAATGAAAATAAGATATTAATTTCATTTAAAAATCCTTAAATGTAACTAAATTTTAATGAAATCTTCGCCAAAAAAGTTTTAAAGTCTTTAGGAACTACGAAAATAAATTCTTCCTTTTAATTTTTATTTCACACACATTTGCTCAACAATTCTTAAAATTCATAAAAACCGCTTAAAGCAAAGGAAGCCAACTATCCTGAAAATTAGATTTGAAATCATAGAATTCTTTCAGTAAAAAAATGAAAAAAAAAATGCTGATTCCCAGAACATTCTAAAGATAGTGTTTTTTGCTGAGGCAGAGAAATGGTTGAAGGATGTATTTTTAAAATTCGTTTCTAACGATGGTTCCATATCTTTGCAACCTGTGCAATTCTGGATTGAGGCTTTCTGACTTGATTCCTTTTCTCTTTTCTTATAGTTTTGCAAAAAAAAAACTTTTGTCATTGTAAAATCTTTAAACTTTAAATGGAATATTTTACATATCAAAAATGTGTAGCTTTTGAAATGGCAGGAAACGACTAAACAAAATATAAAAAAAGATACCAGCTTAAAAAATAACGACTGAACAAAACCTTGAGTTTACTTATACTGCATAAAAGTTTAAACAGTGGAAATGTCAATATTCCTGAATAATAAAGATTCATGGAGAGATATTTTTTTATTTTACAAAAAAATCAATCTTGGGGTAATCGAAATAAAAAAAATATAGCAACTTACAAATTAACAATTGAACAAAATCTGGAGTTCATATATACTGCATAAAAGTTTAAGCAGTGGAAATGCCAATATTCCTGAATTATAAAAATTCATCATGATTCTTTTTTTTCCTGTAAAAAAATCAATCTTGTGATAAAATCTCGTTTTCGACTGACATTTTCTCGAACTTTTCCAGTATCTGCAGTTAGCGCCAAACATCTTGGGTTGTATATAACCTTCTTCTATGATTTAGAATAATTCAAGAAATCTTTTTTTTTAAATATAAGCCTAATTTTAATACAAAATTATTTTCTATTTTCTTGAAAGATAAAGTTTTTTAACAGTCAATAAAAATCAAGTACGTTTTGAGAAATGTTGACAAAAATAATATTAACCTTTAGTTTGCTGGAGAATGCTCTCTCTCTCTCTCCTTTACGATCATCCGTGTCTTTTCTTATTCTTGTCTTCACACATCAGCAGTATATCTAGTAATCATATTTCGGATGATCGTTAGATTTACTGCTGACGAGTGAAGAACCACCTACAGGATTATATTGGTTAATTCCGGTCGAGAAGCAAAATTCTAATGGGATAATAGTACAGTATCTGTAGTCACCACATACACAAAGAAAAATCCCAATGGTATAACATGTGTACCTACCAAGAGAATTTTTAATGGGATAGTGGTACAGCAACTAAACGTAACCTTAGGGCTACCGAGAGCCAAGCCCCGGATCAAAGTACTGACATACGTGACATAGTACATACTACGTGCCCCCCACACTGCATGCGCCTCCCCCCTTACGAATTATGACTGTGGTGACTAATTAGCGGACGAAACCTTATTTGTGCTTGCACCGTCACATCACGTATTGTTGCGAAAATCTGATTTCTAGTCACCTACTATAGTGAGAATGTCTCAATTTTATATTCAAAGAAAATAAATGTAAAAATATATAATAGTTCAATTTATGCTTGGCCCCATTTATCATGGATAAAAATAAATACTGAAAATATATTTTTCCCTATCCCGGACGGGCCGACTTCTCTCCTGGGCCATACTCCGGGGATTTTGCCCCCTTCTCATGTATTCTCAGCCCATGCTCCAAGGGAATGGGGAAACAGCATCTGTACGTACACCCAGTCACAAGAGGAAAACCTAATGGCATATTAATACAGAAACTGTACGTAGCCCATACACAAGCGGAAATCCTAATTGGATAGTGTTACAGCATATGTATAAAACCCATGAGCCTAGGGGGATTCCTTATGGAATAATGGTGTACGTAACCTATGTATAAGAGGAAAATTCTGCTGTTACTGCAATTATACCGCCCGAAAGAAAAGGTAAATGAAGACTATTGATTTTTTTAGAGAATGTTTAAATTGATTATCAACACAAAATTGTTTCCAAAATGGACTGACCTACAATTTGTTTATTTCCTTAAGTAGGCTAAGTACTGCCATCAGTTCGAAACTTTTAACTGTCATCGCATTTCATTCACAACACATTTACGATCCTCTTTAAAATTGCCGGTGCTGAAAAAACAAGCTATGAAAAATAATCATGAATAAAGAAATCGTCAAATAACGAGGCATAAATTGGAAATTGCTACCTTCCACATTGTAAAATTACAACTCATTATTAAAACCGACGTGTATATAGGATGCGTTCTTTTTCTTCTGTTTTTTATTCGCCTTTTCTCATCGGGGAATGAAGCGTGCTGTGATAATGGCATACTTGACCTTGAGACCTGCTCTGATTTTGTTTCTAGCCGCACACCCCCGTTTTCCTAAGCGACAAATCACGCACAGACCTCTAATAATGAGTAGAAGTTCATTAAATGACGGAACTTCGAATCAACAGAATTGAATTTATTTATGTATTTTTGCACCTTGTTTTTTAACAGCTTTTCATTTTGAAACATCTGGTAGCACATAAAGTGAATCCACCGTGTTTATTTAATAAGAAATGCTATTTAGGGAAGTGATTAAATAAATATCTTAAGAATTCACCAGCTTCGAATGATGCATTGACTCATGATTTTTTTTTGAAAGTGGGACACACTATTAAACTGAGTCTGAAAAACTTTGCTTTGCTAATAGCTTTGTATATTAGGATAGGGAAGCTAAAAACTTGAGAATTTGATTCAATTAAACTCGTGCTATTTTGAAGTTTATTTTTAAATTTCCTTTACATAATTACTTTCGTAGTAACTACTCTTGTAGAAATGTCCTTTCCTTTTTTCCTCTACAATATCTCATTTTTCTGCAGTGTAAAAGCCTTTCATTATTCATTAAAACTATTTACTATTATATTGTTTACTATTTTATTTATTATCTTTCATCTGTTAGTTGCTTATTGTTTTCATCGTTTTATTTTGCTGTTATACTTTAGAAAAAATTCTCAATTCTGTGCTATGCAAAAGTTTATCATTACATATCGTTTTTCATAGTTTATTATTTTACTATCAATCTTATTTAATTTTCTTTTTCTGTTATTTTATGTTTTCTGTTTTGAATTAAAGATAAATGTTAGCACGTACGACGATCAGCAATTTAAGTTCTTTTTAACATTAAGATTTTACACATATATGCACTATTATAACTTTTAAATATTATTTTTAGCATATTAATAGCTCTTCACATAGATGAAAAGTCGAAGAGAATTAAAAATATTCTGTCTAGGGGAGAGTAGAAATACTTGATCATATGGGATACTTGAGCCACCCCTTTTTTCTCTACAGCAGATTTATTTTCTCTCTTCAGTTGACAATATTTAAACACATTTATAGTTCTACATATCTGAAGAAGAAATCAAGTAATTTGGTGTCATTCTGAAAGTGTCTTGAACAATAATTCTTTTTTTACTGTCTGAAGTAAATATTAAGGTGTGTGAAATTTTTTTTTTGTATTCAAATTTTTTTTAAAGCTGTAATAGTACTCCTAGTTGAAATAATTATAATTTCAAGTACATTTCAAGTTTAAAATAGTTTAAATATCTACAGGTTTTATTTAGTTATAGCTTGGTAAAAAGAATGGTAGTAATGGGGATACTGGTGACACTGAGACTGGAGATACGTGAGCCATGGCTCAACTATCCCTACTGGGAAATTAGTGTTCATTAACTTTGTTATTTAGAGCATTTGAGAAGTTTATTTTTACAAAATTTGTTATGTTTAAGATATATCTGAATAGTAGGCTTTCTTAAAAAATAATAATATAGAAAAAAAGCTCATTTGTCACTAGTAGGTCAGGAATGGAGCAATCAAGTGCGTCTATTGAAAATTTCTAGATTTCTTCAGATTTTACTCCCCATGAAGACGTCAACTTATGTCAGAATATTGTAATTAATTTGTCTTTTTCTGGTCATATGTCTGTAAATTCTCCTATTCCTGCGACCTCAACAAGTGAAACAACTGTTTTTCCAGAGGTTGTGCAACCTTATCCAAAAGCCTTGCTTCGCATTATAAGAAGGTTTAGGAAAAGAGCTAAATTAGCGAGTTTGACTTCCACTCCCGAAGAACAAAAAAATGAAGAAGAGCAATTGAAAATATCACGAAAAGAAAAAAAAGAAAAGCAACAAATATCACAATTTAAATTTTCTTGGAAATTACCTAAGCTTAAAACAAAACGTTTTCCTGAAAAATCGAAAAAAATATATGAAAGACTCTTACGATACATATGATTTAGATTCTGTCAATTATTCAATTAAAAGTACAAGTTCAATTATGTCAGTAGATAAAAATACTGAAAGTGGTGAGGATTTTATCAATATGAAACCTGCTATTGATGACTGGCTACTGGTAAAATATACAGGGAAGAAAACTATAAAACAATTTGCTGGCCAAATTTTCAATATTTCTGAAGGTGGGCTGAGCATAAATTTACTCGATGAGTTGCGGATTCAAAATTTAAATGGCCACCCAAATATGACATTGCTGCCATTGATGAAAAAAAATGAAATGATTTTTCGACCACCAAACATCACCACAAAAAATGACCATGTTGTTTATTTTATTTTCATGACTGGTTTTGAAGGACTTTTTTTTTATCTTCAGCACGAAGCAAAACATTTCTGAAATAATAATAAGCAATAAAATTTATAACATTGTTTTTTGAAGATATTTTTTTCAGAGCTGGCTCAAGCTACCTACACTATGGATCATGTATCCCTCTCATGGGATACTAGTGGCACAATGTGAAACAAAAAGTAAATATTTATTAAACAATAAATTTAAACGAAAATGGCTAATTTTCTCATTTAATTTCGAAGACAAAATACCAAAATTTGCACTACAATATTCTATTCTTCAATTCCTAATTATAAAAAATATTTAAAAAATAAAATTTAAAAATTGGCTAAACTGTCCCTACTCTCCCCTACTTAAAAGAATACTAAGGATAAATTTTGAGGTTTCTGTATCTCCTAAATTGTACGGCAGTTCTTCAAATCTCACACCTATCCAGAAATTATAAAACATTTAAGTTCTCATCTTTCTACAACCTCTTTAGGCTTAGTCTAATTCAAATATCTAAATTTCTGTTAACTAAAAATATTTCAGTTCATAAATTCTTTGAGCAGAAATAATGAACTCACTCGTTTTTAATTTTAACTTGGAGTGATTCCGAGGAAAAGAAAAAAAAAATCTTCGAATCAGATCTTCCAAGTAATCTGTTCTGTTGCTATTTCTTTAGCTGAACTTTTTCAGCTAATATAAATTAGAGAATTAATTTTTGTTAAATAATAAATAAATGAGTGAAATCATTTTGCTTTGCCACAAGAAAGTTGTTTGTAATCAAAGTTCCACTTTAAAACTTCTATAAAATGCAAAACTGTTAGAAAAAAAGTTACCAAACACGGAAATGCTATCAACGTATTCATAGGATTTACAGGATTTTATATAATGCAAAAGAAAATTTACCACCTAGTGAAAATCAAGGTTTTTTAATGGCATAAACAACATGAAAGAATTTACAAATAACAATCATTACAACACATGTTCAATAACTTATTCTTCATTTTCTGCAGCCAGGTGAAAGCACAAAATAGCACGTTCTACTGTAGCGCTCGAAGCATATAAGAAGGGAAGTTGCGAATATGTTAGAGACGGGTATCTCCAGTATTTATGACAGTGCTTTTGAGATAATTCTTTGAATTTGGTAGAAATGTTCTTTTAATCAACAAAAAAAACGATATGTGTTTAGGGATTTTTATTTTTATATCAATGTTTTTAAGATAACCCCAAAGTCAAAAGGCACGTGGATTGCAATTTTTATGATTGAGGTGGCCATGAAACGAGTAAGTGTCCACCAAAAGACCCTGTCGATTGTAAAATGCTTCATAATAAATCATTTCCCACATGCTACAATATGAGATGGAGCCACGCTGTTGCCAAAGAAGCTACGTTATTGAAGCTTGAGTACCACGGAGCTTCACGATATGTATTCATACCATACATCAGTTACGGAACATGTGACCGGTTCTGCCACAGATTACACTTCAAATGAAACCACACCAGAAAGTGATTGTGAGTGAATGCAGAGGGCAACGTAAGCATTTTTCCTGTTCTCAATATCTGTAGTTAGGAGTATTAACATGCCCATTTAGAGGAAAATGGGTCTCATCCATCCGCAAGATACTCCAGGAGAAAGCTTATCTCCATTCGTGTATATAACTTTAATTAAATAGCTTCCTTTTTCGTAGGGTCAATAAGATGAAATTGTTGAACGCATCTGCTACTGTAAGGACAGTAATGCAGCATTTTACGAACAATTTAACTCGCAATATTGACTAGTAAGCTCATTTGACTTAGTGAACGCGCTCTCGTATTCTTGATTCGTAATAAAGAGTCTTTGATAGTCATGATTGAGTCTTTATAGAGCACTTTTTTGCTGGTCAGATTTTTCTTTTTTTCTTCCGCATGCTTCGGCAGGTCGGAATTTCTTCCTGGTTATGAAACAGCGTAATGTTGCAACTTCCGAGTGTGGTAGTGGTTCTTATACCACTTAGTCTAGCACATCTAGCCAAGGACTCATGATATAAGGAAAGTGTGGCATTTTCTGCTAATTATAAAGACTAGGTAACACTTTCTTCTGAAACTTTCACTAAGTAACACTTTCTAAGTAAGAATTCTGATTTCGTTCCATCATATAGGAGTAGGTTCCTTCCTGGAGAATTTTCAGAAGAACTAACCTAAATTTATGTTTACCCTTTAGAAAAGCCAGTAAAAAGTCCAGTGGAAGGTAATTCGTTGCTGACGTCTGGACGGAAAAGATTGGTTTCACTTTGGAGAAGGTGGAACAAATTGTTGATCTTCCTTCTTGATGTTGAATTGTTGGCTACGCTGCGGGACCACACTGGCTGATGTTTTTGGTTGAGTGGTACCATATGGTAGGAAGCTGTAAGGAGTCATTCGATAGCACAATGGATTGGTGTGTCAACTCCTCCACAAGAACAGAATGAGGTTCTGGCATGGTTGAATCTGTGGAGATACCATAGGAAAGGCTCATGTCCTGTTAAAAACAAAATTTCGTTTTGCGTGTCTAGTTGATTGGTTGCAATCTAACTTTCAGGATGATGTTATGAATGAACCTCCCAGTATCTCTATCATCCCAAGCCATTTGCCATGTGACCATCTTCTCACGTAGGATTGTTTTGATGAATGATTTTGGTAACTTGAGTGGTGTTTCAGGGAAATTTTCTGTTTCTGCTGCCTCCTTAGCCAGTCTGTCCGCGTCTTCGTTCCTGAGTAACCTGCATGGGCTTTGATCTATGACACTCTGATGTAAGGATGACTATGATGACTATTTTCCGGGAAATTGCATTGTTACTCTTTGGATTTGCTGCTGATTAGATGATGGCTTGGGTGTCTACAAGAATAGTCAGTTGTTAAGTTGAGAGGGCAACGGCGTGTTCCGATGCTTTGAGTAGTGCTAGGATTTCTGCCTAGAAGACTATATTCCTTAGAAAGAGCAAGGTAGACCATCTGTGCGTAATGTTGCTGTCGGTCATAACACAGAAGGCTGCTCCCACTCTCTTCTCTGTTTTCAACCCATCGGTGTAAATTCTATGTCCAGTGTTGATCTTGCCATTGTCTTCCAGGGAAATTTGAGTTGGACTTGGATGTTCTGATTAGTGTGCTGACCACCCGGGGGTAGCGTTTTTTCCAATTTCACTGGGATCGATATCAGTGACGTTTGTAGAAAGAGGAAGTCTAAGTCTGCAGAGTGCTGTACCACGACCTTATCTTTGTAATTGTAGATGAAAAGGAAGGATACCCAGAATGACCTGCAGCGCTGACGTGGAGGTAGTCCTGTAGGCACCTGAGATTGTCAAGAAGAACGGACGTTGAGTTGCTGAGAGTTTCTTGCGATACAGACTGTATGTTCTAAATACAAGGCGACTGTCCCATGCCCCAGCACACGTCCTATTATTGTTTTAGAAAGCATTCTTCGATCTTTCAGGGGAATTATTGGAAACTCCCGGGGAATTCCCCAGGACTTCCCAACTAGTTTTAGTAGATTTTATAAAATTAAGTGGTTTTGACAGATTGTGCTTTAAGGTGGGTGTTCCAATTCACCTTTTCATCAATATAAACTCCGAGATATTTTATAGCATGGGTTCATTTAATTCTTTCGCCTTGCTAGCGAATGGTGGGTCCCCTAACTAGCTTTCTGTAGAGGAGATAATTTGTTTTAACAGCTGATATTTGTAGTTGGTTTTTGCTTTCCCAAGTGGAGAATTTAGCAATTGATTGATTAATTTGTGACTCAAGTTGAACTCTAGTTAGGGTATGGGAAACCAGAACAAAGTCGTCAGCGAAGGCTTGAATTTTGGTGTTAATTGGCCAGTTTTCTTGAAGTATTTCATTAGCGACCAAATTCTAGAGGGCCAGTCCACTGCAAGAGCCTTGTGGGCAGCCTTGTTTTTCGTCCCTGATAGCTGGTCTTTCACTAGTATTTTGGATGTCTTTTCCGTTCTGGAGAAGATTTTTAAAGATATTAACTATGTTTGTTGGGCATTTACTAATGTAAAGGTAAGATTCTTTTACGTTGTGCTGAATATTGTCGAAGGCACCCTTAATGTCGATCGATAGCACTAGTAGGTGATCACCACTTGCCTTCCCCTTGTGGATGGAATCCAAGAGTTTCGTGATGGTCATTTCTGTTGATTTCCCCTCACAGATCCGTAGTGAAGAATGTGAAGTCTATTGTTTTTCTCGAGATGAAAATTGAAAAGGTGAAGAGTTTTACAAGAACTTTACCTATTGTCGTGAGCAGAGAGATGAGCCGGTAGGAAGATGCTTCTGTTTTTGATTTGCCGGGTTTATGTAAAAGAATAATGTTTCAAACCTTAAGGGGATCGGGAATTTAGCCAATTTAAGGCAAGTGTTACAAAGTTCTATGAGGAGGAAGGGGAATTTCTTGAAAATTTGCTGTATGATGATGTTGTTGATGTCGTTTGATCCTGGTGCTTTTCCTTTGGATAGATGATGGATGACAGTCGAGACTTCTCCTTTGGTGAATGGGCAGTCGTCTGGGATGTTGGGTGGATGTAAGTAGAACTATTATTGTTGGTGGGATGGGGGAAGATTTTCTTCAGAATGTCTTGAGCTATTTTGAAGTGGTTTCCTGAAGGATCATGATTATTTGAGACTGTTAATTCGGCCGGCTTGGTAGCTTTTTTGAAAGCATCTTTGTAATGAGTGCTGTATGGGTTCGATGCTTTTGTGCAAAAAGATTTCCAGCTGGAATTCTTTGCAATTTTGACTTTCCGCATGTACTTTTTCAGTTATTCCTTATGGTATTGGAATCGGGCATTTCTTTAATCTTGGGGTGCCCTTTGTGCACCTTCTTCTCAGCGTCTTCAGGCGGTTTTTTTCTACTTCTAGGTCTTGTGTATACCAGCTAGGGGTTGGAGAAATATTTTGATTCTTATTGCGGTAGGATTTGTTACAGGCTTCAATGACGCTATTTTGGAGGAGGTTTGTTACTTCGAGCTCTGTTATTTGCAAGGATGAAATCCTCAATGGCAGTTCCCCTGGATCCACATTATTGTAGCCCCAAAGGGTATTGTCGCCATTAAGATATGGCCCAATAAAGATCTTTTCCCTTGAAAAAGATGTAATAATTTCTTGGATTTAAAGCAGTGTTTCTTGCGAATTTGAATTTGGAGAGGAGTTGGCCGAAATTAAAGTATTCGGCTGCTGTCCTGTTTGAATTCTGCCAGCAACAAACTGTTTTGCTTGCAGGAGATCAAGGCTACATGAAGTTGTCTGTTGGGAATGATGACTGCTGCTTTGTTTGAAATCGAATTGAAGATGTTCCAAGATTGCGGGATGCCTTGAATTTGATTATTGTAGATGTATAGTTCTTGTATTAGGAGTAGATCTGTTTGAAGTTTAACTGTTGTGGGGTGAAGAGTGTTGTTTTGAGGTTTATCTCTTCAAAGGTTGATATGGAGAACTTTAAGGGTTTTGAGGCAAGAAGTGGAGAATTTATTAAAAGAGACTGACGGGGATTGGATAGCTATGCTCATTAGTAATCCCTAGTTTTCTTATAGACTTTATTTCTTACTTGTCACATGAGCAGCTGAGGTCTGTTGCCCTATGCCTGAAGTTGTGATTTGTCCCTCTGTATCTGTTACTCTCTTCGCATGTAATGCAGAGTCTATATTTGCTTCTGCAATATAAGATGCTGTCGAGATCTGCACAAATTCCGAAAATCTCTTTAACTGGTTCAATTGCTTGCTAGGAGCCCTCCATGGCCCAGTGGGACGTGTATGGCTTCCTGCCCCTAAGTTTGAGTCGAAGATGGAGGTTTTCTTCGTCTTCTGTGTAAGTTCTAAGGGCCCCCTTCAACTCCTGGTCAGTTACGGTATTTGGGAGGACACATTTATAATAATGCTTGAGTGGAATTTGCCCGGAATTCTATGAGAGACTTTTTACTTTGTTAAATTATCTTCACCAAGTCTTGAAATTATGGTTTGGATATCTTTTTCAGAATCACAGACTACTGCTACTCCCTGATTCTTAATTTTCCTAAACTCCCGGATTTTTACGCTGGCCTCTGGCCGAAGAGTTTTCATGAGAATTTCCTCCACTGTTGTTTCTTCTGGTAGAATTACCATATGAATTAACAAAATTTTCTTTTCTTTTTTTCAGATTTTGAAAGCCTATTTGCACATTTGGATCCCCCCCCCCCTTTTCCTTCAAGCATTGATCGAATTACGAATATCTTTTGAAGTTAAATCGGATTTACATTAGGACAAGGCTTAAAAGACCTTTTTCTAGTCAATCTTGGGTGAAATAAACATATTCAATATCAAAGAAAACAAAAGAAATGAGTTGGACATTTCGAACGAAATAAGATTTAGAAACAAAACAAAAACTGTGAGAAAAGTTTTTATTTTATACTGCTAAATTCTTCTTAGGTGCCAGTCCATTAATTTTTCAATAAATCATCAGCATCGATTTTTTATCAACCCAACCATCTCAGACGGATTAATGATCAGTGATTAGGAATAATCAATGATGGAGAAATCTTACAACTTCGCTTTAAGGAAGCCTAACAAATACATTTGGGTCAATCATACACTTGGCACAGTTGATCACTGCGAATTTTCGCAACGAATTTCCCATGTAGTATTTTTTAAATCCTTTAATGTCTCATTAAAAAAATATCGCAGTCAAAACTATTTTATACTCAATTCAATCACAGTATTTTTATATTGTCACAAAATGTGTAAATGCCATTTGTTTTAATTTGTTCCTAACTGTTATCAATTTGAAATTCTAACTGTTGTTTAGTTTTAAATCACTATTTGCTCTTAAATAATTGCAATTATGTTTTGCTTCACTTTTAAACCTTTCAATATTTTTTGTAATGTTCCTCATAGTGATACTGCATCAGTTGTGTCTAATATTCATCAGAAATATTCAAATGATGCTTAATATGTATTGAAACTCGAGCAAAAAGACGCTTATTTATTAGCTACTTTGTAATAAAAGAAACGGTAGATCCATCTTGAACTTTGTAATGAAAGAAATAGTAGGTCTTTCTTCATATTTGTAATAATCGAATAGCAGACCTTTCTACAACTTCGTAATAAAAGAAATAGTAGATCTTTCTGCAATTTATTAATATGACAAGCATGTAGAACACTCAATATTACTCTCTCGTATAGGAAGTATACAAAAAGGAAATGTTGTAATCGTCAAAAAATTCATTCTCAAGACTTTGATGAATGAAAATGTTTTAGACTCCATGAGTTCGAAAAAAAAATTGGAATTATTTCTGTCTGTCTATCGTTCTGTTTGTGGACAGGATAACTAAAATATGTATACTCGTTTTTCTTTAATATACTTCATACACAAAACGCGCCATATTGTGTTAGTATATGAAAAAGTCGGAAGGAGAACGTTCCCTCTAGTTACATCGAAGCTTGGTGAATCTTTAAGAATTTTAGAGAAAATTCAAAGAATATTCCAGCATTTGATGTCGAAATTTAAAAGCGACTTTCCATGAACTTTAGCTGAGCTTGTTAGTTGCGATCCGAAAGAAACGCCAACGCTTATGCACAATGATAATAGTGTGATTAATTTTAAACATAACGATTATGAATTTGATTTTTTGCGATTTAATTTGCTTGCATACTATCGGTAAGCAATGGTGCACGTCTGCTTTATTTATTTATTTATTTTTTCTTAATTAAAATTTGTAATCTCTTTTGTCCCTCACTGCCTCGTGGTGTGCAAAAAAAGACGGATACAGCACATAAAGGCGGATATGAACGAGAAGCACCTATCAATATTGTGGCACTGTTACAATGTATTCATTTTTAATTTTAAATATTATTGCACTACATCCATTTTTATTAAATTTGTACAAAAATTAATCGTCTCTTTATTGAAACTATATGTCATATTATGTGTCACAGAAAATAAGCACGCTTTTGGTTATAAGCCCACATTTTTATTGAATCTGGAAGAGAAAGGATTTATTTTTTCAATCTTATATTAAAAACCTTGAGACCAACCAGTTCTTGAAGAAACCAGACAAGTACATTGCAGCCAAAATATTGCTTTAAATATTAGGACTGATGGTAAAAGTTGAACTAATGCTATATTTCTATTTTAGCAAAAACTGCAGTCTATATTTTAAAGAATAATGATTTAGACATACTTCTGTTGCTCTTTACTCCTTTCTAAATTATTTCTGAATGCTTGTGGATAAAAGTGCTGTATTTTATAATAGGATTTATTCAAAGAAGATTTCAAGGGTTTCATTGGAAATAAGGATATTTTTTGCTTACATTTATGCTATCCTTTTTTAAGAAAATTTCTTACCTTGACCTTTATAAAGCACTTCATAAAGCTGAGTTATTTTCCTTCATGTGCTATTAAAACCTGGAGTAAACACGAATCCGTGAACCTGTGTCACTTTTGTCTTATCACTAAAAAAAGCAGTTCCTGGCCAAGAGAGAAAACCTGGATGAAATTGAAGAAGGCATTGTTTTTGGAAATATGCGATGCACGGAAATGCTGAGCGATGAAGGACATTACCTTGAGACACTTTCTGATGTTTCAGATATTTACGTTGATTGTCATCACAGTATGGAAAATATATTTGAAAGTGAGTTTTGAACATTTCATCAAAAAATACGTATACGTTTATTGAAAAGGGAATTCGTATGTATAAAACTTGTTGGTATAGTATTTAATAATTTTCTTATTATATATTTTATATTTTTCTGTGCCCAAGTTTTCATAGTTTGAAAACGCATCAATTAAATTTACATATTTCAATAAAAGTTCGTTTTTCACTCCTGAAAGATATCATACCAAAATAACTGGCCGCTTGGAGGTATTTAAGATGGTGCAGATTCACATCAATCCGCCCACAGAAAACATTTCTTTCTGGTTCAGTTATTACGTACATAACTGAAAATATTTTTTTATAATGAAAATCAGGGAAAAATAACATGGCAATATAGAACTGGCCTGATTGGATAGATAATATATATATATTTATTTTTAAGATGGTGTAAAAATCATTTTCGAAATTTGTCTGTGGAAAAATTGGTTTAGGATCATTTTCGTAGATTTTTACTGAAGTGAACCGAGAATGTTTGATTGCATAACACACAGGTATGCAGATTAAAAGTGACCTTACTATGTCGAAATATATATACGAAAAGCTGAGGAGAGAATACTTTCAAACTCTACTTTGTTATTTAATTTTAAGTGATAAAAGAAGACGGATGAAAGAATCACTTTTTATTCAATGACGAAACAAGAAGGCAGTCGTCAATCCACATTACAACCATTGCAAAATACTGTATTTTTAAAGTCTCTCAATGAACATGAGAACGATGAAATATTAAAAGTAATTTGCATAGTTTGCTGCGAAACAATTATCTCAATTCTTAGACCAACGTAGATTCAAAAAGTTCAAAGCCGATGGCTTGGCCTGACCCACACAGTTTACAGTTAGGTCCGAGACCGTGCGAAAGCTCAATGCAGACTTATGGACTAAATAGGGTTCAAGAATTTAAAGTAGTGAATAATTTCTCGCAAATTGTCGGCCTACACAGATCTCTGCAATGGTGACAAACTGCATCACTAGATCAAAATAAATTCAGATGCTGATAAAACACGTGTCTTTTAGACGTTTTAGAAAAGACAACGATAATTCATTTGGTTTTAAAAAATTATTTGGGTTGATGGTTACTCTACTCAGATTTCAGATTTACATCAGGATATAACTCTACGTGTCTTCAAGAACTGCAAACATCGTAGTGGACGTGACCTTGAAAATAAGGTCACATCGTGCTGAAATGAAGATAAATAAATCTTCTGAATAAGTCGTACGATACTGAGTGATGTAATAGCTTATTAAAATATTGCAGTGATTCTTTTTAATGCCCAATATTTCTTTTTTGTGCTTGACATTACGGTGTTTTCCAAAAGATTTTATCAGCTTCTATGACCATCGGGGAAAAGAATATGAGAGCTAAGCCCAGCAAACGCTTACGAGACTGGAGTTTTTATTTTTAATCCGTTTCGTAAGAATTTCGATGCTGAATAAAAATAAGGCACTGAAGAAACTGTTTGTTATTTTAATCACGCTGAACTGAAAAATATTTTTTCATGCCAGTTTGCTTTAAATATCTATTAAATTTGACGAGTGAAAAAGTTTCTAAAATTTTAAATGGTTTTCTATACTCATACGGATAGACCTATTTTGTTAACAAAAATAATGTATAATAATAAATTAGGGGCCAGAGTGTTTATGTTTAGTATAGAGATATTTATGTTTAGTGTAGTAGTATAGAGATTGTAAAACTTATATCTGTTGCAGAGTGAATATTTTGCTGTTAACTTTTATAAGTAGGATTGATTATTTTAGTATATATTTTATGAGAAAGAGTACCTTCTTTTTCCAATGTCGACTATGCTGTAATTCTCCGGAACTGCAAGTGGCTGAAATTTGTATGTCCGTAAGGACAAGTCAAATTACCAATTATTATTTAGCTAGAGGACTTCCTCATATTCCTATCAGATGTTAAAGAAATTCTGAAATATTCGTTATTGGTTGCGAAAAATTCAGTTTATTTATTTATTTATTTATACTCTTTGAACATGTGAAAAATTGAGATGGTGGAGTTGCTTGTTAGCGATGACATGCCGCATTTTGTGTTTCGTAGTTGAAGAAAACCGAGTATGCATTTTGGACGCCTTCCTTTCTACCGATTGGAACCAAAATTTGATACAGATCTACAAATGTGTTGACAAGACCACATACCGAATTTCACTTACCTTAGTAATTACATTTTTGAGTGTCAGTTTCACATACTCGCGTATATACAAACTGGCAGACGGTCAACCCGTTGACGAATTTCGTCCAAAATTTGACAGAAATCTACAATTTTGGTGTTATGACCAGACCATATATGAAATTTCATACATCTAGCTTGCTGTGTTTTTTGTGTCATCGTGTTCGCAAACAGATCAACAGACAGATAGACGTAATTCGAAAAATGGTTCTTTCGGATTCATTTAGGTATAAAACAAATTCATCAAAATTCCGAGAGGGAATTATTTAACAATCACAATACTTTCTCTTTGTATTCTTCTAACTCGAGGAAAAGAAAATATTTCCGATATGCAGATCTATTTTCTCTTTTTTTAAAATTTCGCTTTTTGAAACAAAAAACAAAATATATTGATTGAATTAATAACGCGTATTTTCACTTACAAATTCTAAAAGTGTATCATTTGATCACTATTTTTACATGAATTTGTATTATTTTAGCATTTCACTGCCAAGTTATGCAATGACAAGCATTATTTTTAATATCACGTCGTTTGTTAATCTATATTTGTCTTTTATTTCTAATCTACATCTATAATACAGGAAAATCTATAGGTATAATAATATGTATACTTGCTTACAAAGTTTGTAGATATCACTCACTTTAGATATCACTCACTTTCAGCTGAAATTTGACTATTTGAATTTTTGTCCTATCTGAACTGGATGTCTTGTTTCCAGATTATCATTTTTACATAACAGATTGTTTAGCTTTATGGGCTGAAAAACAATTCTGTGAATTATATTGAATTTAAATTATAGCAACAGTTGATGAGTTATAAATGCTACTTTTGCTTACGTTTTGCCAATGGTGAACGAAAAATGTAATTAAATAATCTTAAAAGTCTTCCTTTTAATTAATTATAATTTTGAAACGAGTAAAAAAGTAACGAGATTAGCTCTGTAGGACGCCAACTAACCTTAGCATAATTGCGATGTGCAACATTGATACAGCAGTATACCAAATTTCATTGCTGTATCAACATCGCGAGTTGTTATATCCATAGTGGGATTTTTGCGATCGACTGTGTGTGAAAATCTGCAGTTACGGAGATTGTACTATCCCAATGAAACTGGTGATTAATCGAACAACTGATGTTTACACAGATATGCCACTTGGCCTTACAACGATTGCTGGTCACTGTCCTCTAAAATATAACCTTGAGCTACGATTTATTAAAGGTCTACAGAGCTAGTCAAGGAGCTTTTGTTGCAAATGCCTAATATCGGTCTACCAAACATATACGATCATAAAATCCACTTTATAAAAACTAACTAACTAACCGACGTTAATACAGAAATGTTACCTAGTACACAGTTTTATCAAAATTGTAAGCAGAACATTGCACTACGATTCTTCGGAATTCAACAGAGACAGCCAGGAAGCTTTTCGACACCCTACGGATATTTCTTTTGAATTTCTAATCTTTTTATGAAGAATCCCGACGATGATTGGCTTTCTTCACCAATTTAAAAAATATCTTCTGGACCTGAAAGTCACCTTATAGATAATATTTGTATCGGCAATTTGAAGAAGGGAACGAATTAAAAAACTTTTTTCTGGGGAAAATAGAGAAAGAAAAGAAAACCATTTTTTATTAGATATTCTTTACATCAGTGGTTTACTTTGTGGTTTTCGTTTCTTTTTTCACAGCTAACATGAATGCACACGTTCCTTGTACGTTTTGTGCGTTTCGATTTTCTGGCGCTCGTTTTCTTCTTAAAGCCTACCCTAATAAAATCGACGTTTTCATAAAAATTTTCGAAATTTTTTTATTATTTTATATTAAAGCCCATACATTTAGGATTCCAAAAATGGTTTACTTTAATTTCTTCAATAGTTGGAAGCAAAGTTATTGCCTAAATTATGAACCAGAAGTGAAATTTTCGAAACCGAAACTAAGCCATAGAATTGAAAACAACGCATATAAACAGCTATTTCTTTACTCCTAAACAATGTGAATGTACAATCTACCTTTTAAATATAGAATTAAGTTTTATTTATTTGTTTATTATTGTTTTAGGCGTATCTGGCAACTGTTTCTCTAGTTACGGGATATTTTACCGAAAGAAAATTTCGCTCACTCCAAACACTGTTATTAGGTACTACGGTAGCAGTTTAATTATTCAATTCAGGCGATATAGGGCTGATGACTGTATTCAACCATCTTAATGTAAAACTTGAAACAGAAATTATTTTTAAAAAACTACATAGAAATTGATATTGAGAGAATTAAGAAATCGAAGCGACAAGTAGAACCAAAAACAAAATTATCAAGAAAAAAATTTAAGGCTAAAAGAAAATCAAAATTAATTAAAAATTAACTCAAAGAGGCTTAACTTACAAATCCTGTGAATTTTAAGTTGTTAAAATATGTATATAATTTTTTGTGCGACTTTAAAATCTTTATTTGCGTTTTCTGGAAGATTGCTATTTTCAGTATTTTGGATTACGAAAAATCTCATTTCTTGAAAATTTTTTAAAATATTCAAATAAAATTTAATCACAGTGTTCTATGCATCAGTAGGTATGTTCTGAACCTCCAATATAGCTTGAAAGTGTATAATTATTTATTTTAGAGCTGCTTTTATTTGAAAAGGTGATAGTTTTTTCTTGTAAAAAGCTGTTGCCTATACAAACTTTGGTATATCTCAGTAACATTAAGAGGTACTCTAAATATTCTGCTTCACAACACAGACAAATGTATAACAAATATATTATTGAAAGAAAAAGTTAAATACATGCATTAGAATTTGTTATAGGAAGTTTGGCGTAAACGTCAAATTTTACTGAATTTTGACCAAAAATGGCCAAAATTTCGGAAATAAAAAAATTGTTCATTAAAATGGCATTTGAATTCACAGTTTTATACACCATTATAACTGAAAACATAAGTGTTGAATAAAAATTTCCTTTTTTTCAAAAAAAGTGCTCCGAAGGTAGGCACATACCTTAAACTGCTGATTCATTTATTATATATACCGAGCCCATCTGTCTCGTCAGTTCAAAACAAAAGTTCATTTCAATAAATTTCATGACTAATATGGTGCACTACTTTCACCTGTGGCTCGTTGAAGAGCCTCAACCACGTTTTATTGAGAACGAGATTCCCTGCAAGCTTCTCATGCAACGGAATGCGCCTTCTTTTCATACGCACAGCTTGGAGGCGACCTAAAAAGCGGAAACGCTTGAAAAGAACTTTTATTTCAGCAGACGATTCTCTCAGCGATGTGTTCTTTGTTTGAGTTTCGAAGAATGCTTTCTCTCCCGCGATCTGAGTTTGTTGAAGTCGGTAAATTCACTTTTCGTGTGCACTGACACATAAAATAAGAGGTGAAAAAGCTTTGCACAGTGGCTCTCATTTTGAACTGAACTGACGTTGATTATTATTTTTTTTATCGTTTTAAAAAGGATTTACAATAAGTAGCTTAATTTTATGAAGATTCTGGGGAACTTTAGAACAAGCGAGAAAGAGAGAGAGAAAGTCTTTGAGATTCAAAGAATTCCTCTCCCCAAATCTTTGCGAGCTTAAATGATTTTGGCTTTTTACTTGACAGAAGCTTATTTATACATAAAAATAATAAGGTTTTCATAACTTTCCAACTGAAAGCATCAAAATTGTAAATTTAAGAAATAATTTCCTCTAGAAAGCATTAAGACTTTTATTATTTCCTAAAGATTTAAAAAAGTTTTCACTTCGATTAATACAATTTAAAAAACAATTGAGGAGCTTAAAGTTTCCGCTTTCATAAGTACGTACAAACTTTTTATATTTATATACTTTTTATCGAAACTGTTATATTATATAACATTTAAACTACTATTTTGTCAATTTAATGGGGTAACAAACATTTGAGTAAAGTTTTTAAGGAAATAAATAGTCACTAAACATTTTGGAAAAAGGAGTCTAACTTTGAATTTATTTATAAAACTCCATACCACCTGGAAAAAATTACATTCCTGAGTATAGAATAAAAAAGATTGTTCAAAAGCTTATAATTTGAATAAAATATAATTTTTATTGAGTATTAAATTACATTTTCAGTACAAATTATTAAAAAAATTTAAGAATGGGCTATTTTTTATGACTTTTTTCAGCAAAATAAAATTCTGAAGAAATGAAAACAATCTGAGTTCTCTAAGGTAGTTCAAACAGTGACAGATAGATTTTTTAACCCGTTAATCCTCATTGGTAATCCATTTAAGTCTATTATATCTATATAAAAATATCAAGAAATTTTGGAAATTATTTGAATGCTAATAAATTTTGGTAATATTCGACAATTTTCAAATTTATTATGTAAATCATTTGAAAAGATGAATGCTAACACTTACAGAAAGCCTAACCTAGAATTGATTCAATCTTTTCATGTGAAGTTACCGCTTTAGATGGTGATGGTTTGCGTGTTCATCTTCACCTACATTTTTGCAAATGAAAACACTCCACGTCAATCAATTTCTAGAGCATACTTTGGCAAATATGTCACTTTTATTTTTGACTATTCCAGGCAATGTTTTTCTAGGCTTAACACGTGCCATTAAGCAATCAATGTTAAGTAAAATACAATATACGTTTCCCTAGCTCAGAACATGAAGATGTCATCGTCATTATGCTAAAAAATAGTCTCTAATGAATTACCTGAACCAAGAAATTCATCTTCTTTCAACAGAATAGGCGCAAAAGCAATATTTGTTGCTTATAACCATCTAGGAATTTTTTTAACCTGAGTTTCTGAATTCGAAATATGATCATAGAAATTTTATATCAAGCAAAATCATTTATAGTGAATAGCAATTTAAGTTATAAGTATGGTGAAAAATACGTGTTGCACCATTACGAGTTAAACAGTCCTGAATACGAACATGAAGTACTTAAATAGAATGAATTTTAAGTTCCATTAATCGATTATTTTTATATGGTGAAGCTTTTTAACTTAAAAGTTAGTAATTTTCATGGATCTTTTTCTATAGCAATTAAAGATGTTAAGGGTTGAAGCGTTGCGTCAGGAGCCGATACGGTCGTTCTAAGTGTTCTACGCATTCAACGTATTCATAATGAACAGTATGAATCTAATTTCGAGATATGATGATCAATGATTGATATAAAAAAATTAAAATCATCAAATAATAATTAGAAAAGACGAAGACAAAGAAAGCGACATTCAGAGCTATGCCTGCTTTCTTTTAATTTGACACTTAACTGTTCAATTGTTTCATTCAAATTTATGGAATACATAATATTGTATAAAATATGTCTTTAGTTCTATTTTCATGCTTTAACTCAATAAATTATTTGTATCTCAGCTGTCAGAAGCTAGTGTGTAAGTGATAGTACCTAATCATCGATTTATGATCGATGCGATTCATGACAATCCGCACCTACGACAACAAAAAAACCCTTCAAATTTCAAATTAAAACGTAAACTGAAGTTGCATTTTTGAATAAAGTATATACAATACAGTACACACTATGCATTATTCACATTATTCAGAACAATTTAGAGTAGCATTTTTGTGTTTTATGAACAATTTTTACAATCCATTTGAATAAAAATATTAAAAAATAGAAATCCGACTTACGACAAGTTTGACTTATGACTTGTCTGTCCAAACGGAACCCTGTCGTAAATCGAGGTGACCCTGTTGTACCTTATATTAAAACTAACATACATGTTGCCTTAAAGTACGGATACCGCAGGTTTTTTTTCGCGTTCCGTAGGAAATCGGGTTCGATGCCACATTTGCCATGTATATTGCCTTTATGCGCACTAAATCCGTCGAAGGTCAAATATCCTCCCATTGGCACAGATTGGAAGTTTGGAGAGGGAGTGACTGCTCAAATGAAATCCTGATCATATGACCACAGTTGAAAATTACGAGGTCAGTCCCGACATAGCCCTTATCCAGCTTCAGAACGCGAAGCTAATTTAATTACTCGTATCTAAACTAAATTGTAAGTTTTTCCCTAAAAATATACAAAACATTAAAATGAGACCTTACAAAATAACAAGCTGGGAAGTAATATTGACTGTTTGAATGAAAGAATCAGAGATTAATATTCAAGATAGTCATCGAATACATATTGGTAAATTTAACTTCAAGATATCCTATTTATGGTGCCAAGAGATGAAAACTTTAACGCTTTTGACTTTATTTCAAATTAAAACGACTGATATTTAACTGGTATCAATGGAGTCAGTTCATAGTCACGTGATGTGCAACTAATTAAATTTTTGAATCCTTTTGCTGTTCTTACAGAAAGAAAAGGACATGACAACCCAGCTAAGGGTTTGACAGCATGTAGTAGTAGTTTGATGCTGGATGAAATGTGCAATTATGCTTCTTCATTATACTGTAATGTCAGAGAATTTACGTCATTATATACGTATAAATTTGAAAAAAAGTCATATTTATGGGGAAAGCCTCAAATTAAACAATCTCATAAAATGTATTTAATCTACCTATGTGTAAAAATCAAAGATAAGATCACGGAAAAAATTCATCAAAAATTTTATTTCAGTAAATTGGTCATTTTTCATCGTAATTAATTTTCCAATCTTTCATTCTTTCTTTTAAAATTACGTGTAAAATCATTTTTTTGAGTTTATATCCTTTGTCAGGTTACATCACAGATGTACTTTCAACACATCATTAAAAGTCTTTAAATTCCAACAAAGGTGTTGAAGAGTTTTAACGAGCACGATTTGAAGTAACGTTGCGCAAGCTGAATCCAGTCGTGAATTTTGAATAATGTGCAATCAATAGAATCCATGACGGGCACTTCCCATTGAATTCTTTATTCATTCATTTGTTCTTTTTTCATGGTAAATTGTGATGCGCATTCGTTCGGGATTTCAAAGCGGAGAGTTCACGAAATTTCAAACATATGATTTCTTGCTTTTTTCACCAAATAGGTTTGAGAATAGTGGTTCTAATGCTCATTTTTAACAAATCTTTTTCTTGAAATAAATTTTTAAAAATGCACTAGAATCTTATCAGAATATATTTTCCGCTTATAATTTTTTTTTGATAAAATAAGCCTTGTAATTTTTATAATCTTTAAAACTGGTTGTGTTTTTCAAAAATAATTTAAATTATAAACCGTGTTAAACGGGAAGAAGCAAAACTTCAAGAGTTTATATAAGATCTAAAAGCCTTCGTTACTAAGGATATCTTTCAAAATGGAATTTTTATAAATGAATTTCCATATAACACTGTCTAAAAATTATGACACCCTTTCTACAATATGACATTCTGTAAGACATCTATAATGCTGTCTTCAATTCCATTTAAATATTGTGACATCACTAATATAAAAATTGTGACCTCACTACAACACGGCAATACAACTTCCATCGATGTACACAATGACATTGTGAGATCCGCCCCTCTACAGCAGTTTCGATGCAACACAAAGCAAATTAACATTAGTAATATTTCATTGGAAAGAATTTTCTAGCAAAAGTTTTATATATCCATTTAAAGACTGGTTTCTATATTAAAAAAATAAGATATAAGTTAAAAGTTCATATGCACTCGTTAATTCTTCCGTGCATTTGGTTAGAAAATAGAAGACGAGTATTAAGAAAAAAAAATCCCAGAGATTTTACCTCATAAAGAATTGAAACACTGATTACGACAACTCCTGTATGTTTAGAACAGTAAGAAAAGGAAAGATTGCATGAAAAATTCATAGAGAGAAAAAAAAGAGACAAAAAGTCTCAACGGGATTAACTATACAAAATCTCCAGCCTTTTTAGTGTATTCTAAATTGATTCTTTGAAGTCAAACGTATGTTTTTAAGCCATTTCGAAATTAGCTTTGAGTTTTATGTCCACTTGTTTTTTTTATCACTTTCCTTTGCGAAAAAGAAAACAGGCTTAAATTAAATCTCATTTTCTGTATTTGTTCAGCTGCGTTTCTTTTTCCAGATGCAGGTTTCAGCAGCATTTGTTCTTTTGCAGTTTCTCTTTTGTTCTTCGAAAATCTTTCTGTGATTGTAAATGAAAGACCGTGACATACATATATTATTCAATAGAACTTGAAGAACGCGGCATGTGGTGAAAGGTTTCGACCTGCGAAAAGAAAGTTCAGGGATTTTGGGACTTCTTATCTTGGAAAATTTCTAAAAAGAGTTGAGTGGTAGCATTACAGACAGCAATTGGATAGCCGTTGAAATAATCAGGGAATGATATCGCTCCTTTTCATGTTTAAGAAAAGAGCTTTTCGAATAGAAGTGGACTTGTGAAAATGATAATGATTGAAATACAAAACATTTTTGAATCCCTTATTGCAAACATCCCTTATTCCAAATAGTTTGCAGCGTAAGCGGATAATTTGGGAAATTCATTGAAATGCGCTTTATTTATAAAACTCTAAATAAGCTTTGACCTGCCCTACTCCATATATTCTTTTTATCAGAAATAGTGTTTGTTTTTTTAAATGTAGGCATATATTCGGGTCAGATTCTCAGATCTTGCAACAAAAATTTTACATGCAGTATCTTACCAGAGATAATTTATGTTTCTAAACACGGTAAACCACCATTTATACAACTTTCAAGCGACTGACGTAAAACGGCGTATAAATGAAAAGAAGTATAATCGAAATTTTATCAAACAATTTTGATTCTTACAAATCTAACGTTGTTAATGCAAATTCATTTAGAAGTATTAATTTTAAAGCTTTTTAAGATAGTACTAGTATATTACTGCATAGTAATAAAACAATTAAAGTTTAATATTGAACATTTATCATAAAGTGAGAAAAATCATACATTTATTGCATATCTTGGGTTGTAATTACACATTTCTTATTTTATACGGCCTTTATTTGGAATTATTTTGGAAAAGTGACTACGTTCAAGGTTTTCTCATGCTCAGAATCAATATTTTCTAAATCGATAATATCTTCAGTCAAACTGTGACTTGTTTTTAAAATTAATTACACATCGGTGTGGAATAGACTTGGCGCTTCTACTGGTAAACTAATGTCATCTAAAGACGACAATAAAAGTTCTTTGGAAGAAATGCAACTAATACTGGGTCTGGATGTCTGAATACATTCATAAAGAAGAAGAACAGATGGTCTCGATGTACATAATGATCCATTAGGGTCGTAAATGCATCTGGCTTGAACTTGTTGTTGCCAATGAAATCCTAGGATAAGCGAATATGGAAGTTGGGTGCAAATTCCAACTTTTGGCATCAAGTGATCAATTTTGCCAACATTGATATTTAAGAAAATCCAACCTATGGGCCTTATTTCGTGATCAACGATCTGAAACTCTCCATCAGTCCACGGATGACAGACAGAATCAGCTGGAACACACGATTGTTGAATAACTGTAATGTCTGCTAATGGATCCCAAAGGGCTTGTAGTTCTGTATTTTAGTTAATAATAGCAGGTATTAAAGCACGCTTGTTTGTATTAGTTTTAATGCACTTATAGTATGAGAATCATTCGTTCTTGTGGCCACTGGTCTTGATGTTGAGGTGCGATTGCTACTGCGTCGATAATCTACAGAAGTGGAACTTGTGGCGCAGCGTGGTGAGGAATTATTGGCATTGGCTGTGTTTCTAGAATGCGGAAAGGAGTGTTTGTTTGATTGTTTGAATCCTGAGAGGCGAGACGTATTTCTTAGAGGGGCTATTGACGAACCTCTTTGAGGAGGGGGTAAATTGCACATAAACGAAGCATAGCCGAAGCATAGTCTCCACATCTCCAACAAGTGATATTTCGAATATCATTTGTCGCTGGATTGTATTTGTGAAGCTCTTCACTATGAGAATAAGTAGGTCTTTACTGAAATTTTGGTGATGAGCGTGATTCGTACGACGGGCGTGACTTGTTCGCATTCTGCATATTACGAATTGCGTCAAGTGAAGTTGCTCTATCGATTAGTTATTCGACAGTGTAGAATTTTGTGTAGTTCAAACAATTTGCCACTTTTCTTCAGAAATGTCACCAATAATCATTGAAATGCGTAAATGTAAACTACTAAAGTTTAGTTACTATCAAGTTTACGATCACTTTGATATGCTAAAAATTCTTGCATTGTAATGTGCCTTTTAAATCTTGATGCAAGAGCAGCTTTCCATTCATTCCAGTCATTGTAACGCTAACCTTGAGTTATTTGCCAATTTTTAGCAGATCCAGCGAGACATGAGATAGCATTTGTCAATTTGAGTTCATTTATCCAGTCTTCTAGTGTTGAAATTCTATCAACTTCTTTTATCCATTCAGACGCATTATCCAATATATTTCCTTTAAGTATTTGAATAGATTCGCAGTATCATTAGTTGATGTAATTTATATCATATCTGGTGAATTTATTTGTCGTTCTAATAGCTGTTTTTAAGATTCCATTAAAGTAGTGCGAACTGCAGCAATATTTTTATCAATTTCTGGAGAAGGTTGTGGAAGTTGGCGATTTTTTAATACTTCAACTTGCACCTGCAGCTGTTGGATTTGGTTCAATAAATCAGCGTTGTTTGAAATGTTTCAGAATTTTCATATTGCCTTGCTAATTCATCAGCATATCTAGATCTTTCACTTCGCTTATCTTCAGGCGGCACATCGAAATATTTTGAAAAAGATATCAGCAATAAATCACAGAGAATGTTTCAATCCTTAATTTCGTCATTCAAAAAAATCAGTTAGAAAATTTCACTATTAAGTAGGCATCAAACTAAAGTAACTTTTTCAATCACATTATTAGAACCGATAAGATGGAGAAGCAAAATAATTTGACGATAAATATAATAACTTGGCAAATAAAATTTTTAACACTTCAAGAAATACTTACTAAGCGAAAAGCTGCTGTTGCTATGGAGATCAGACGAGTTATAAGCAGGCGATATAATCTTGGCGAGAAGCGTCTGATGATTCCATGTAGGCTTAGCGATTGCAATCGAATATTGAAAGTTCCAATTTTTTAAAAGTTCTTTAAAATTGCCGGCTGCGCTATATATGGTATAAAAATGTTTCAGATGGTGAATGACTTTAAATATTAATTTAGAATTGAAATATACCCAAAGATTATAAAAATAAATAGCATTTATTTAACGAAAATGCGGATAGCGATACACTACACAGCGATACATATCGATAAACGAATAATGATGTTTGCAACTCTGATGTCATAATTTTGTTGTTCTGTTCCACTCACTCTTTTATTACCAAAACAAATTTTTAAAATAAATTGGAGCCTTACACATATAAACGAAGTACTTTATTATTACAATGAATTCGAATAAATCGGGACTGTGATGTAACGACATATAAATGAGAAACGTATAAACGGTGCTTTACTGTACCTCTAAGATTCATTATAAATAAATGGCTTCAACAATTTTGTAATATTTTTCAGAAAATCTTTTCGATAAAAACTATAAATAACACAGAGGGGAATACCTATTTATGTTATTATATAAGGGATATGTTTATATCTCGAGGCAATGTATTTTTAACATATTAAAAATCGTTTGTCACTTTTTTCATGTATTTAGTTTAAATTTTAAATTTCAGAGCAGTAAGATAACCCAAATATGACATTTAGCTAAAGTCTATATATTATTGGGATATTACTTATTTCATTTATAAGATAAAACAAAGGTGTAATTAACTATTTATGCACTTCAAAATTCCATTTGGATTTGAGAGATCTAGTTATCCTAATGAAATTCTTGAACTTTAGAATAATGATTTTTTTTTTAATTTTTAGCGAGAAGAATTTAAAAATATTACTTTTTCGTATCAAAATTATATATAACGACAGAGTCAAATTAACTAGTTTCTGTTCTTCATTGAAATCTTCATAATATAAAATTGTTAAAATATTTCAAGTTCATTAAATGTCAACTCAGTATTAAAATGAAGGATTGTGTTTGATTTATTTTTGAATCGATATCTACATGAGAATATTGAGTTTTATATTTAGATGGGTATACTGCATGAAGCAAAATGATATTTTATTTATCATAATATTTTTTAAAACTTACGTCACAATTTGGTGAAAATTTAATTTTACATAATTGAAATGTATTTCAATATATAAAAAAGATTAGAATGGTCTTTGTGAAAATGGTGACTACGTATGAAAATATTATCAAGCGATATTTATATTCGGAACTATTTATGAACTATTGAAAGTAGAAAGGAAAAAAAGCAAATTTATACGCCCAGCGATCTTTGAACTAATTGCAAAATACTCTTTTAGGAATTTCATTCTAAGTTTTTATATAAAGCTATACTTGGCTATAAGTACACTTTCCATTCTTAAAAGTATTTTTTTTTACATTTACAAAATGGACACAACAATACTTATTTACAAAGCAACATAAAGCTAATTTAAGGAAAATCGTAACGTTAGAGACAAAACTAACATACTTATTTTGAAAATATGCTATCTAGGATGAAATTTGCATTTAAAAATTGTTTCAAACGCATATACAAGTATATGCAATAAAAACGGTTTTTACGGAAAAACACGAAAAATCGTGATACTGTTTTCGAAATTATTCCACAGAAACAATTATGCATACCATTCTGGAAAAACTCATTGTTTGAAAAACGCGATTCTTTGTAGTTTTGTGGTCAAATATATTCGTTTGCAGTTAATTTAAAATTTCGTTTATGGAGTTTTATTCTAGAATGATGCTTTTTGCTATTGTTATGCTTTTTTAGAATTTTCCCAAATAGCATCGCTTACAATTCAGCAACAAAGGAAATCTGCATGATGTCCTATATTTTTCCCATTAGATTGTCCAAACATACAATTATGATTGGATATACATTTTATATCATTTTGGGATTGAGTAAGGTGACAGTGAAGCAAATTCGAGTGAATCCTTACAATTAAGCGGGTATCTGTATATTTGAGTATGCCTAGCCCATGACTTACAAGGTACATTGGTTCTCCTAAAGTTCCGCCTAAACTGAAATCGTGCACTTTGAACGAGATAACTAAATCGTAATGGTGCTAAATGAAAAATGGGATGCTCACAACAGGAACTGATTTTAAAAAAAATATTTTGCAGGAGAATCAAAATATTTTATAAATAATTTAAATTGATACTTGAAAAATTAACAATGTTTTCAATTTTCTCTGCCTTTTTTGGTGTTTTATTCTAAAATTCTACAGAACTCTTATATTTACTTAATTAATCAAGTAGATTCTTAAGTTAAAATTCTGTAAAGAAAGATGGCAAAAGATACCTAACTCTTCTATGTCTAGTTAGTATCTTCAAGTAAATCAAGTAGGAAAAATAACACATTCAAGTTAAAATGAAATTAATATAAGACTAACATAAAGAAAAGTTATTAATTAAGACAAAATAATTTTCACTTACTACAACCAATTTCATCTGCTAGAAGAAATTAAAACTAACTTTCAAATACATATATTATGGTAAATTCTTCCATTTAAAAGAATGTTTTTAAATAACATTAATCTTTCGCAGGATTGCATTTATTTTTATGCTTAAATTTTAGAAGTATGAAGCATGTCATCGTTTTGAAACGTGGACCTGATTTGCTTAGAATCTACTGGTGCATATGCAAATTGCTGAGAGGCAATTGCACCGGCTTACCTGCCATCATGGAAAAGGACCAAAATCGTTTTTGGAACTTTTCCAAGAACGAAAGGAGCTTCATACTGGAAAAATATTCCGAGTTTTTACCCGATAAACCAGGAAACGTGACAGAGACTTGATAATTCGCAGAAAGGCAGTATGAAAAAAAAAGGCGACGATAATGGAACCATGTAGGAAGTTTTTTTGGTGTGTAATAATTCTTATTGAATCAAATTACAGGGATCTGCATTTTTTTCACATTAAAACTTATTATATGAGTTGTCTTTTTAATTGATGTAGTTTAAAAACTAAAAAGATACACCTAGTAATTATTTTCAATGTAACATAAAAATTAGTGAAAAATTTATTTTGTTGAGTTGTTTCATAAAATATACCACCTACTATCAATTAGATATTGAATTTTAATGGGTAGTAAGGTATCGAATTTAAATGGTTATATTGTCACATTTTATAACGTTTAAGACATATCAGTATTAAGAAAACATTGAACTACTTTTATTATTTTCTCTATTATAAGAAAAATGGAGCTAGAGTCTCGGGTTCAATGCTGGAAGATCACAGGTTCAAGATCCGATTCCATCACGGAACCGTCATGTACACTAGGGTGGATCGAAAATTCAAAGTGTGGATAGAATAATTGGCTTAGGGTGGAAAAGTTGTCTTTTAAATGTACTAGCAAACATGCAAATTTTTTTCAACTTTGTTTAATTTCTTCCGGTGCCCCACACGATTTTTATGAAAATTTTGAATTAAAAATTAAAAATGAAAAGTGCGTTAAAGAAACGATTTTACAGGAAAAAACGTATGGGAGCGAATAAAAAATTATTTATTTTTTTATTATTAAAGGAATAAAATTATTTTTGTTTATATAATATTATTCAGGGATCCACAACTACCTTTTCTTCTTTTTTATATTTTACAATATAACACAATTTTACTTTATTTCGAAGACAGAGATAAACTACTCCACAATCTGGATTTTTCCGAAATAAAAACAACACAAAACTTTGGCAAAAGCGTTCTTTTATTCCTCCCTCCCTTGTTTCAATGACTCAAAATCTTAAAAAAATAAATTTTTAACTAATGTTGGGGTGCTTGGGCCACCAGAAGCTATGAATGAATTTGAATAATAATAAAAAAACGTAAACTGATACACCCAAAACAAAACTTTCTTATCCTTCGATAAAGATAATTTTGAAAAATTTTTTGTCATAAATTTCCAAAAAAATGTAAAAATGTCAAAATCGTAAAAATGTCATTTTAAATTATTTTTAGGGCACCGAAAGATATGAATGGATTTTATTAAAAAATATATGTAAACAACTTTCCCACTCCGCCGAAAGTAATTGCGAAAAAAAATTGTACATTTTCATAAAAATTTCAATTTTTAACTATTTTTGGGGCGCTTGGGGCACAGGAAGATATAAATGGATTTCAATAAAAAAATTGCATGAACTAATATACTTGAGACACAACTTTCCCACCCCCGGGCCAAAATTAATTTCCCCCAAAAAAAGTTTTCCTACACTTTTCGAACCACCCTAACACGGCTTTGATACTTGTTAAATCTATCAGAGTCAAATGTCTTCTCATAGATGAGACGTGGAACCTTGGGAAAAAGAGTGCCGGCTCAGGTGAGATGTGGAAGCTTGGGAAAAAGAGTGCCGGCTCAGGTGTTTGCCGCGTTATCTGACCACTTCAAAATTGCGATGTCCTTTATACCTCTTGCATAGTTTCAAACAAGCCTTAATCAGACTTCAAATGACAGGAAGTTTTAAGTTTCCTGTCGTTAAAAATATGTGCATTATTTCGGCGAAAGTTTTTTCACTTAATTGTTAATGAGAAATCGTTAATTTTTGTGATTTATTATAACTAACTAAATAATAAATGGTATCTATAATAAATGTTACAAATGCAAAATTGCGGAGCATTGTTTTAGATTTCACGCTGCTCTGTAGTTGTTCGTGAAAGAAATTAATTTTCGAAATAAAGAATCTTTTATTAACATTTTTCATCGGATGCTTTATTTCTAGCATCATTCCGTGACTCTCGGTATCAAACAAAAGAAACACGATGTTGGCGAGCGAAGATTCTAAATATCTTCTTATACATGTAATAAATTATTTTTTAACTTTCTTTGATTATTTTTAACGATACCACGTTTTTAATTAGTTCTACTTCTATCGTAATAAGCGCACTTCTACTTTCACTTCGAGGCATGATCATCCAGGTGATTAGAACGGAGACAGATTAGTTCAGCGGGTGGATGGGTGAAATCCTGATCGTTTACTGGTACATCAATTGTTACAACCCCTTTGCAAAGTGAAAATAATTCTAGTACAACATCTGTACCGCCCAATAGGTAAAAGGTTAATAGGATGCTTCCTCCAATCCGCAATCCAAGGGTTAAAGGTTTTCTTACTTTATGTGTTATTCGGGGATTTTCTTAATTCTCGATTTGTGTTGAATATGAAACCGTGTTCTAGGATGTCGTGTTGTAAGATCGCCTTTTCCAGTTCTAGAATCGTGTTATAGAGGTACTGTATTATATGGGATTAACTGCACCTGGGTTTCAATTAATAAAGGTGATCTCGATGTATTTGAAACAAATGGTGATTACTTTGATGGTACCTGGAGCAACTTTAAAAGTCAGTAATTCACAAGTACATGAAAAGATAACTTTTAAAAAGTCCCGTCCTGCCTTAACATCCGGAATTTCCTCAATGACCGTGTCGCCGCAGTAATAAAACGGGTTCTGTAGTCAGTTATAAAATGGCCATCCCCGGCCCAAGCACCAAACTCTCCCGAAGGAGGTACGCTCCGTCATCGGAAATGTGGCCAACACAATCACACCACAATTGTTAGCGAGAACTCGCTTATTTATCGCACTTGTGGTCTCTCCCCGAGGGAGAAGGAAAAGATAACCATAAATGATAACTCCTGTCGTGCCTTTGCGCCCGTTTAACACTGAATGATAGAGCAGCAGTGGCAGCAACACGGGAAATGTGTCTGTCACCTAATGGCCCTCTCTTACGCCGGCACAGACCCCTCTGTATGAGGTATGTCATGCCATCAGAAATGGAGACAGCACAAGCCCATCCCCATTACTATACTCTCAGGCGATTATTCTGCGACTTATCATTCACGTACTCGTGTTGCGTGGCCCCCCCCCCCGGGGGGGGAGGGAAAAAGGAAAAATGTCGATCGCACAGAAAGGATGGAAATGAAACTAGATTTATTTTTCTGTCACGTATGACGAGAATTCATTGGCAACAAAGTTTACAAATAGATGGTTCTACAGCCGATGGGATGATGGGTTTCTCAAGTTAAGGTATTAAGTGGAGTAACGACTTAGAATTGTCCAATATGATGCCGTCCTCACTCAATAAAAAATCTATTAAACAAGGAATCATACTTTTCACAACAATAATAGGAACTTTTCTGTTGCTCAAGGTGGATCTGCGATACCATCAAAAATTGTCTTTCATGCTCCGAAAAATAGGATTTCTCGTACGACAAAATGCTCTTCAATGGAAGTAGTGGCGAATCCAGGGAGGGGGCTATCGGGTTGCAGGGCCCCCCCCCCCCACAGCTGGCAGAATTCTTGATTTTATTTAAAATCACTGCAATTGTTTGTTCTTAATTTCCCTTTTTTTAAAAAAAAATAATAGAAACGTGACAACATTGCTTTCTGACTTGACAGGTTCGAAAATTGTCCTAGTTTTCTAGTCATTCCACTTGTATTTGTAGCGTTGACGCAGTCGAAAACATTTTTTGGCTAGTTATTTCATTGCATTTTTTAATTAAATTATCGAAAGTAATGTATTTTTCTTTATGATTTTTACTGTTAGGTGAGAAAAGTCTGTAATGTTAAAGTATTTTGGTTTACATGAGCCATGAGGTTTGATATTCGTCGCGACGATACAAAATTTTTATGACCTCAGCCCCTCCCAGACCTGAATCCTGGATTCGCCACTGAATGGAAGACAGCACTACACTGAACATTTTTAAGCTGTTACTCTACTTAATGTTTTATCCTACGGAATGCGTTATATCTTATAAACTACAAAACCATCTGGCGGTTTAAATAGTAAACTATGCTATCAATCAATCCTGGTTTCGTGCCAAAAATAAATGAATTATAAAAAATCCGGTTTTCTTTTCAGACTTTTTGTGCAAACGATACCTTTTTCTTTTCATTCGCCTGCTAATTACTATTTTGAAAGTTGCTCCTGGCCTTTAAATCACCCTGAATCTCCAGCCACCGATATCGACGACTGGTAACCTAGATTGATCGAAAGAGTCCGAAGACTACCAAATTTAATCGTGACTTCTTTTTCTAGCTTTCTCATCGCGCGATTTTCGTTAAGATTGCAAATCATCTCCCCAAATCGCTTGTTTCAACACTCTCTTTACGGACACAGTTCACGAAACAATACCATCAAAAGCGATTTTTCATTCAAATCGAGAGGCAAGCGCTTCGATAGAAATTGGTCAATTTCGGCATTGTCCACTTATCTGTGCGTGGATTGTAACTCACAGACATTGCAAAATGGTCCAGAGAGCCGGATTATTTATGTTCTCATCGAGTCGTCTCGGACCCTCTGATGGGTAATTTAGGACTTGTTAGAAACAATAAAGTCTTCTGTTGTTGTTGTTCTTTTATTCAATTGCATCGCAAGATTTCCATGAGATGTTTAGATTGTTGTTGCTGGATGTGTTTGACGTAAATTATCGTCGTTGAAGGGCAATGTTCTATTATTGAAGAAGCATTACTGGATCCAGGATTTGTTTAATCGCAATGATAATCAAGGATTTCATTTTATTTATTTATATATTTTAGTTCAGAGTTTCCGCAATGAATGCATTTAGGTTAAATGAAATTTTCTAAGTTATGCTTCGTATGAATAGCATATCAGGAAAATCATTTTCTATTTTTTTCCTTTCTTTTTTTCATTTCGTGATTCTTGCCATTGCGGTTTGATTTAGTATTCACTGACTGAAGAATATCATTGATATGCTTTTATTGTAACTGCGACAAACATTTTTTCTTGCAAGAAATTCCGTGAAAAATGGGTTATTGATATGATACGTATATTCATAGTGTGTTACTGACATTATATGTGCATATTTCCATGCATAGTTTTCATTATTAGGCCCCATTTTATTGTGTTACTTTATTCTAATTTTGATATTAGGATGTCCATAAATTAATCACTGAATTATAAAATTCATTAAAAATTGTTTTGTAAACTTTTATACAGAACGAAGTAGACATTTATATAGATTAATTAATCAAAGGGTTTTATTATTGCGCAAGGCTTGCCATCATGGCTAGTCAAAAAACGATGTTGTGGTATTGTTCGAACAATTTTAATTTTGAAGCCAATTGAATACTTTTAATATTGTGGGCCATTGCACAAAAATATTTTACTTGCTGTTCCGTATTTGATTTTTGTAACAACATTTTACTTTCTCTTGTACGAAGTATATATGTCACTATAATTCAGTTATTCTATAAATTACCTAGTTATCCTATAGAATAACTGATCAAGTCAGTTAAAGTGTGAAATAGATTAAGTATTTCACACTTTATCTAGCTATTCTATGAAATAACCTGGTATTCTATAGAATAACTAATGATAGACCGTTCAAATGCAAAATAAACAATTTGACATTAAAACAAGTCCGATTTTTTTATAAATTACACACTGACACACTGATTGCAAATCAGCCATAACCGGTTCAAAACTGACTAAAACCACTATTATAATATCAAATTCTACTTTAAACGGATATTCCTTACATTCTATGAGCTAGCGAAACCTCATAAGTTGAGGTTCCCACTGATAGCGAAGTCATAGGGTGTTTTTTAAGTTAATAAAATTTCTGCGGCATCTGAAATGGGCACATGAGAACACATGGGGAATGAACACAATTTTTCCTGCTTCATTTGAGTAATTAAAAAGCGCAGATTCCTCACATTCAATAAGCTAGCGAAGCTACTAGGTTCCGGCTCCCGCTGCTAATGAATGCGTAGGATGTTTTTTAAAGTTAAAAAAATTTGCCCGGTGCCCGTTTCAAATGCCACAAACATAAATAAACAATTTGACTAACAAGCGGAATGAATCATGTCGGTTATTTCACAATTTAATGATGTGTGGACCGTTATTCTATAGAATAATTAGTTAAAGTGTAAAATAAAAGTTTATTTTCATTTTAACTGACTTGATCAGTTATTCTATTGAATAACTAGGTATTCTATAGAATAACGGATTTCATACTTTAACGGAAACATGTATACAAAGAGAAAGTTTTGTAATCATAAAAAAATCAGATCTCAAGATTTTGATGAATGCTAATGTTTCAGACCTTTCGGAGGAAAAAAAATTGGAATTATGTACGTCTTTTTTTAACTCAATAACTGAACAAATTAGGCGAGCTAATTTTGGTATGCCGCTTTAACACGAAAATTGAAGATTTCTGTCAAATTTTGGACGACTATTGGGGATCTGTCTGTCAGTCCATGTACATGCGAACTCGATAACTCAAAAACGTAAGGAACAAAGATGAAATATGGCACATGATATTATGGCAATTATTATAGATCTGTATCAAATTTCGCAACAAATTCTTCAATAGGTTTACTATCTGCTGATCATTCTTTTCATGCGTAATGTGAGCATGATAGTTGAAAAATGAATCCAACTAGTTCAGTGAATTTTAGTATATGATGCTTACATCAAATCTGTAGATGTGTGCATAATTATGGGATAAATCCATCAAATGGTAGACTGTCTATTTTTATTTATATAATAACAAACAAACAGAAAAACTAGATAAATGAATATCGTACGTAGTCTTGACGCCAAAATTGTAGATCTATATCAAATTTGGAACTAAGTCGGTCAGTGCGAAGTGGTACAAAATCCATACTCGACTCGTATCATTATGCTCCGAATTTAAACAAAATCAAGTTAATTAATATTTTTCCTCAAAATGTATAAATATACAGTGGTAAATGTATAAATATAGAGTGGTCATAAATTATTGGACCTATTTTAAAAATTAATTTTAAAAAACTAATAATGTTACAACTACGCCTTTTTTTCTAATAAGAGCGCATTTTAAAAAGTTTTTTCAGATAAGTAACGAGTCGTTACGGTGGTCTAGATGGTGGTAAATTGTTGGACATTTCCCATTTTTGAGAGTCATTATCTGCAAAACTATTAAAGCTAGAAGAAAAATAAAAGCATCTATTTGTAGAGAATTTTACGCTCTTTCATTTGTTAAATCGATTGTAATTCGAAAACTGAATAGTTTTCGAGATATGGAATAAAAACTAAAACAAAATCAGAAAACTCGCATAGGCTTCTGCTGATCGGTAGCCATTGCGTATGGAAATCTCTCGCTGTTGCAAATTTAGAACGCCGTAATGGTACGCCACTTATCTAGAAAAAAACTTTTTGATTTGCTATTTCATTTAAAAAAAACCCTTAGTTGTAACATTATTAGTTTTTTTAATAATTTTTTAAATAGGTTGAATAATTTATGACCACCCTGTATTCTGAAATGTCTCTCGCTTCACTCAATATGAGCAGTAACCTGCATTTTAATTACGCAATTATTTATTGGTACACGAAGACACAGCCAACACAGAGGGCGTAAGACACTAAGTCGGACGGCTGGGTGTGCAAAACAACAACAAAAACAAAAGTTTTCAACAACCACAAAAAGCAAAGGTAGTGTAAAAAAAGTTGTCGAGACAACATTAAATAATGATACAGAAAAAAAAGACAAATAAAAAAAGTTAAGATATTAAACACATTACAGTATGTATGACAATTCAAAGAAAACATTCAAAATTTTATATTCCAAGAAAAAATGAAAAATACATTTTTGGCAACGTTCCTTCAGTCAGAGAGCTCATTGCATGTGCAACTGTAAATCCAAAAAATATCTTTCAGTTTCACAAGTACAAATTTATTATTAAATAATAAATATGGTCTTATGAAACTAAAGTTCTTCGACAAATCTCCTTTAACAAAAGCGTACTCAATAAATTCATTTTGTGTTTTCAGTTTTCTTCAAAAAGAAATCAAACATAATCAATTTCCTTTTTACTTTCGTAAGATTTCCTCTGATTAAGGTACTTTATGATTTCATCTTCGTGTTAATATAAATTTAAAAGCATTATTTGAGTATTTTTTAAGAAGGCAGTTATAAGTTCTTTTCTGATGCATACGTGATCCATACATCATCGTTAAGAGGTTTGCTTAAATGTTTGAGGAATTTTTTTTAATGACTCAGTGTTGAAAATCTCGAAATTATCGTTTTGTTCTGAAGGAAAAACTGGATTTCTATCTAATGAATCATCTTCAGTGATCGTGATGTTTACGATTAGAATAAGAATCTACATTTATATTTCATTTCAGAGTGCTAACAGATAAAATTTTAGGAATGAATGGAATCATAATTTATTATTCGGTTTGAATAGATTTAAACCGCAAACACAAGCTATTCAAAGTAAGAAAGCTTCGCTTTCTGTCTTCTTCATTTGAGATATTTAGTTTTCAGTTGATTTCTGCTTCTATGGTAACTTATTTCCTCTAATTTCTAAAATGTGTGAACCGGTTCTTTTTGTTCATTTGTCCAAAGACTGTCGTTTACTGTTAAGATTTTCGTTTATATTACTAGCATTTATTCAACTTGGCATGTTTCATGTCAATAAAGATGGAATTTCGTATTCGATTTTTCATTAACTTAACTTCCCGATATGGTGTTCTGAAATTCTGTATAATCGTATGTTCCAGACGACAACACAATGTTTTCAGAAATTAATTATCAATCAGTCATTATTGAAATAAAATTATGATTCCGTGCTTGTGGCACATCTGGTAGTAAATTAGAGAAAAAAGATTTCAAGATTCCATAATCTTTTCTAACAATAAATTATAAATTAAAGACTTAAAATGGTAGGCCTAGTGGTAAGGTCTCGGCTAGGGGACTGGAGGGTTCCAGGTTCGAAACCCGATTCCACTGAAGATCCGTCGTGTCTTGGGCCTGTTGCACATTAAATCATACGTAGGGGGTCAAACGTCCTCCACGCTTATGTGGTGCGGAAGTTTGGAGAGAGGGTGCCAGCTCAGGTGTCGTCCTCGTCATCTGAGCGTGGTTCAAAATTACGAGGTCCGTCCCAAAATAACCCTCTTGTTGCTTCAAAACGGGACACTAAAATAAACTAAAGACTGAAAAGTAGAATGGAGTTAAAATAATAATAATAAAAAAGGGCTCTTTAGTTTGAGCACTAAAATGCCCCTAAAATGTGTACTAAAAAGTACACTCTACTCTTTTACGATTTTTGCATTGTCCTCCAGATTTTTGATAAAAAATTATTTTCTACAATTTATTAAATTACCTATTGCTTTTGGCTTTTACTAAAATGAACCTTTCGAAAACTTTTTTTATTATTTCAAAATGAACATGAACAGAATCAATTAAATGAATTAGAAGTATTACATGTTCTGTACATAATAAATTTGCAGATGATTTTCATGTCCGATTGCATTAATAATTATTTTATTTTAACTCATAGCCAATGAATTCAAGCCATACTCACGTGATTCAGGTCAAATGAGCAATATTGTTTTATTTTAGAATCCAATGCAGATTTTGCAGAAGGATCGAAAACAACATTATTATACCACAACATAAGACATCTTTCATTCAGATAATTTTTTTATGATTTACACGGTTGAGTTTGTCTTGTGACAGTACCGTCACGTGAATTGGCTCCATTTAGTTACTTTCACTGAAAGAAACATATTTAGAAAAGAAACATACACATGAAAATCACGCTAATTGAACTCATTTTTCAAAATAATCCTATTCGATTTTTTTTTGTTGAATCGAGAAACATTATTCATACATGCTACATGAATAATAATCATAGGTGGGAAAAATATTCTGAAAGTTTTTCCGACTATTAATGTTGGTTGATTTCCCATTTCAGTATCATAAACAACAGTATACTTACCATAACTTATAAAGTAATATACTGTATGAATTTCATATAAATAAATTTCGATCCAATTTTATCCAAGTTTTGCTGCTTTGCTTAAAACCTATTTTAACCCTTAGTTGGAGGGGCTGGCGTACGGAGTACGCCAATGAGATTTTTCCTGCTGTGAATTTTCACCTGTTGTTTCCTGAGCCTTCTCCCCCTTTCTAACCTAATAGGAACATCCCGCGAGTACAATGAGTCTAACCGTGACACTTGGTCGGACCGTTATCCTCGGACCGAGGGTAACGGTCCAACCTATTCGTTCAGTCTGACTTTCATCTTCCATTCTAAGCATTTTTCTCTTCTGGCGTCACGTCGGCGAACTCAGTACGCCACCCCTCCAAGTAATGCCAAGGAAGTTTATTATGCCTCTTGAAGATGGGACACGCACAGAAAAACTAATAAGTTAGCTACAGTGAGATGAATTTTCGACTCTTTGAATGAAAACTGCCGAAAATTTTGTACACCTGGTTACCAACTCATAATCAACGAAAAATTGGAGTTCTTTCGTGGGTGCCTGTTCATTCAATATATACCGAATACATTTTTTTCTGTTTCTATTTTATCTGTCATTTTTTCTCCATTTCTCTCTATTGTGTTTCCTTAACAAATTAAAATAATAAACTAAGAAAAAGGGTGGAAATTTGAAGTAGAGGGTTGAGAAAGCTACATGACGCACTCCATACGGCACCCCTCCCTAACTGTACCATATACCAGCCCCTCCAACAAAGGGTTAACTAAACATACAATTTAAATGCAAATAAAATATAATTCACTATTAAAACAAATTTTTTTGGTTGATGTTAAATATGATGAACATCAAGCATCTTTGAGGAAATACTTTACGTGTTTTCAATCCAATGCAATGCAATCCAATGCAAATCCGACTGTGACATTTATCTTCATTATGGCGAAATGCAAATATACTTGATAACAAATTTATTTTTATTATTATTTTTTATCTTGAGAAGTATTCATTTCTAATTTAATTTAAATAAATGACATTGTAAATTACTATTTTTCTGACTATATACAATTCTAATATTCGATCTTCTATCTGTAGGTTAACCTTTCTCTGTTTCTACTTGTTTGTTTAGAATGTCACTTTCATGCAACAGAAAGTAAGAAAACACGATATTTTAAAAAAGTAAAAATCTTGTCCAGATGTGGTAGTTATCTGCTTTCGGTAAGTTCCCAAACACTTGACAGAGGTGATTTGATGCACTAAATGACCGGGCGAATTTTTAACTATTTTCCTTTCCAGAACTCTTTTCTATGTTTACTTAGATTGAAAAGAGAGTAAATTTAGTTTTCTATATAAAAAAAACCTACTGAAACATTTGTTACTAACGGAAATATCACGGTGACACACCCACCCATCTCTAGCTGAACCTATTGGCGCGGTATTTTGTTTAAATCCAGTGCTTACTTTGAATACTAGAAGATTTGTGCCTGTCTAAGACGGGCTTTTAGCTTGCCAACAATATCTCAGACCTGATTGTCAAAGGTTTATTAAGGAAAGTTGTAGAAGAAAATCTCGTGCACATTGGCAGAGTGTTTAAAAAATAAAAAAAACATGAAAAACAGAAATGATGAATCAATTGACACTAACTTTCGTTTAACAAAATATATAAATATCATTTCCAAAATTAAGTATGAAAAAGAAAGAACCTTTTTAACTGAAACGGAACTAACGATCTCCCGGAAGTAGAAAAATGAATTAATTCTAAAGGAGTTCATAATCAATGAATCAACATAAAATCAAATTAAATGCTGAACTTAGCTAAAAAAAGCGCTGTCATAACTCAGAATCCAAACAGTATCCCATGGTGAGTATACTAATTTGTTGACAGACAAAGTGCTTAAAAAAATATAAAAACGCATGAAACACTGAACTGATGAAACATTCTAGCACAACTTCTTTCTAATATTATCCGAGGTCGGCATAAAAAAAGAAGGAAAGCTTTAAACTCCCATAAAAAAATCCACTGAAAATGAAGAAATAAATTAATTTTGGCATCACTATCCGCGTGGATGAATCAGAATAAATAAAAAAAGCAGGAAACCACTAAAATAAAAAGAAACTGTCTGAATTTTTTGTTGCCTCTGGAAAGAATATCTTTTGGAACGTTGCCCACATTCCTGAAGCGTTAACGATTTCGGACGGCTTTTATAATATAGATGTTTAGGGTTGCCATACGCTCCCGTATATACGGGAATGTCATCGTATTTCACTACTCAATCCCGTATTACTATTTGTCATGTTTTCTGCCTAAACTCTGCCTGAGATACCGGGAAGAAATAGAACATCCTAATGCATATCTACAAGTAAGAAACATGATATTGGCAACACTGAGATTCTATTCAACCAGTTTGTACATCTAAAAGTTTATTCAGAGGAAATTAATACCAACCAAAACTGCGAATAACCTATGAAATTGAGTATGGAAGAGAAATGATTGAATATTTTTGCAGATACAAAGTTTATTGATCAGAAGTCATGTCTAATAAAACTGTGCGAATACGTACATATTTGTCATTCCATCCCACAATGCAAATGTGGAGAGAATATTTTCCCTAATGCCAACTCAATGGTCAGTGGAGACAAACGAAGCAATTTTAACTTGTCATTATAATTTTAAAATGACTTGCTCTCAATTTTTTAATTATGTGAAAGAAGAAAATTATATAATGAAGAAAGTAAAATCAACTTTAAAATATGACTGGGCTAAAAAGGATTACCCTTGCATCTTTTCTATTATTCTACGTGTTCATTTTATTATATTACTTAAATTTTATTGATTTTTTTATCAGAGTAAAATAAATAATTACCTACCCACATTTTTTATGTTTTATTTATTTATCACAATTTTATACTTAGTCTCGTATCAATGTTTGATAATTATGACAACCCTAAATAGATTGTGTATACATCTGCTATTTTTTCAAAAGTTAAATGGAATTCTAAAATGAAATATTAGAAGCCCTTGACAGTATTTAGCAATTTGGAAACGTCACATAATCTGCTAACTTTATGAAAAGATGCATTTGGTTTGAAGAAACAAAGACAATTTAAGCCATTTTTTTTCTATTCACCAAACAGGTCGAATTTAAGAATGTAAAAGAGGTCACGTGAGCATTTACCGCCAAAGGATTTGCACAATAGCAAATGCTTCTTTACAGTCTATTACGGTCTATTATGTTATTGTTCCGTGTCATCCGTTCACACGTTCTTCTCTTCTATCAAGCCGCTTTATTCCAAAACAAAACGCACGACGTCATATTTTCGTTCTTTCCATTCTAAATTAGTTTACTTTATGGAGAAGAATTTCGCTTTCTATATTGTTTGGAAAGAAAAGTCGAATAAGAATTATTCGCCTCAACGACTTTCTCGGATTTTGAGTTCCATATTTAAGGCCAATCTACCAAATCGTCTGCGAGTTAAAAAAGAAAAGCGTTATTCGGACGATTTTATTTTGCATCTCAATGAGTAAAATAAGGTCGTCTGTCTGCCGTTGAGCAGTGGGTGTTCTGAATCGATGAATAACGGATGAGTTGATGAACTTCGTATCACATTTTTAGTTTTGATTACACAATCATTATCAAAATGTTTCGAATTGATGCATAATGTTTCGTCTGGAATTTTTTTGGAAAAGAAAAAAAAATACCCTAGTTTAATTTTAAAGTATGTGTTCTCATAAATTTAATTTTCCAAAATTAATTTTTGTCATTCAGTAGGCTATAATATCTCGTGAAAGTACATGAACACTTACGAAAAAAAGATAAAAGTCACGTTTGCTTAAAGTAATTTATTCTTTTTAAAACTAAATAATGCTGTTTAAAAACTAAACTGACAAATTTGCTAAATTTGCTCATTTAGTTATTTTAGAAAAACCAAGCTTATTCTTACAAACCGTCGGGTAACTACAAGGAAAGTCACCACAATAAAATAATTTAAACTTTTAAAAGTTATTTTTTAAAATCAAAGGCATATAAAATGAAATAAGTTTTGAATATCCCAAGTAATTTTTTCAGTAATTAAGTAAATTAGTAGCAACTAGCTGGAGGCATTTAAATGTAAAAAAGTCGCTCTTAGTATGAAGAACAAAACCTTATTTTTGAATATTATTTTGCCTGCAAATATCGTGTGACTAATTTTATTGAAGGTAGGGTAAATGATAAAATATTACATAGGGAACGAGAACTCAAAAAAGCATTTTAAATACTATATATATATATATATAAATCTAAATATAATTTATTATATATGATCATACAGAAACAAAGCAAACAAGACATATCAAGAAGCAAATCATATACTAAAAAGTCATTATTTGAACAATACAACCAAATTTAAAACTAAATCTAAAGAATTGAAAATACTAAAGATACCATGAACATAAAATTAAGTTTAAACATTTATATGTCAACATGTAAAAAAAACTCTGTTGTTATTAATAGTATTGAAAAAGGCAGTCCAAGTATATGGAGTTTTCAACAATTAATATAGCAGCTTGGCTGTGGACAAGCTTTAGCCAGGTTAAATTTTTCTTAGTATATTATTGAACGTTAAATATTGACTGTGGTAAAGCTGGATAGAATTGTGAATTTCTATTTATTAAAATAATAAATAATTCAAAATAGTAATGTTTTTCTAACATAATCTAACAGTTATTTTTAGTCCAGTGACTAGCAAAAAAAAAAAAATCTAAGTGCAACAGATTTCGCAATAATTCGATTTTTTAACTGTTTTTCACTTCTGAAAAGCTTTGAAGTTGGGGAAATTTTCTTGAATGGCAAAAAATAAATACTTTTTGGTGATTAGTAAGAAAAATGTTATGAACGTTAAAATAAGACATTTATCATTTTTCTAAAATCCCGGATCTTTTCTAATTCTTAAATACTTTCCTTTATCCCCTTCCATTCTTTGGCTAACTTCCAGCATTATCTTCCCAACAATAAATGAAAGTTTTTTTCTTAAAAAAGTACTTTATTCTACCTGGCAAACAAAACACACACACACAGCGAAAAAAAATGAGCATAATTTTTAATAATTTTTTTAAAGAAAATAATAAGTTGCCATCTATTATGTCTCTCTATTTCTTCAATGATGAAAGTGATAAAGAGAAAATAAGCTCTTTTTAAACATGAGAAATTTTGAAGATAAGTGTCGAATAATTTTGACACTTATTTCGCAGTCGAAAATACATCTTGACTTATTGTTATGATTTTTATAATTCCGCAATAAAAATTCAATTATTTACCAATATCATCTGGTATTCACCAGTTTATGAAATAATATTATTAATAAAAGGTTAATAACTAATCAACATTTCAGTTTTTATATCAGTTTTTTCCATTAAAATATTATATAATTATTAATAAAATGAAATTTATATGCGCAATAAAAATTTGAAAATAACTAAACATTGATCAAAAATCTAAAGGTGTAATCATAAAAGCATGAATTTTGATTGCCTACTTTTAGTATACGAATGAAAGCTTTTTTCTAAAAGAAATGTTCAGTTTACTATTAAATATTTTCTGCTTTTCATCTTTAAGGTATTTTCTAATTCATTATTAAAATTTGAGGGAATCTTGCAATCAATTTTTTTCTTAAATTCATTATCAGAGACTCTCATGTGGAATCAAAATTTGATTTAAATGTATTGATTAACTTAAATCTGAAATCTTAGTTCTGGACTTAAGAAACATTGTATTATTTACCGTAACACGCAAATGTACAAAGTTATGAAACTCTAGTACATCAGAAAGTATGAGAAGAATCGAATATAAAATTCCATCTCTATAATTATGAAAGAAGTTAAATAAAGTTTGTATATAATAGAAAAAGAACACCTGCTTAAAGGTTATAGTGAAAAATCATAAAAAAAAAAAATATGCGACTATGAAAACGTTGTTGCCATTTGACAACGTTATGCACTATGGAGTTAAACCAAATTCGATCTTTAGTACATCTACGAAACAATACATGTGAATTTTCGAAATATCTAAATAAAATATATATTATAACCATTCATCTGATACCAGAACTAGACTGAACTTGACATCGTGAATGTCGGATCAGATTCCTAGTTTTAAATCAAATCTGATCTTCCAAATCCAAAACATTTCCAAAACTATCGGAAGGAGACCTTCCGATAACCCAGAAAGATGATCTATTTATCCTCATTAACATGGAAACACGAATCCAACGTATTCCTTCACACGAAACACTCACAGGAATGGCAAAATGCATATTGTGTATCACTGCTGACCTTAGCCAAACTGACCTAAAGATGCTTGTCATTATTTTTTTCACCGATTGTCCTTAAATCCCTCTTATTAGTGAATTTGCAAGTGCCTTTTGTTTCAGATTAGTATCGGAAATCTCCAGTGAAGTGCCTGTGAGCTCGTTTTTCTTGAAGGCATTGTAGGCGGGAGCACAAAAGGAAATGGATGATGTTCTGCAGCACGCAAAAATACAAAGATTTCCTATTGACCGGAAAAAAAATTACTTCGCAGGCATTGGAAAAGTTTGTCGAATTTAGGACGATCCTCTGGTCAGTTGTAACATATTTGCTGTTGATTTATTACGGAATAAGAATAAAAAAATATAGTGACATAGAAGATATTTTTGAACCCTCTTCCATAAATTTATTATTTCAATAAGATGGATTACTTTTAATACTAAAATTATTTGTTTTCGTCTGTCTTTGTTTGCCTTTATTCTCTTCGAAATATACAAAGAGAAACTACTGTATTCGTCAAAAAATTCTATCTTGAAATTTTGATGAATCTTCACATTTTCGACCTCTCCGAGTCAGAAAAAAAACCATTTTTGGAAGTAAGTCTGTCTCTGTGTTGGACAACACTAACTTAAAAAAAAATACGAGCTGCACGAACGAAACTTAGGTTATGGTGATATCAAAACTGTTAAATTGTAACGAATTTGGATGAAATCCGTCGACAGGATGTCTGGTTATCTGTTCATAAACATGTAAAGACGATAACTAAGAAATTTAACGAACGAGATGGATGACCATCTACTCAGAGGTGGCAACAGTGGGGGGACCAGGGGTGTCCAGGGCCTACTAAATACAGAACTCGCAACATTGTGCAAAAATACGCCGAAGTCGAGGGAAGACACACTCCAGCTGGTTTATTAAAGGCTGATATTACATCGGAGTTAGAAATTTTAAAAATATTTTGATAAGGAAATACCCTTCAAAGCTCCTCCTCTCAACTCGAAATCTTTCCAATTAAACGTTGAGCAGAAGGCTACCATTTCCTCACAGTTCCGATATCGGAAACCAGTCGCTATTAATGGAATTTCAGCTCACTAAAGTAAACTCTACTTAAGCGTGGGTGCGAAAAATTCAACGAAATTAAATCCATTTCAAATCAGATTGAAATAATTAATTTTTCTGACATGCAGCTTTAGAACTTTTCGTGATGTTTTGAAAAATAGTTAATTATATCTCAAAATTGGGTGTTTTGGAAATGGTTCCCTATTGCGTAACTGAGTCCAATTTATTGGCATAACAATTTTTTATAAATTGAAAATGGAATATAGTTGTAACAAATATGATATCCTTGAGATTTTAATAACAAAACCTTTTCGCCATAGAGCGAGTAATTCATGCTCAATATGGCGGTAGTTAGGCTTAAGCATTTGAATATGCAAGTTGTAGTTGACGGTTCAGCTTTTTTAATTTGACAAAACCTTAAATTTTTTTTCAGGTTATGTTTATTCTCCTGCAAATATCTACATTCCTTTTATTTTATAAAAATGTTCTTGTCTGACTTTTTGGTGTTAATAGACTGAAATAAGATGATATTTTCTATATCAGTAGAATACGGTTTGTACTTCGTGAACTTTTTCCACCCTATACTAAGTGATTTCAGTTATAACAAATAATTTATTTCGAAAATTTTACATTATTTGAATCATTTTGAATTTTTTAAATGTTTAATTTTGCTCACATTTTTTTTATTTTCTTTTTTCTTACATTTTGTCCAAAACAAATACACCATTAATTCAGATGTCTAAATATAAATTATCAGGAAATTTAGAAAAAGTATCTACTTCACGCAGCTTAGTTGCAAAATGTACAAAATATTTTAAATTATTGTTATTTTTATTTGTTCTTCAAAAGCGTTCAAATACGTATGCATTCTTGAGAACTGGATTCAGACTGCTTACACATTACATTTTCAAAAATTTCAAAATTTCCAAAGATTAAGACACAGATTACAAACGAAATAACATTAACAACATAGTGTTTATCTGAAAATATTTCTCTCGAACCGGGGTATGATCCAATTACGAAATTGTTATATTAGAAAGATACTAAATTAATAATAAATCTTACTTTATATAAGTTGCGATGGATGAGCAGAAAATTGTGAAAACTAATGAAAATAAATAACAGACACGTGCAATATCAGTAATGGGAAAAAGAAAGACGGAAATCTGAAATCTCTAAATTGAAATGAATAGGGTTGGCTCCCATAGCAATAAAAGCCAGCGGAAGCTCAACTGTGGATGGGCAGGCACTGGAATCAATTTACCTAGCGTCGTAGTGAGATAAGAAAGTAAATGCGCAGGTTATTCGAAATCTAAATACTCGCCTTCTTACTATGTCATGTTGTGACGTCAAGTAATTTTCCCTCCTGCAAATCGCACAATGGATTCCAAGATTAGTTTGTCGCTGCGCATTTTATTCTTATCATGCGAGCATGAATTGACTCTATTTTGAATATAAAATAAGAATATCGGGAACAAGAAAAGGGCCCACATTGTTTCACAAAGCGCAACATATTCGTCGCTTAACAAGCAACTCCACCTATCTCAATTAATTAAGATCTACTATGAATGTTAGACCACATGTTCCAACCAGACGTGAAAAAAATTTAGAAATATTCGTTATTGGTTGCAAAAAATTGATTTGAATCTTCCTCTTTGAAATTTCAAAAAATTGAGATAGGTGGAGTTGTTAAGCGAATTTTACAACATTTCTGTCAACAGATAATCATAAACACAAATTCGATGAACACAGAAACGATTTTTTGACGAATGAACTAACAAATTCTAAGCAATTGCACTTGAAGAAAGTTTTGAACGCGAAAAAATAATCATACACAAAGTTATAATTAGGCATTATTGGGATGACAGACGCTTATCGTTTTTACAGTCAGGAACTATTCATCTCTCCGAATTTCATTTTTAATCCATAAATACTGAGAAAATGTCATTGTTATAATAACTACTCATTTTGACTTTATTCCAAGCAAAATATTTTTAGAAACTATAATTACTGTATAAAAATATTTTGGTTAGTGAATCAATAAACCTTTAGTAAATCAATCAAGCCCTCAACATCCTTCATCGTATTTTGAATTTTCTTTGACATCTTCAAAGCACGCACATTCCTTTGTTTACGAAGAAACTTTTAGACAACTTCAAAAATCAACTTCCTAGAATCATTGATGTTTGGAAAATTCCAACATCAAGTATTCCGGAATTAAATAATCCTAAGAATACCTCCCCTTTAATTATTTGCTGTATGTAATACGTAGAACGCGAGGTTTTTCCTGAAGAACTGACGAACACATTATTTGTACCTTACTCTAAATGTCAGAATAGCCTTCAAAGCATAAAAACTGAATTGCTTGTAAAACTTGACCTAAGGCAGTTTGAAAGTTTGTCATGGTTTACAGGCAATTATCACATTTTTGAGTAAGCGTGAACACAGCTAGTTAAAGAAGATGAAAGAAAAATGCTTTTGAGTAGCTTGCAGGTAAGACATTTTTGACTCAAACTGGTCGAAACAAGCGTGATGGTAGCTATTCATAAATATCAGCAATGACCTAACCTTTTTTTTATTTTCTCATATACGAAATATAAAAAGAGGAAGATTATAATCGCCCCAAAAGAAGACAAGAGATATTCATGAATGTCCATGTTTTAACCTTCTAGAGCCGGAAAAATACATTTTTGACATTACAGTATTTGTATGTGTGTGAACACGATTACTCAAAACCAAAATAGGCGAATAAAATTTGGTCTGTTGTCATTGCACTAAAACTACATCAAATTTTGGACAAAATTCGCCAATGGGAAATCTGTCTGTCAATCCGTGACCCTGTGAGCAAGATACTCAAAAACTCAACGAGCAGGACAAATTAAACTTAGGAAATTCGTCAAAGGTTTGACTGTCTGGCATTCTGTCTACTCGTGTGTCTGTGTAAAAGCTAAAATTTAAAAAAAAAATGCAGCAAGCTACATGGATAAATTTTAGTTCATGGCCTTTCCCCCAAATTTGTAGATTTATATCTAATTTTGGAAGAAATGTGTCCAAGAGTAGAATGTCAGTTTGCCTATCCATGTGTATATGACTCAAAAGATAACCCAAAAAAGCTGCAATCTAGATACATGAAGTTTTGTATGTTGTCTTGCCACAAAAATTGTAGATCTGTATCACAATTTGCACCCGGTCGGTCAAAGGGAAGCGGTCCATAATGCATACTCAATTCTCTTCATGAAACTAAACGCAAAACGCTCTGTATTGTGTTGATGCAAGAACATAGAGATAAGAACAATCCCACCGGTTTATATAGATAACTTGAAAAGCATATAATTTTTATTCCTTGTTTATACTTCTTAGCTGCAATTTTCTGGTTCTCCGAAGTTAAATAAGAAAGATGCAACTTTGCGCTTGGCCTATGAATTATCTTCTTTCGACTGTTGTCGCGCTCAGTTAAATTTAATTTTTTGCATATTTGAAAAAGATGTCACATTCTTCTATCAGACCTTTTTAAAAGGAACATAAAAAATTCTTCACATTTGTGTGGATAGAATGAAAAAAGTTCAAATCGATGTGATTTTTTTATATCTCGATAATGATAAAGAAATTGCAATAAACTGCAGGCCATTGTGGCAACCAAAAGAGTTGAAATACAGCAGTTCTCAATTTCAGTTCACTTTCCACACAGTTTGAAATTAGAATTAACACATGAATTTTCCTTTTATTAAAAAGCAATCATTCATATCATGAAATACATTTTCAGAGTACTTGAGTACTTGAAGACCTTCAATGAACAATTTGTTAAATTTCAGTATTACGTTAGACAAGACTCAAGATTCTAAACTGTAGATCCTGTTATTTCCAATATATCATTTCGAAAAATACATTTTGAAATTAATTTTTTTGCAGAAAGATAATAGATTTCATCCGAATGAATGAAAGATCCATTATAAGCGAAGTAATATGTTGATAATCATTACCATAATGCATGTGATTTTCAATCCATCATCAGTCAAAATTATAGGAATTGGAAAATTTCATCATAAGGTAAGAAAAATTTATATTTCATGACATTGCTAATTATATTCGTAAGAACATCAAAGAGCATCCTTGAGTATTCTGAACTCGTAGATATAAACCATTTCTATAAAATGCAAATTTCCTTTCGTGAATATAAATAATGAAATAATAGGTCAACTTACAGGATAGTGTTCAGAAAAAATTAAATTGGACGCATTGAATCTTTGAGTTTCAAAAGAAATCATTTCATCATATTTATATATCAAATTAAGTTCATTTTCACCAAAACATTTTGTCAAAGTTGAATTCTAACAAAAACAGTCAAGTCAGAAAGTGATTAAATGTGACATTATCGTGAGATATTGACATTAGGTGAGATTATATTTGACATTATTGTGAGGTGTTTTATGAAACCCCTTTAAATCAGACATTGTTAAGCTTTGACTAAAATGAAATTTGGTTGTCTATAGCTTCAAAAATTCAAAGTAAAATGAAAAGCTTCTTGCTGCATCAAAAAATTACCTAGGAAAAGAACATTTCTAGACTGTAGCAAAAGTAGGTAATTGTAGAAACTATTATTGCGATAATTATAACGGAATTCTCCTCGATATTCAAGTATCTTTGAACCTCTAGATCTAATTTTGAATAGTCCTTTTTATCATATTAATCATCATTAATTCAAGTTAAAAATTCAATTTGAAATGAAAAAAATGGAGCGAATTGCGCTTTTAGTTAAGATTAGCTATTGAGATATCCTAATAGATGTAGAATCACAAAAAGTGCTTTTAAAATTATAAAAATTAATAAAATAGCAATTTTTTCCATATACTGTTTTTCAGATTTGGTTTGATTTATGAACATAAAATTCAAGTGTAACAAATAGTGAAATAGATCTCACGGTAAATTAGTCGTTTAATTAGTCTTTCGACAATTTGTCTAAACAGGAGTAATTTTGAGAAAATATGGATACAAACTCGCCTTGACTGTGCTGATATCACAGCGTCTTAGCAGACGTGAAAAGTCTCAAAGACTTGATTCAACAGAGTCCAGCTCTTTTTTCTTGAGCTTCGGACTGATGGATGGGAATGAAACAGTTAGTCATATTTGTTTGAATAAATGATCATCTAACATTCTCTACACCACAGTGAAAATATGTTTTATACACAACCTAAATTTGTCTACCAGAAATTCTAATGTGAAAATTTTAAAATGATGTAATAATTTTAAACGATGTGGCTTATTTTGCAAATAGCATTTCTCTCAAAATACCATCTGTTTTATTATCAACTCTTATATTATTTTTCCTTTTTTTCAATAAATTTAGTTTCATATTTTGAGATAGCAACTAGTCAGTTGTTTTTTTTCCTATAACCCGATGTGCAGGAATTAGTTATTTTGGCAGAACTTCCAAATCTGAGTAGTAATGTTATAACTTGTTAATGTTGTAATAAGATATAACTCTAACAGTTATAACTTGCTAGAGTAGCCATAGCAACCAGATTAAAAGGTTTTCGTTTAAGATTTTAAAAGAGAATTATATTTCGTTCTCTGTTTTAAATGATTTAAGTGAGTGATATGAATAAGTGTAAATAACTTTATGTTTCATTAAAGTGTTTTTGTATGCGCCAAGTGTTTGCAAGATTCTCCATAATTGTCTTTGGTGCCGAAACCTAAGAAATATATGATAATTTAATATAAATATACTATAATACATTTCAAAGGACCTCTCACAAAAAATAAAAATAATAATAAAATCTTGACACTTTTGACACTTGAAGAGCAAACTCAATGCTCCGATGTGCATGCATAAACGACTCAAACCGAACCCTTAACAGTCTGGCCGAACCTAGAGGCCTTTCCATAGAATCCGGAAAAAGTACACAAAAAGATTCCAAGCTTCAAAATCTTTTGTTAAAAAATCCTGGAATCTCCATTCTTTTCGAAAGTCTTATTTTCTTTTAAACCGGTGAGGGATACCTGAAAGCAAAAGGAAAAGTGTCGACGCACGACCTACTTGTGGATCTTTGAACCTGCACTTCGCTCTTTTCAGCCACGGATATTCTGAGGATAAAGTAGTTTGCGATAATTTTACGTAAAAATGGCTCGATTCTATTACTTTCTTTTGCTCGTCACGCTTCAGAGAGGTGGGAGAATGAAATGGATATTGATCAACAAATTGACTGATTGCAGTTTCTGGGCAGCTCAGTTCTGAATGCTAAAAATGGGCTTTAGTTTTGCATATGGTAACATATGATGTGAAATTATTCATTTTATTAGAATTAGTTTTCTCATTATCTTAAAAGTTGAGGTGTTTGATTAAAAAAATGAAAGCCATTTAAATCTGCATAGAAGGAAAGGACAATATTGATGAAAAAAGTTAGAAAAATTCAGCATTCTGTATCTTTAAAACACTATTTGTATCATGAAGTTCCTGCTTTTCAAGGGCGGATCCAGGGGGCTTTGGTGGCTCAAGCCCCTTCGAGTATTAAATCATGTACTGTACAAGTTGCTTTTTATAGATTTTTTTAAAAACTCTTCTTGTCTACTTTCCAGAAAAGTAATAATATAGTAACAGATCAGACACATGTGTGTATCTACAAAAACGGAAGGGGGGGGGGGGCCTTTCCAGAGTAGCGGACAAATTGGAGTGTGTTTTTTTTCGGTCTTCTTTCAGCTGGGTGGATAGCGATAATTCAAGGGGCAATAATTTTGTTGCAAGAATTTCGGAGGAACTTACTGAATAACTGCCGCAGTGATACATAAATGAGCGACGATCGTGTTACAATGACGATGAGTCCTGAGGCAGTTTTCAACTTAAATGCTCATATAGTTATATTGAATTGTATAAAGGTTAGAAACATGTCAAATTCGACTCGGGGGTCTATCACCCCCCCCCCTCCCAATTTTTGCGAAAGAATAAAATTTTTATTTCATTTTATCAGCCTAAATCTAGGACTTATAAAAAAAAACAATGTAAGGGAAAGCTAGCTAATTTTGTACCTAAATTTTTACATTTTGTTGTCTACTCCCTATACTCCGGGGTACTTTTAGGTGTCTATAAATGTTTTGCCCCCCCCTCCCCCCTACTTTCGCTCCCACAATCTCCACGCTACTAAACACAAAGTTCAAGCGTAAAGATATCAATTTGTTAAAAACCTTCATCATTTAGCTTCTCTTAGAGACAGTGTTGTAGTGGCAAATGTTTCAGTGGGGGAACGCTAAAAATTCAAACATTTTATGTACGTTTTTTTTTTTTTTTGAAAACATGTAGAAGTGTTATAGGAACTTTTGTTTCTAACTGCATTTGGTTTAAAATTCTCTAAATTATAGCCACTTAAGGTTCTCCTTATTTAATTTAAATTCATAACATAATTTAATTCTAAATAAAAAACAGTTATTACAAAATACAAACACCATACATATGTATTCATTTTTATTCCATTTAAACTTTAAAGATATATTTACAAAAATTCAAGAAAAATGTTTTCGTTCACGACGTCATCAATGTTTTCAGTCAAATATGCCTGCAGCACTGCAGCTGCAGAAGCAAGAAATGATACTGCACGCAGAACTTTTTAACTAATTTTAAAAGAACAAAAAAATTTTTACAGTGCATGAAAATTCTACAATTAATAAAAAACTGCAAAATTGACGAAAAAATGGGATTTAATCTAAAAACCAGTGGGTGTACGCTGTCGCACCGCGTACCCCTTCCACTACACCCCTGCTTAGAGAGAAACGGAAATTCAGTTCGCTGCAATACCAATACTTTTCTGAAAGGCTGACGTAATTCAATTGTAATTTTTATATAAGTTGCCCTA
>BGPR01001708.1:141778-227252 GCA_013235015.1 Araneus ventricosus
TCGGATATTACAAGTATTTACTCAAATTTTAATACAATGCTTCGCTAATATATTGTCACGCATTCTGTACGTTTCGTATAATTTGGTTGAAAAATCTGCATATTAGAAGCTAAAAACATGCGAAAAAATTGGGAAATTTCTTTTAAAAAAATTTGTATATCCCCTAATATATGTGTAATTTTTACGAAAATCCATGTAATCATTGCACCCAGTAAAAGAAATAAAGCCATTAATGAAAGTTACAAATCATTATAAGTTTTCTGTGAAACGGGTTGAGTCCAAATAATTTTCAGCTTCGTTACTCTCTGTGTGGTCTCATAAATGCCCTCGTGACCGAATCTTCACTGTAAAACGTGAGTTCCTACAATTATACCACAACTGATTGTGAATCATTGTACCCGTATTAACCAGTACCAGTAACCATTTTACGAATTTTAATTAATTTGTGGACATGAGTTTATCTGACGATGTTAACAGTGAAGCAAGATTCCTAAAGCATGTTGCATACAAACATCAAGAGAAAATGTTCCTTTAAGCAATGCTGAAGAATATTTCAGACGAATGAAATTTATACCTACAGCTGATCACAATGGCAGCTCGACCATTAGGACTGCAGAGCTGCAGCACTCCCTGAAATTATTTTTAAAGCTTGTATTTTTGTTTTTATTCTTATTTGCTTACTTTTCCACTCCGGGAGTTCGAGGATAAATGAAAATGGGTAGGGTAAAAATTAGTTACAACGTGAAAAGAAGACAGAAAATGGACCAAGAAACAAGAGAGACACAGGTCGGAGCTGCAAAGCTGGTAGCCCTCGAAAGCATCAGAATTTGCCAACTGCGCATCGCTCAGCGATTAATCGGGAGAAAAAAGCAGCCATTTCTACCTTTGAACTTATATGTATCACAGTCTGTATTCATCACAGCTCTGGTTGGCGCGGGCCAACTAAGAGAGAAAAATGCTCTTTTCTTTCTCCCTCCCACCATAAGTTAATGTTCGCTTCCCCGGTATATTTTTCTTTGATTTCTCTCATGGGTTGTTTATGGGTTTCTGTTTAGCTTCATGCTGCTTCGATAGGAGCATGTCTTGTTTATTGAATATTAGTTTTCTTTTATTAGAAGTCACTTTCCAAAAAAGGGTATGTAGATAATTTTCTTAGATATTATTTAGTTGAAAATGTTTATAAGGAGTGTTCAATCTCATTAATCATTAGAGGTGAGAAAAAAATAACGTTGCATATCTTGAAGACATCATATTTTCACAACGTCCGCTGCAGATCACGTTATGCCGAAGTACAATATTGTTCAAACGTCTTCAAGTAGGAAAACTCAGTACTAGAGGTGTTGTGGAACTGGAACGCCGTTCCGGCACTGTCTTTTTTTACGAGAAATAAACAAGAAAAAAATTACTAAAACCTCCTTAAACCAGGGCGAATTTTGTCATCCAAGTTAGAGCGTTGCGGCACCGCTTAGTTTTTTGAATTTACCACTGCCCAGTGCCAACGAAAATTTTTGCATCATTGCTTGTCTCTGACCTGTGAAGCCGCTACTGGTTCATCATTTTATTTCCGAACTTTGGTTAATGTTTAACCTAAACGTTTATGGGTTTTTACCTCTGGAAGGCCCTATACTAGAGTGAAATCCTCAACGACAATGATACGTCTATGCATCTTTGAAGTACAACATGTTTTCTAAAAATGTGGCAGTTTCAATTAAAATCGGGATTCAAAATATGGCGAGAAAAATGGGAAAATGGTGTTAGGAAACCATAGACAACCAAGGACTCTCCAAGACTGTGATATAGGTCCTTCTTTCCAACTGTGGAAATTCTTCAAATATTTGGGACGATTCTTGTGATGTCGTAGAAGAGTTTGAACGAAGAGTTCTTGTGATGAATGTAGAAAAGTTTTTCTACATTAAAGTGCCTCGAGAATTATTTACGCAGTTCAATGAGACAAACAAGGTTCAATGGGCTCCCTTTGCCAGCATTCATAAGGAGAGAAAAGTCAATATTGAAGATAAGATTGACGTATATAATAAGAAAAAGTCAAGGAGATTGGCCGGGACTAATTGTCAATCTTGTAAAGAGGACGAAATTTTTTGAGTAAAAGTTAAAAATCCGAAAATTAGTTTTTACACAGTATTCTTTCACTGATTACTAGCTCCGACCTCGCATATATTTAATAAATTAAATTTAATTAATTAAAATCTAATTTATAAAATTTAATCAATTCACATTTAATTAATGAAACAATTATTAATTTCAAATTAATAATAAATTCACTTAAGTAAATCTTAAAAATAAAAAGTTAAAACCCCGGAAAATATTTTTTCCACCGTAGCCCCCCCCCCTAGCGTATTCCTAGATCCGCACTTGCTGCTTTTTGTGTGAAGCTATTGGAACCTTTTCGAAAAAAAGTAAAGATGATTTCGATACATGAATTATTTATTGGAAATATTATTAATAGCTACTTAGTTAAAATTTTATAATAAAACAACAATGATTTCACTACAATTCAGAAATTCATTGTTTTTCTGTGTTTTGTGGTTTAAATAATTTTAAAACTATGCATCAAAGAAATGTTAGAGCAGATAAAAAAAGTTGTTTGATGGAAATTATATTCTTAAATTGAACATTGAAAACAATACTAGCTTACAATTTTTTACGCTATCGTAATCGTTCGTTTCACCATGTATTTTTTAATACATCGAATTTGAAACATTTAGATTTGTTTTATTAAAGAAGTACGTCTTATAAACTCGTCAATACAACAGGGTGAGCAATTGATACCTAAACGATAACTTTAAAGTTTTCAAAATAATATTGTATTTTTGAAAGAAATTCCCGTAGAAAAGGAAGAATAGTATTGTATATTGTAAATATATACCAGAGCACTCTAAAAGTATTTCGCCTTTAAAATTTGAATTATATTACATCAACAAAAGCAATTCGAATAGAATAATTGCTTTCTAAGTTCTAAAAATTCTCGTCATAATCTTAAGGTTCTTAATAAAAATTGGGTGGTATGAGTATATCCTATATTTAAATAAACAAATACTAATTAAGAACATATCGGAAAGGGTTTTCAAATTTATGCGATCCTTTCTTTTTTACATTCTTTGGAACTGTTAACGGGGATCATCAAACCAGTTCACAGCGTGAAATAGTATCAGTACACCACACATGACGCCCATCATAAAAAAATAATTGCTAAACATTAATTACAATATATTTGAAAGAAAAATATTAATCTTTAAAATAATCTCAATTAATATTAATTTTAGATGAAACTTAGTTTCCACCAGAGTACAATTCAGAATACCTCCTAATTCACTTTAACAGTTCTACAAGTTTTAAATACAGCAAAATTCCTTCAGAATTTCACATGTGCTGAAGATAATAAAGGAAGAAATAATTCAGCAATGTTCTCAATGAGGTAAAAAACTGAAGGAAATAATTTTGCTACAGATGAAATCTTCCAGAAGCATCGGATTCAATAAGAAATAACCACTCCACTGTAATTAAATCCAATAATATCCTGGAGTTGGATTGTATTGAGGTCGAATTTTATTGATCTGCGTCTCTCCAAGGGGCTCGCAAGGGGTGTTAGAACCTAATTTAAAATAACGAGATATGAAAGTTCGCGTAATTTCCTACTGACCTATATTTAAAAAAAAACATGAGTGCACTAGAGTCCAAATTAGGTGAGAAGTGTAAAATGGTGGCGCATATTTGCTGCTTTCTTTCTGAAAAGGCATAATCGGTGTGGTAACGAATTATTTTCTTGCAGAATTATTTCCTTGATACGTGTTCTAATACACTGAAATATTTATTAACACAAAAGCAATGAAGGTTAGCTGAATTCGGAGAATTTTTTTCGGATGAAGACGTTACAGGTAGTTATAAATTATTGGACCCATTTCAAAAATTAATAAAAAAAAACTAATATTGTTACAACTACGTTTTTTTAAATGAGAGATCATTTAAATTTTTTTTTTCAGATAGCTAACGCGCCTTTACGGTGGTCTAGATGGTCTTAAATTATTGGGCATTTCCTATTTTTTGAGGCCCATTATCTGCGAAACTGTTAAAGCTAGAAGAAACATTAAAGCATGTATTTGTAGGGAATATTACTCTTTGATTTGCTAAATCAATTGTAATTCAAAAACTAAATAGTTTTTGAGATATTCAATAAAAACTAGAAAAGGAAACCAGGAAACGCGCATCGGCTTCTGCTGATCGGTGGCCATTGCGTATGGAAATCTCTAGCTGTAAGAAATTTCCGAAATCCGGACCTTCCAAACCCCCGAGCGGTCCGGATTTTCGAGGTTGTACTGTATTTTATACAGAAAGATGATGCAGTCACTTAAGGGATGATGCAACAGCAAAAACGATGATGACTTCACACTTCCTTTTTCAAAACAATGAAAATTACTTTCTTTTCCACAGTATTATTTGTTCAATCTAAATTTTTAATAGCATATTCATACAAACATGTAAGCGTTTACAATCAACGTTAATCCCTATTATCACAAGATGTCCTACAATATTAATATGATATCTTTACGATGTTGTGTGGCATTCAGAATATCGTAGCAACATCGTGGAGATGTCGTAGAATATCTAAGCTAATAGAGATGTATCTACAATTTTTGTGATTGGTAAAGGGGCGAATGTTACTCAGGAGGAAAGCCTTAGTCTAGTCAATGAAGGAAAAATAGAATGGTGTAGTTTGGCAGTTAAATTTGGCACAGTTGTTGGGGATTGTTCCCTAAACAACATAATAAAAGACCTCGCCAGTGGGGGCACAGGGAGTTTAAAGGGGGCGTTTTATTTTTTCCTTAAATATGTCATAAACTATGGGTTCTAGCGAAAAACACTGAGTAGCAAAATTGAACTATATGAAATTTCCTACAAAAAAGTCCTACATTTTTTTTTTTTTTTTGTAGATTCAATAGAGTTTAATTTAGAAGATACAGATACAGAAGAGTACAGAAGATACATACCTCTAGAAGAAGAGGAGGAGTTTGAACTTGATCAAATAGTAGAAAAATATAATGAAATTTGATTAAGAACAAGTGTAAAAATGGGTTATTCAAGTTTTTATGCAGGTATATATATATATATATATATAGCCGCCATTTTGTAATAAAAATTTTCTTTCTTAAAAATAAAACTATCATTTTCAATCACTTATTGGAATTATACATTTTTTCATATCGCTATATATTCTAAACTATTCATTTCAACGATTCATTAAACTATATTTTTAGGAGATTTAATGTAATTTAATTTTATAGTTATTTATTACCCATTCTCCCATAGGGTATGGAGTGTTTTAACGGTCAAAGGGAATTATTAATTTTATAGTTAAGTTTTTTTCGCTAAAATCCATAGACATTTAAGAAAAACTGAGAAATCCCCTCTTTGAACCCCCTGTACCCCTTCCCCGCTCTCCCACCGGCGGGGACTTTTAGTATGTCGTTTAGGGCACTCTCCCCAACAACTGTGCCAAATTTCAAAACTACGCCTTTTTTTAAATTTACAATTCGTTTACTGGACTACGAATAGAAGGAAATTTGTGAAGAGGAACTGATGTGAGGGGAGGAAGGGAGCGCGACTGTTCATCAAATAGTTTTGTCAGCCCCCCCCCCTTTCGATCCGACACATACAATACTACCCTTGTATAATCTATAATATAAATCAGAAAATACATGTATCTGTCTGTCTGTCGGTCACAAGAACTCATCCTAAACGGTGTACCGTAGCGACATGAAATTTGCACACTATATTCTAGAGCACATTTGTAGGTCAACGATGCTATTTTAAACTTTCAGAGTTAATTAATTCTTAAGATATTTAATTAAATAACGAAAATTAGCCGCTTTTAAGCCGAATGCTTAGATGTTTTTTGCCAATAACTTCTGAAGTAATTATTAGACAACAATTATTTTTATGCCATTTTAAAGAGCAGAAAATTATCTTTATAATGATATTAATTCCATTGCGATGAAGTGCTTTCTCTGATTGTTATTAAGGTTTAAAAAAGTCTTTTAACGCAATATTTAACAATAATTTCTATTCTTTTAATATTAAGTTCAGACCAATTTACTGTTTATCAAATTCTCCATTCACGTGTTTCATTAACAGAGGCAGAAACACACGTGCTGCGTGATTAAGAAAATATTGCTTTATTTGAACATTATCTACAAGTCAATGTTCTTACTTCCGTTTTTATTTTTAAGCATATACAACTTTTACTGTGCACGTGCAATAATCCAATGACGTTAGTTTAATTACAATGCTATGTTTCGTGTCTAATTTTAATCGATCTTAAATGTTCCTAATAAGAGTGTAAGATCATTGAATGTTTTTGAGTCCCGAACACCGGAAAACGCGGCGGTAAAAAATTGTTTTATTCAGTATTTTGTTAGTTACAGTTAGTGATTTTTCTTAAAGTTCTTAAATTATTTATTTTATAAACACCCAAAAGAAAGATAAAAGTTTAATTTTTCAAGTCTCGCTACAATGCATTAAAAGAAGTCATGTTTTTGCGTCTGTTAAAGTTATGAAAAAAATATTGCTATCGTTGAATGTTTACAGAAAGGCAGAATTTTTATTTCCGCTTTTATTTCCCATCTTTCAATTTGTTTGCACAGTAATCCAATGAGATTAGTTATTTACTCTCTATATGTGATGCTTTATTTTATTTTTGCAAATTTTCAAATGATCCCAATGAACGTGTAAATTCATTTAAGGTTAATTCATTTAAGTCCGGTAACTACCGAAAGGAGAGGACCTAAGGAGATATAGAAGGATCACTATGCGGCGTTTTTCCGATTAGGCACAAAAAGGAAAGGAGAATGGCACTTCGGATAATGGTAATAAAACCCAGGATGTGAAGCAGCTTCTGTTGTCGCCATAGCAAAGACGATGGAAAAAAAATGTAGTACAGTAGAGTCTCGAAAATTCGAGGTGGACGGGACCCGGCCCTACCTCAAACTATCGAAAACTCGAATTATCGAAATCATAAAATTTAATAAATAAATAAATGGAAATAAAAGCAATTTTTTTAAATTGTAGTGTATTTAATTGTAGTGTAGTATATTTAAATGAAAAATGTACTTACATATTATTACATTACTGCTGATAGCATCAGGTTAATTATATCTTAAAATAATTGCAAATTGTTTTTTGATTAAACACATTGCTCCTATATATTGATCTTATATATATCCCGTTCTCTTTTGGAGGGGGCATTTCTGCAAGTGGCTAGGGGGTGCGCAGTTGACATATGGCCCGTCGAACAACAATAAAAACCAGATGTAGTAATTCTTTCACGTGTTGTGTATGTGTTGGTCATTATTTTGGAGCTAACCGATTTTTTTTCACTAACTCGGATTTATGGAAAAACTCGAACAATCGAGACTCGAATTATCGAAACTCTACTGTATTAAGGATTCTTAGATTCGTGACAGTTGATTCAAAGACCGGATACAAAAGAAGGAAGAGAGGGCTTGAACTGCTGGCCGTAGAGGTCAGATAACACTGGAGTGGACGAATGAAAACCGAAAGACGCTGCTGCGAAAAAGTTTTTAAAGCTTAAAATATTATAAGTTCTTATACTGAAAAGTATTTTTCATCTCGAGCAACGCCGGGTGTATAAACTAGTTTATAATATAAAGCAGAAAATACATGTATCTGTCTGTCTGTCCGTCCGTCTTTCTGTCGGTCACAAGAACTCCTCCTAAACGGTGTACCGTAGCGACATCAAATTTGCACACGACATTCTAGGACACATTTCTAGGTCAACGGTTCTATTTTAAACTTTCAGAGTTAATTAGTTCTTAAGATATTGAATTAATTAACGAAAATTAGCCGCTTTTAAGCCTAATGCTGAGACGTTTTTTGCCAATAACTTCTGAAGTAATTATTAGACAACAATTATTTTTATGCCATTTTAAAGAGCAGAAAATTATCTTTATAATGATATTAATTCCATTGCGATGAAGTGTTTTCTCTTATTGTTATTAAGGTTTAAAAAAGTCTTTTTAAGCAATTTCTAACAATACTTTTTATTCTTATAGAAATAAATTCAAGCCAAATTACTGTTTCGCGCGCGGGCTTTTGCCAGTGTTAAACTTAATATAAGAAAATATTGCTTTCTTTGAGCATAAACAACAAAGTAGACTTTTCACTTCCGGCTGTTGTAGAATTTACAACTTTTAATACGGTTACACAGTGATCAAATGGCGTGCTATTTTCAACTTTCAGAGTTGATTAGTTCTTAAGATATTTAATTAAATAACGAAAATTAGCCGCTGTTAAGCCTAATGCTTAGACGTTTTTTGCCAATAAATTCTGAAATATTTATTAGACAACAATTATTTTTATGTCATTTTAAAGAGCAGAAAATTATCTTTTTAATGATAATAATTCCATTGCGATAAAGTGTTTTATCTGATTGTTATTAAGGTTTAAAATATATATTTAACGCAATTTTTAAAAATAATTTTATTCTTCTAGAAATAAATTTAAGCCAATTTACTGTTTCGCGCGCGGGCTTTTGCCAGTATTAAAGTTAATATACGAAAATATTGTTTTCTTAGAGCATAGCCAACAAAGGAGACTTTACATTTCCGGTTTCCTGTTGTCGTAGCATTTACAGCTTTTAATACGGTTACACAGTGATCCAATGACGTTAGTGAATTATTCTCTCGATGTTTTGTTTAATTTTCACAAATTTTTAACTGATCCTAATGAGTGTGTGCTAAACTTTCAAGACTACTTAGTCCGGTTCCTATCGTAGGAAGAGGAAAAAGCGAAGGTGAAAAAAAGATGTATTAATGGTCTATCTGTCGCAAGAACTCCTCCTAAACGGTGAATAGTCTTGATATGAAATTTGCACACGCCATTCTGGGGTCCGTTCCTAGATTAATTCTACTTTTTCAAACTTTCAAAAAATTACTTTCTAAGATATTTAATTAAATAACGAAAATTAAACCAATTATCGGCGTTTTATCTCAGTTTTTCGCCAATAATTTCAGAAAAATATATTGCACGTAGATTATTTACATACCATCCCAAAGAACAGAAAATTATCCTTTTAATGATTTCAATTTAAATGTCACGAGTTTTTTCCCCTTAATTTAATAAACAATTCAAATTTATTTCATACACAATTTGTAGCAATGCTTTCTGTTATTGCAATTAAATTCAAACCATCGATCGTTTTATCAAATCCTTCATTCCGGTATTTTCACCATAGTGAAAGTTATGATAAAAATATTGTTTGAATGTTAACAGAAAGGCAGAAATTTTATTTAGCTTTTATTTCATAGCATATACGTATTTCAATATGTTTGCACCACAACACAATGATATTAATTACTCTCTTACCGCTATGCTCCATTTAATTTTACAAACAAATTTTTAATGATCATAATGAGTGTATAAATTCCCTCAAGATTGTTGAGACCACTTCCTACAGGAGGGAGAGGTCCTAAGGAGAAAAAGAAAGAACACTATGTGGTTTCTTTTCCGGTCAGTGACAAAAACACTAAAGACAAGAGAATTGTACTCCGGATAATGGCAAAAAATACAAGATATGAAAGAGTTTCTTCTGTTGCCGTAGCAATGATGGGGAGGGGAAAATGGAGTACGAAGGACTACGAGATTCTTGAAAATATTTTTATCCCGAGAAACGCCGGAAATATCAGCTAGTTATTATATAGGCATGAGGTTTTCTTGAATTTTTTGATTCAGCAGTTTTTAATTGCTTTTACCATTACAATAAGGGATTTTAGAAATATTCACTTTTAAATCCCCCTGCATCTTCTACACTATTGATACTACAAAAAAGTGTAGATCTTTTTCTGTAGGAAATTTCATGTAGTTTAATTTTGTAACTAAGTGCTTTTCGCTAGAACCCATTGTTTTCGAGATATTTAAGAAAAACTGAAAACGTCCCCCCTTTAAACCCCTGCACCCCCGCGCCCCCCACTTTTAGTATGTCGTTTAGGACACTACCCCCAACAACTGTGCCGATTTCAAAACTATACCATTTTTTTTCTAATCATCGATGTTTGGCTTTCTTTAACTGGACTACTTGCCCAAACGTGAAACGCCTGCTTGCTGACCGCCATGTTGGACATCTTTACCGGGATTTACGTTAATTCAGTTTGAAACATGCACTTTTCACTAACACACATGCACGGGTTTTTTTGCAATTATTCATTTATAATGGTAGATGTAAAAAAAATTATTATTCATTTATTTATTATCTATTTAATTATTCATTTCTAATGGTAGATATAAATATAAGAAATCACAAAATATAACATTCACACATATTGCAATGTATTAATTTCTAGAGTTTAACACATATAAAACATACAATAAATTCTGGGAATGAGTGCAGAGTAGCTTCACGACACAATTTTGCTGTAAAGATTGTGTAGTGTTAAAAGACGATGGTTCAAAATGAATTGTAAATTAAAAATTAAACACTGCGACAGCAGTTCAAAATGAACTGTAAATTAAAAATTAAACACTGCGACAGCAGTTCAAAATAGAATAAACACATATAAGCAAATGAAATAACAATGCTGTGAAGAAGATCTTCACTAAAATAGAGAAAAATGTGAAGACGACGAAGTCGTCCCTTCCTGCCTTCATGTTCCCCCTGGCGTTGTCCATAGCGAACCTTTGGGAGGCTCGCAGGGCATCAATGCGCGGCGCCCCCCCCCCCCCCCTTTGAGGCCGCTAAAGGGAAGGGAGACATTTTTGTACAACATATACGTTTTTTCGGTTGTCACGCTCATATACCCAAACAGTCAGCTCGTTGACGGATTTGGTGCACAATTTTTGCTAATCTTCAATTTGGATATTAAATCCATGTACCAAATTCAATTCATCCAGTTCATCACATTTTTTGGTTATCATGTTCACAGACAGACTGAGTTATAAAAATGGTCTTTTAGAACCCAGGGAGGTTTAAAACAAGGAGATTCATCAAATTCTCCAGGTCGAATTCTTTGACGATTAAAATGCTTTCTATTTGCACCCTTAGTTTACAAGAAAGCAAAAATGGACAAATCTTTGTATGGCAAATCTGTTTTATTCCATTGATAATTTTTATTCTTTTTTTGTGAAAAATTTTGAACATTAACTAAAGACTATTTTAAAGTATTATAAAGTAAAGACTTATTTTAAAAATTTTAAATCCATTTTGGTGCATACTGGGGCAAAATTCAAACAAAGAAACACGTGCCAGAAGTTTAATAAATGCGTTAGTGGTCTGAATTTGTCTATTCAGATTGAAAACGGTTTGTTCAAAAGCATTCAAAGTAAGACCATGTTCAAAGAAAGAAGAAAAATTAAGTATGGTATATTATTTTATGTCTGCTTTGTAGTTTTAAAGATAGGAAGTAAAAAATAAAACAGATTTAAATAAATGTCTTAAGTTATTGTTAAAATGAAAAACTTATGCGTATATCTTAAGTAATTTTTTTTAAATCATGAAGAGAAGGAAATAAATTACTTTTGAAATTTTACTCAAATTGCTTATATACAAATCTAAAATCTTCAATTCTTAATTTCAATGAGAAAAAAATAGTTATAAAATTTTTTTAGTTAACAATATAAAACTGAAGTAGATTTTTTTTAACTTCATGATGCTAATGATATAGAGTAAATGGAAAGTTGAAATGAAATGTTTGTTATGAATTTCGGCTTTTATTATTTGTGAATGAAATAAACAAATGAGCTTAGAGAATTGCATTAATTTATGCGTCCTCATTCCTAGTTCCATTCAAGAAGGATAGTTACCAAACAAAATACGAAGTTCCTTTAAAATTGAAACTTTGATCACTCTTAATGGAATTTCTCGCTCGAAGAATTCTAATTTTGGAAAACAACTCAAATTCGAAAATGCTTTTAAGGTAACTCTAAAGAATCTCATTGAGAGGAAGTGTGTCTACTTTATGTTAAATTATCGTAATTTGAGGAACTTTCATTAAAGTGCGCCAGAAACAAAGGCATAAATTATTATTTGGAATAGTTCGGTGATTGCTTATTAACGAACTCTAAGCAAAATATTTAATTTGAAAGGTTGAAATTGCGGAGTCGAACTCTTTATTTGAAAATGTACCTGATATATTGGATAAATTAATGTGATTAAGAACATCCAGTAACTATAAATAAATTGTGCTTTGCTATTCTGTGTTCATCGAAACAGGTATTAACAATTTCTTAACATCGATTATGTATTAACTATAAGCATACACTAAACAGAAATAAAGGAATAAACTTAAAAAAATATTTCATTGGTTGCTTATTAACGAACAACTCCAAACAAAATATTTAATTTGAAAGAATTAAATTGCTGAGACGAACCCTTTATTTCAGAACGGCCCCACGTTTATTTATTGGATAAATTAATGTGATTAAAAACATCCAATAATTATTGTCAATTTGAGTTTTGCTGTTATGCACATTTTGAAGGAATTATTTACACTACGTTTGTAGCCTTGTAATTTAGTAAAATTTCAAGTTTAAGTTAAGCAAATGGAACTGAAAATAAATTATTCCTATGTTTAAGACCCCTCTGGAGAATACACTTAAATTTCCTGTTTTATAACCGAAGAAGTGAACAGTATGCTTCTATATGATAATTATATCAACTCAAATATTTAATTGTTGGGTTATAAATATATTAATAATATAAGTAATTCAGATGGGATCGTTTTTATGCTGCGTTAACTTGACTTTTACAGTCACTCTATACAGTCATGCTCTATAAAAATTCAATACACATTCTTTTTCTTTTGGTTGGAAGGGGTATTTTTTATGTGACTAATTTATTTTACCGAATACTGTAATTACCTTTTTTTAGCTCTGTTTTATTTTACCGAAAACTGTTGTACTCTAATTTAATTAACGTCTCTTTGAAGCAATACGAGGGCAATTTTGGGACGGATTTCGAAATAGGAGTAGTGTCAGACAACGAAGACGACAACTAATCCGGCACTCCCTTTCCAAGCTTCCGAGCCTGACTGTATATTGTAGATGTAGAGAGTGATTTTCAAGAATGATATGAAATTCTTAGTAATCATCAGCAATTTACCATCGTCCAGTATTTACTTGTTAATATTTTTCTGTATTTTATGTTGGAAATTAATACAAATCTCGTTAAATTAGTATAATGACAAGAAAAATAATTTAAAAAAACAATTTTAAGAAGAATAAGCATTAAGAATATATATATATACACACAACAAAATTTCAGAAAAAAATTCACGAGTTTCTGCTGCAAACCTAAGATTCTCCCCCCTTTCATAATAAAAAAACAAAGCACAATAGTTCTGAATTGTCACGAGACTGAACTACATAAAAAGACAATTTCGATATTTATCGTAACATTGAAAAACTTCAACCTTTTGAAAACTAGAACTTCATTCGTTTCTTAAATACTGAATGAATGCAAATTTTTATGATAAGCTGTGCTATTTTACACCTAGCTAAATTGAATAAACTAAGTTTGCAAATTTTAATAATTCCTGCAGTCGTCCAAAATCGCTGTCACTCAAGTATTTCTGACAAGCACATTATCTGTTTCTTTTAAAACAGACATCATCATTTTGGACCTGATCGAATAATTTATCGAACAATAGTAATCCAGAATTCCTGACAAGTAATTTTAATTAACTATAAAAGGCAGTTCGACGTACTGTCACCACCATCACGGATATGTGGTTGGGACAGGGTTTGAACCAAGAAACATCCGATGTCAAAATCCTGACTAACTAACTGACCACCTTCACACCTATTACTAAATGAAACCTTATTGAAAGTAAGTTTCAATAACTGAAGGCCCAAAAATAGGTAAAATTCTCAATAATAAACGCCTACAAATATTTTTTAAAATCATTTTAACAGATTAGTGCAGGATAGGGAACCTGTGGCCTTAAGGCCGCATATGGCCTTCTTGAATTTTCTAATGCGGCCTTACCAGTTATTCGCAATTTGCATCGAAATATGCAATTATCTGTAATATAATAATAATTACAGAACAATAATCATTAAAATCCTGCTCCTGCGGCCTTTTGCCCAACTGCCGAAATTTAATGAGGCATTTCAACGCAGAAGGTTCCCCACCCCTGCATTATTGGATTTCTATTAGGTATTATGTCTTAAATGAAGGGGGAGGGGGAATAATAATCTCGAAAGTTAGATGATTCTCAAATATGATTTTTAAAAAACTAAAATAATTGCTGCAATTTCTATTTATTTAAATTATGATTTTAAATAAAAGATGTAATTAGCGAACTACCTCTTTTATTAAACGTCAAATAAATTTTTGTCTAAAGGCTATGTAAAGAAACGATTTAGAAAGTGTCACTTAAATTATTTTTAATTATTTCGTTTTTCTCAAAGCATATTATGTTGTTCTGCACAAATTTTATGTATATTTTGTTTATCGTTTTTATAAACTGAAATAATTCTGTTCTTTGATTATATTCATGAAATTCTTTCCAAAAACGTAATTTTCGATCAACTTTACATTACCCCAAATTCTTTTTCTTATATTTACAAAATTTTAAGTTTAACTTTTAAAGTTAAATTTGTCTGTTATTTTTCTTTGATCTTCAAATCTTGTAGAGCTCAGTTGCATCAATTATTTAAATATGGGTTTCAGAAAGTTAATTAGCATATCAATTATTTCCTTATTCTATTATTTATTTATTTATTATAGAAGGAATTATTGCTCATTAAAAGATCCTCATGTCATCTTTTTTGGCGTTGTGACATTTCTATGACTGTTAGTTCATCTAGTTTACTAAAAAGAAATTACGCCTAAAAATGTAACATTAAATTTACTGTTAAAAGAATTTACACATGAAATACTTTAATAAACCACTATAGTTCCACTTTTTCTTAAATTTTTTACCGAGACACTTCTAAGTCATGAACTGAACTTTCATAACCCATAAAAATATTTCTGTAGCGTTCACGTGTATCTCAAATTCATATCAAAAAGAAAACTCAAAAAGAGAAACCAACAAAAAAAAGCGCTTTTTGACATACCAAAACTATTCGAAAAACCGACCAAAAGATAAATTTTTTCATCATTATTCCAAATCTTTTATCGAATAAAAGTAAAGAAAGCTTTTTAAAAGTTAAAGGTTTGGGTGTGGAATTGTAAAATACCGCTTCTTCAGATGCCGGTATTTGGGTCACGTCCAACTCTGTGACGTCACGAAAGTGGGCGGGACGAAGAATACGCAAGTTTTCCGCACCACAGAATGAACTATAACAACAGGTGAATCAAAATGCCGATCACTTTAAACTGACACCAACTGGTTCAACGGTAGCTGCGGTCTGTGTGGCTACTGCCAAATTTATACAGTGTAAATCGAAATCCAACATCATAAATTTTGATGGTGTTGCACTAAAACTCTCCTGGATTATATTACGAAACTGAAGGATTTATTTTGATTGTGTGCATTCTGCATCCCAATGTCTTGATTACTCGAAATTCAACTTTTTTCAAGGTAAGCGATTAAATTTTATTCTTATCTTGTACTTTGTTCCATTTGTCAAGAATAAACAATTTCCTTTAACTTTATCTTGAAAGTAAAAACTAAATGGTGTAAGCTATTTAATGTGTCATAGATTGGACTGCTACCGCAAAAAAATTTATTTCGATTTATGGACATTTCCCTGTATCATGATAATGAATCTGTTTTCTTTTAAAATGTTTCATCATTTATTTTAGAGTAGACATATACGTTGATATTTCGGTTCATTGGACTAAAACCGTTTTCTAATTTTTTAAGGCAATAGCATTAAATCCTTATGAAGACTTCAAAGCCAATAATATGATATCTATTATATCTGTGTAGATATATACAATAATACAGAGGATTACAGAAAATTTTAAATTCCTTCTTCTATAATTACTAATAATTATGAAATTCTGACAAATAAATATCTGACGTCATAATAACAACTTTCACCAATTTCCATCGATAAATTTTTAACTACGCGTTAAAAACCTTAGGGTAACTAAATTAAAACAATTTAAAGAAATATAAGATGAATAAAAAATATTACGGTGGTCTCATACATTAAATTACAGCCATGTTTCGAATACTTCAATTATTTTAAATTTCAAAATCAGTGAAATTAGCTATACACAAGTAGTACAAAAAATAAATAAATGTAAAATTTCTCATTAGGCATAAAAGATCAAAATAGTATTTTTTCTCGAGAGTTATTGATTTTTAGCATATATAAAAAGTGATAAATATAAACAAAAGAAATTAGTTCATGGTAGTCTATCGTAACCAGAAAAGTGGCATCAACACAGGCGAGATGTAACATTTGGAAATCTTTTGAGACCGGCAGAGTGCAAGAGCATATATGGCTTCGTTTAATGCAAAATTGATACGTAGCAAGCCCATCTCCTCCCTCCATCGCCGGGGACTTTTACTTTTCACGATTTGAAAAAAGCCTTGACTACATGACTTGTTCCTAAAGAAAAGGTGTACCTACATGACTTGTTCCTAAAAAAAGATTACTTTATAAAAAGGCAAAGGGAAGAATGCAAGCGCAGCATTTATTTTTTTATCCCATTAAAAGGCGTTATGCATATGAAATTTAGTATTTTAAACAGAACAGTCAGATATTTCTCTCCCTGAATGAAAACATAATTAAACTAATATACTTATAATTAAATAATAATAATAATATAATTATATAATACTACTATAATGATAATACTGAAATAATTAAACTAATATAATTATTTTTAAAAATTAAATAAAACACATTTATTGCAGCTTATGCACACTGAACTACATATAATTTTTTAAAACATAGTTTTTAACTCTAAATGGAATAACACACACCTTACTGTTTCCACAACCTAGCCATTAAATCAATAAGATTAAAAATAATGATAAAAAATTAGTGAGTATCATCCAAAAGGAAAAATAAGCATAACAAAATAACTGTTTTTAATAAAACCGTTTGCAATTATTCACGTGATATAATTTTTGGCAAGCAGTGAAATGATTTTTATTGAGATGGGCAGATTTGTTCCGACACTGAGAGCATTGTTCAATCTAGAAAATGGCTTTAATTCAATTTAAGTCATTATAGAATTTATTTCATAGATGGATCAAATGGTGAAACTTGACACAAACAAAACGGAATTCACACTAATTCATTCAATAATGGTTCAATGTTATTCACATGATAAGGCAATGTTCATATTACAAAACGATTTTAGTATATTCTGATACAGTATTAATTTAGTCTGTAAACATATAATTATATTAGTAGCGCACAAAAAAAATAACATGCATTTCGAGTCTTACCTTTCACCTCGCTTCTGAATGGAAAAACACTTTTCCCCTATATAATCAAAAGCAAATATTTAATGCGCTTTCTTTTGTTTACATGATACTTTCCCAAGAGAATTGACAAAACAGAATACTGTTTTTAGAGAATTGTCAGCTGAAAATTGGCTACTTTGTTACTAGAAAGAATTTTTTAAATAATTATTTTGTATTACTAAAAGCACGAAAAGCAGTTGGAATAAACTTTGTAATTAAAAGTCCGATCATACCAGAGATATTAGTCAGCCATACAAATTATCGTTTTATATGACTGCTCAAACTTATTATTAAGTGAAAACCATGTCATCGTAATGTGTCCCTAAATCCATACATATTTAACACAAGTACTTGTTTTTCAAACAGAAAAAAATCTATAAATAGCTAGAAGTGTAGTGTATTTTCTAAGAAAAAAATAATAACGTATGATTGTGTTTGTCCGAAATAAAACTCATCGAAATTTCATCACTCAATAGTACACTTGCCATCACAATTTCATTCAGATCAGTGAAATTTAAATCATTTGGTTTCTAGGTGGGTTAATGAAATCAACCCTTAAATACTTGATTCTTTAATTATTTTGTTTAAAGTATGTTTTCAAGTAGTTTAAGCATTGTAAATTACATTAAAAATAAAGAAAAGAAATCTTAGCTCTATTTTAAAATTTAATTATTTAATGTTATTAACGAGAAAATAATAAAAAAAAGTCTTAGTTCGATTTTAAAGTATTGATTTTGAAAAAGGAATGGATTAGCATAAAAGAAAGACGACTAATGAGATAAGATAATTAAACAAAACCATTTTGTAGACTTCTGGCAACCCTATGGATTTAAAAATTAACTTTTAAAGGGGCCAATTCCTTACATTCCTTATCGTTTGATCTGACTGAAAAAATACAAAAGATGAAGATTGTGAAATAATTCTGATCCAGAATTTCAATTCTTTCATTTTTTACATTTCTAAGATCTTGAATACTAGCTACACTTTGAATTTTATTCTAAAGTACAGCGACTAGCTAATAATAGCCTTCGAATAAAGAATATAATAAAATATATGTAGGTTTAATTTATGTGTAGGAAATTGTTTTAAGTTCTTCACATGATGAACCATTTTTTTTAATGCTCAAGGGAAGAAATAATACTTAACCATTGTAGTTTAAATTTTATGAGTCATGGAGTTAGTCTATATGAATGCAACAATTTTTTTATTTATTTATAACATGTTGAGTTGTTCTATAATTTCTTATAATTTGTCTAACATTTACTTCTACTTTACTTGGTCAGGCCTTAGATTCTCGTAACTCGTACGAAGTCACAATCAATCAAATAAAAAACAACAACAATAGTAAACCTTTGTTCTCTAATGGCAAAAAGTTGTTCTTTGAAAACTAAGGAGCCAGTAACAGAAAAGAGTAATTGACTCAAACAAAATCTTTCAACAGAAGCTGTCATCAAACAACCCATGCAGAAAGCTTATCGGAAACTTTCAAATAGAGGAAACAAATAACACCGTTTGGTTCAAAAGGGGGTGATTTTCAACCCCACGGATCATTGACTTGGGAATAAAAAAAAAAGCCGTTTTTGTTTCCCTGTTTACAGCAACAGTACTTTAAAGTAAGTTTCAATAACAACTCGAATCTTGTCTCTTCTTATACGGTTTAGGATAGCATAGAAACTGCATAGTAGCAAACCGCTCATTATTAGAGAGGAAATTGAAAAATAGAGAAGATTTCTCACGGTTTGTGACAGGAACAAATTGAATTGACTCGATTTGCCGTCAACTGGCCCATATTGCAGTGTGGTTCAAAACTCACTGATACAGTTCAATGAACTTCACGTCTGAGTCGAAGATTCTGCAAGAACGCTCATTCGATAACTGCGTACTATATAACAGCAGTTCTCTAACTTTTAGTAATTGAATCAATTTACGCGGCATTTCAATCACATGAAAAACATAGCAATGCATGCCATTTAACATCTAACTGTTATCCTACGCTTTTGTCCTGCAAGAATCGCAATGGACTCCAAAAATAAATTGGCAATGGGAATTTGTAATGGACCACATGAGCACAAATTGGCGCCATTGGTAATTAGATTTATATTTCAGTTTTAATGGCCATAACTTGCCAATGATTTTTGTTACTATTCCGTTGAATTTTTGAAAATAAGAACTAATTTATTTCATTTACCTACTATGCTATGTGTATGCAATATTGATGTGAGCAGGGTCGGATTTAGCCTTTGAATCACTGCGTGCAAAAATAAAAAATTGAGCCCCTATGGAACTACAGTGTAAGCATTTTTTTAAACGAACTTCTCGTCGGATTGGAATAATTTTTCTTTCATTTGAAAGCCAGCTCTTGAGGGTATTTTCTGAAAAAATTTCGTTTTTCATTATAAGTAGTAAGTTTTTACTGCGATTTACAAAAAAGAAAGGTTATGGGAAAATAGTGTTTCGTCAGAAACAGTGACCTTATTTTAATTAATTACCGACACCCATCTAAGTATTGTACAGATTTGAAATTGGTTTCGTTGTGGAGGGTATTAAATAATGCTTCAGGTGGTATAAAATATTTTTCTGAGCCTGTTCAAATTACGGACTTTCAACAATTTTAGTAAAGAACTTTGCTGAAAAAAGGCGAAAAAATCACTAAAACATTGAATAAAGAAAATTCTACTACGAAAAAATCCCCTCGAGGTGTTTCGGCTCCTGTCTTGGGCCATCTTCGGGCCAAATTTCGTACCTGTGGGTGCAGCGGTCCTCTGCGCAGTACTGCACACAGACACACGCATAGATACACAGACATTGGATTTTATATATTACTGTAAGGTTTTGTTTGCATGGTCATTAGTACATAAAATTAGATCGTTTTATTGAATTTTTAAAATTTTTGGTTGTTTAGAAATTTTTCTAATTAATTCAGAAACTCAGTTACGATCTTTCTCTCATTTTGTTTTGACAATTTTGCTCCCCTCGATTTTTTTTAACCCCGTGCCGGGGCACGAACTAACGGAGTGTTCGTCCGGCCCTGATGTGAGAAAGTGAGAAAAAATAAAATAATTTGCTTGTCTAGCGTCTAATAACCTCAGATGGAATTCAGTGAGACGAACTTCGAAATGAAAATGATTATCGATAATTTGTGTTTAAGAGGAAAATAAATACACTCCGGATTATTGGCGAATCCGCGTCATTAGAGTGAAGTTATTCGAAGCACTAAACATGAAAATATCAGAAAAAAGACGGAATTTTAATATTTGAGTTAGAAATGATTTATTATCTAGTGTTAGGTTGATAATAATCAATGCTATATACTCAGGCAAAATTTCAAAACTCGAGCGAGAGTGAAACTAGAGAAGGAACATTCGCTTCAGGTGAGATATTTCCAGCTGGTGTGGTGCGGAAATTTGGGGAGGGAGTGGCAGATCATGTGTCGTCCTCGAAATCTGACAGCGGTTCAAAATGACAAGGCCTTTCCAAAATAGCACTCTTGCGGCTTCAAAACGGACGTTAATATATCTAATCTAAGCTAAACTAGATCAGGTGATATTTAGAGGCGCTCAAAACGAAGAATGTGTTAAACTATGTCCCAAATTCGTTTATTTTATAAATGCTAAGCACACGATTTGTTATCATTAACACGTGATTAATATTTTGAATAGAAACAGATTTCTACCTTTAAAACGATAGATTTTCCAGTTCAACCTATAAGATTTACCCTTTTTTCAAATTTAACTTTATCAATAACTTTTATCTTACATTTTTCTTGATATTAGAGCTATATTGCAACAATCAGATATCCATCTGAAGAAAATGCTGTTCGTTGAAAGAAGGAAACAACCATTTAATTTTTAAAAAAAATATCAAATTATTTGAGATATTTCGTGACATAAATAAATTTTGAGAAGTAAACAAATTTAATTTTGTATTTTAAGATAGATAATGTAAGTAATTGTTGAGATATCTTTGAACAAAATCTGTTTCAACCACAAATAAAAATTTAAGAGTTTTTGAAGGTTTGGTTAGGTTCCTTAAATTAATAATAAGATAGAATGAAATGCTTTGTTCCTAATCTCAAGCTACTTTTTCTGAAATAACATGTATATCGAATTGTAATCAAATATAAGGTTAAAATCTTTCCGATTTAAAGAAAAAAACTGACCCGGTATTAATGATAATCATATGATAAGAAATTTTATCTAAAAATTTATTTTTCTAATTCTTCCATTTTCCGGAGCTAAAATCAATTTCTTGTTCCGTTTACTTCACATTTAGAATTCCTTGATGTTTTGTTTTCGAAATTTATCTTCTTTAAAAAAATATTGTATAATTTAATCTATTTATCAAACGATTTTTATTTAATTGTCCATTTTAATTTATTTTCATATCAAAATCATGATATATACAAAATCAAATTATGTTATTTGCTCTTATGAATATGTTAAAAACAACATTTCTTTGGCAAACTAATTTAACAAACAATAAATCTTATAGATAAGATTTTTTAATGAAATTTTCAAGTACTATTAATTTGTTTATTCTTATCGTGATTATTATCTTGTCTAAAGATTAATATTAAGTCTGAAATGAAATGTATGAAACTAATAAATTTTATTTTAAATAAGAACATACTGTATATCTATTCCTCATCACAAATGTCATTAAAAAGCGATTCCGATCAGCACCAAGAAATGAGAACTTTGATTACTCTCTTTTCAAATAAACGTCACAATTACTTTTAAAGAATAAAAAGAAAATTTCTTTTCCACAACATAAAAATAGGAGATTATAATAAGTAAGCTCTACTTCAAATGAAATCTATTAATTTTGCCTCGTTTAACCATTGGTTTTCAATTGTATTCTAATTTTTTTTCACACTAGAAGGAAATCCTGTCGAATAAAATAATTAAATAATAAATTCGTTTCTTGTGCTAAATTATATTATAAAAAGTAATTAAAATATTTTAACACCGCATGATTCATGTACGTCAAATATGTTTCCAAATCTCGTATCTTACTTAATTCACATTAATGCTACGATGTGAGGCGATTTGCGGCAATATAACAGAAAATAATCGTTTGGTGAGTTTCTATAGTCACAGACAACTCAGGTTGTTGGTCAGGTCAGTTTCTCCAGGACAACGAATCCCTTCTTTGATCAGATCCAGGCTTGGTACAATTTCTCAAAAAAAAAAAAAAAAAGAAGAAGAAGAAGAAGAAAACCATCCAACCAAGTTCAACTCATTTCCCATAATTGGTACTTATTCCCTTCCATTAATACAATACTCAAATCAACCCAATCAAATTAGTTTTCAATATTTTCTTCCAAGTTTTCGTTTCCAAGTATTCTATACTGACATAAACAAAATTTACTACTGTTTCTTACCATTTCAATCATCTGTAACGTGTCCATGTCATTTTATGCTTAGTTTTGTACATATATTTTTATCTGTAGCATTTAGTTTATACAGTATAATCAAGAAACTCTGTATTCAGAGTGTGTATTGTGATGTCGTCTTAACTTTGTAATACTTTTTTTCAGTAAATCTTTCCGCGCATGCCCATTCACCTGACAGGGAACCTTCACGGTTCCGAGTTTGGGGCATACTGCGGCGGAAAGTAAAGAAAATGCGACGATAGTTTTGGGTGTATCATTACGCCCTCCTAAATAGTTCTAAACATGATGTTATTTTATTTAAAAGGAACATTTATGCACGAAATTTAGTCTTAAACGTCATTTATCGATATTCAGTGCAATGAAATGCAATATTCAAAAGACAGCTGTTTAATTTCTTTTTCTATAGCTCTCAGAAGAGTAGAAATGAGACATTAATATTATATAAACGTATTAAGTGGTGTATATAATATTAATTATAATATATACGTGTATGCAACATAATTATATACGCGTATTACGACATTAATTCACGATTTGGTCCTCGTAGTTTTCAATGTATTGCCAGCGTAAGTTGTCATTAAATTAATTTAACTGTGTTTTGAAAGAAAAAAGTAAAATAACAGAGAAATCCGGGATAAATAATTTCCTTTTATTTATCTTAAAAAGCAATTGTGGCATTTTCACTTTGTTTGCTTGCAAATTTGTTGAATCGGTACTTTCATTGTATAAATAAATCATTCTCTCCTTTTTACTTTAAAAAAACATATATAAGAACAAGTTGCATAAACCCTTTAAAATATCATAATGATCCATTCCGGAAGTTTTAAACATAGATTTATACCCCGGAAAAACAATCCAAAATGTGTAATAAAGAATCCAAATACAATAGAGTTAATGGTAAATCCATTCATTTGAGGCAGAAATGTTTTAAAACACAGGCCATTTCAAGAGAAAAAGTGTCAACGAAGTATTTTGTATTCAAAAGCTGAAGTAAAATACAGTCGTCAACATTATTCTCATACTGTTTATCGCTCCATTAAATTAATGAGATTTCAATAAATTATTCACTAGATGGAGTTAACGTCGTTTTCAGCACCTTTTAAATATTCATTAAAGTAATTTAAAGAAAATAATAAGTAAACCACTTTTTTAAAAATCATGTTTTATTATGAGCTTGCATTATAATCATTTTCTTTCACTTGAACTTTATATTATTAGAATTTGTATCGTAAGTAAAAAATATTTTAATAATTCTTCTTTAATATTCTTTTTAAGATGTATTTGATTCAAATACTTGAATAATCAAAATGCAAAAACTCTTCTGCTAGGTGTCAAGGAATAATTCATTTAAATGAAATCGAAATAGAAGTATTTTATAATCTTTTCCTATTTTTATGGACTTGTTAACGGTTCAAACAATTTTTTTTTCATACTAATATTTGTGGACTCACCAAATGGAAAAAATTGAAATCGTATTCGATGAGTTTAGTTCTCAAAACTAAGAAATGAATACACATATCTTCATATATCGGTATTTATATTCTCAAATGATTTTTAAAATCTCTTTATTAATTAACTAAAAATATAATAAGAAAATATTACAAAGCGATGAAAGAAGAGAAAAAAAAGCCAAAATTTAGAAAGCATTTTATTTATTTTTAAAGAATTGATCGTAGAAGTCAATCAGATAAGAGCGTTTGGTCAGATTTAATTAATCTGTATATTCACCCCATAACATAGATAAAACAAATAAAACCAAATATAATGAAGTCGTTCAAATTTGATGAACATACTTGTTTACCTTATACGAATTTGAGACAAACAATAGAGGGAGCTACTAATAAAAAAATCTGGCCTTTTAGTCCTATTTCCATACATTGTAATAGAATACACTGAATCAAATTAAGTGATAATAATATTTAATATTATAACTTCTCTTGGTGTTTGTATATGGAACAAACATACATAATACCAATAGTATACATATAAATCAAAACACATTTTGTGAAAATTAATCCTCGAAAGCTGGCCTATTTTTAGTTCCTATTTGTATGCAACGCTTTCGAAATTCGCTTTTTAAGCGAAGTAAGTTAAGCGCTTTACTATTTATTTTCAACTTCATAATAGTAATATAATGGTAAAAAAGCGCAATATGATTAATCAAAATTGATCTGTAACAAAGTAGCATGTGAAACCACATAGAATGCTTGTGACAAGATTTATCCGTTGCCTGACGCAAGAGGGTTAAGGGAGTATCTAATGACATGCTGAAGTTAAAATTCATTCGATTCTAAATCACTTAGTGTCATTATAGTCAATAGTTAACATTCTGTTCTTATAAAAATTCAGGATGAAAACAAATAATTAACTAAATATTATGACTACGAGACTCCTTGAAGTGGAGATTTGTTTCACATGCAGATTTTATCAAAGTAAGAAAGATCTCAAGGTCTGAGTAGCTAGGAAAAAATTTTAGAACATTAGTTAGGATAATAGAATCATAAACGAAATGTCAAATTTTATATTCATTAATAAATAAGCATTAAGATGATATAGTAACTGTGACCTATTCGTGGTAGAATAATAAATTAGTCGCTCTGCATAAGTCTGTTGTTGGTCAACATTTCTTCAATTTTAATTGATTCATATGAATATTCAACTCGAATTTTATTTAGTGATGGATAATGCTATGAAAGTTCCTTTAAGTATGCTGTAGAAGCTGATGTTAAATACGTTCAGATGTCCAACGAGTGAAGCAGTCTCAATAAATATCAAGAAATAAATATTTTTTCTAGAATTACAAAAAGAATCATATTGTGAAGGACGGTGGTTTCAAAGTTTGAATTTTTTTTCTGAATTTCATTCAACCATTAAAGAAGTTGAAGTCAATGCACATTTAAAGTAACCGTCAGCAACAAGAAAACCATACAACGATTGGGCATGCGCCTCTTCACCATGATTTACATACAGTGCAAATTTTATTCACCGGCATAAATATATGTCTGAAGAACAAACAAAAAGAAAATGGTATCTCACCCATCCTATGATTCTGTTCTTTAAAAAATTGCGTGAGTGGGCATCTATGTCATACCTGACGAATTCAATGCAGGAGAAATATGAAGGCATCTTTTCAATTTGCTCATCAGACTGTTCAACACCATGTTCGACCGGGTAATATATCCGGAATTCCTTTTTTGCAGCGCATGCCTTATTGCTTTCTGGGCATCTCTTTTGTTCAAAAACGATCTGCGAAGATTCTTTTTTCTCGCGCCATTTTAATAAGGCGAGCTTTTTGGTTTAGGAATGCACGGGTAGGAAGAATAATGGAAAATAATGCAGAGGTTATGATGGTTTTTCCCCCCCGAACGATCAAATATACTGCATATATAAGTTGAACGGAAATACTTTCGTTTTGAAAATTTAAGCAAAAATAATTAAGGCAAAATTTTTGGTTGAAATTGCTTTATTAACACAACTTAGTTATTATTTATTCCAAGGATTTTAAATCTTTTATGCTTGATGACTAGTTGGAAATGGTTATCCGGATTAGTGAGTAAAATTACAACTAACGTATAACATTGGAAGATTAAAGAACTTGTAACTTTAATAAACGAAAGAATTGAATGAAAAACATTTATGCATTAAATTTAACAACTAAAAATACTTTTACCTTTAAATCAGAAATAATATCAAAATGAATCATATGCACGAAATTGTACTTACGATTAATTTCTCTAAATATGAAATAAATGACGAATATCTGTATCGTAAGCAGTGCTTAATTTCGTTATAAAAGTTTTAACATTTTAAAACTTTTGTAATTTATTAATGTGGATTACTTATTATTGCGGCAGAAATATTTTTAATTTAGATAGTCATTATTGACTTAATTAACTAAAAAACTTATTAAATGCTTGGGAAGAATTTTGTTATTAATCCATCACAACTTTATGATTTTTTTTAGAAAATCAGAAATATTTTCTTCATCATTATTACTAATTATTTTAGAAGTATGGCATTTCTATAATAATTATGCTAATTATAATAAAAATAAAATTTTATCTCAACACACATTTCTATAATAAATTCGTAGTAGCGAATAAGAATGAAGATATCATAAAAAATACTTAAACTATAAGGAGTATTAATGAGTTTTGAAAAATTCATGTTTTGAACGGTAAATTTAAAAATAAGCTAAAGTATATTGTCTATCAGAATAATTAAAATAAAGATTTCATTTTCGAATTTGCTTTGCTAAATAAAATATTCGGTATCAGACTGTTTACGTATTTAAAAGTGAAATAATAATTTCCTGAACTGAACTAAATAAATAAAAGGATTTTAAAATCATCTCAAAAATACATGATAAATACATATCATGCAAAAATACATGATATTTATTTGATAATTAAACATTTGTAATAAAGGGGAACTAGAGGCTATAAATAAGGATTTTGAGCCGCTTAAATCATCTCTTAAGAAAAATTTCATGACCTCATATTGTGACAAAAATTACAGCCTAAAAGAATTACGAATTCTTTAAGTTCTCAAAGTATAAATAGATCAGTGTATGTTGTTGTTTGTTCCAATTGGAACGATTTGCGATTATGATTATGAAAAACAAAAAAAAGTTTCCAAAATATAATTCTTATTAAAGAAAACGAATCCATGTGCATTCAGGACACGGAACAACTGCGATGCTTTTAAATTTAAAAAAAAAAGATGCAACTGCTTTTGTAGTAAAATTAAATATGACAATTTCTCGATTCAAAATAACAAGAGAGCAGGTGTTAACGTACAAGAACGCACGGAATACAAACGAGTTCTTTTATTTTTACCCGTTGAATCCATAGATCGTTCGCTAAATATTTAACGGTAGATAACCATTGGGCGGTTGTACTCGCTTTAAACATTTCCGGTCTATTAGAACAAAGACAAACGTTTTAGATAGAAATGGCTAATCTGAAGGCTTTTAAAATTAATGAAGACAATAATTTACGAAACAATGCTTATTGATTTTTAAGATATCAGTTGAATTTGTTTCTCTGGCCTGCTTTTTCAAAACTAAAGGAAAGTTTTCATTAGTACTTTCTTCTTTAAAATTACTTTTTCCTGAATCAGATATTAAATTAGAATGTACGTGATGAAAAATTCAAGTGAAACTTTTATTAAGATAAAGAATGATTTCCAATAGCTACAGAACATTTTGTGTGACAATAAGGGCCATCAATTTATTTGTTCAATTATGTCTCAATCGATAACTTATGCTTACGATTCCGATCTATTAATCAATTTTTATACGGCGGGATGTGGCCCACTTAGAGTGGCAGGAAATGATAGAAAAACGGTGTATAAATATATAAGAAACAGATGTAAAAATAAATAGCGGAAATTTAACTATAAAACAGAAATAACAAAAAATGTGTTTAGTTAATGAACGAGTTTTCTGTTTTGTTTATTTACATTAAAATGCCTTAAGTACGTAATTCTGGTGTAATGCTAAATTAATGGAATCTTCAAAGCGGTAAGCAAAAGTAATGCAAATAAAGACAAGGTTTTTAATGTAGTAAACAAAACAGAAAACTCGTCCATACAAATATAAAATGACGTCCTCGATAATAGTTAAATACGTATTTATAACCGAAAAGTTATTTTGATATGAAGTTATTTTGAAAAAAGTTATTATTCGAAATCGCAAAATGAATTAGAATGGGGCAAAATTGAAAGAAGGGAGATGGGAAGTCTGTCAATAGAAAATCGTTGACACTGTTGCATTGTTTTTGTTTTTTAAAATTTTAAATCTTTATAAATAAAACTTAATTTTCTTCTTTTTAAAAAATAAAGGCAGAAAAATTTTGTAATAAAGCATTAATGTTAATAAATGTTAATTAAGATTATTTTTACCCATTCTACCAAATGATCCACTTTTTACTATCTGAATAACATAGGGAAATATTTTATTTTTATTTACAAGTCATGCAGGTGAAAGATCTTTGTTCACTTTCTGACCACCCTTTTTATACATTACTCTTTTATGCATTTACCCCCAAAAGTGCACGTGGGCACACCGACACCTGTGAAGACAGAAATACATTCTTTTTCCCCAAAATGCAAGTGAAAGGGAGGGGAAGAACGTGTTAACAAAAGAACATACCAAGAAGACTCGTAATGGCACTTTTACTTTGACTGAATAGAAATTCTAAGCTGAAGAGCATAAAGAGTGGCTGAAAGATATTCGATAGAAATTTGGGTTAGTTTCGTTTTAGTTTTAGAAAGGGTAAACTCTTCAAATGATTATTATTTTTTTCTTTTTTTCAGATCCGATGGAAAAAAATTGGATAGTTAGATATTCTTTTTTCTTGCCGTATTTTCAAGATTATATAATTTTGAGCTTTCATTTCATTTACAACTGTTATGCACTTGAACATACTCAAATTAAATTCAACTGTCGTTTAAATTTCAAAATATTATTCAGGATTAAACAGGATTTTTTTTCAGGTTTTCCAAGTCAACTCCAGATCAGTGTTTCTTTCTTTTTTCTTTTTTTCAGTTGTCTGACTTACTCACAAGTCAACAGCTCTGGCAAACTTTGTATTTTATTATTTAGAATGCTTTAGAAACGTTTTGTAATTTTTTTACCTTTTTATTTGAAATTACTTAAAAATCTTTTTATACGTGAAATACTGAAACCGCCTCTTTTGAAGGTCGTCCGCAATTAAATGTTTTGTTATTTCAGTTTGTCGTTATATGTGTTACTTAAAAATTGTTTATATAGAGATTAAATTAAAATTAATAAAAGGTTGGAAGGGGAAAGGGGGCCCCGAAATTTTCATTGCCTAAGGGCCCCTACAGAGCTTAATCCCTCCCTGAAACAATCACTGACATAATCCACTTTCATTGTTTTACAAATCAGTCGTGCAAATGCTTTCAAAGCTCGGCCAAAAGCAGCATTCGGAGGAATATATTCTGTCTGCTTTTAATAAACAGAACCTTGCTTCCTTTATAATTATAAAATCACATATTGAATGCCATCCCGGACCAACTTCAAAATTCATATACAGTGGGTAATTGGTTAATAAACATTATTCATCCAAAGACAATGTTCAGCTCGATAACTTTTCGTTAACCCAATCATCAATTTACCATAAAATTTTTAGGTTATTTCATTAAATCGCTCTAAAGTCCACAAAAAATAAATAAACACTGTACTATTTCAATCTACTTTTATTTGCATGTATTAACAATAATACATAAGCACAGTGCTGCGTTTTGATCAGTCATGTATTTTTTCCCTGTTAACTGTTTTAGTTTTGGTGGCATATTATTGTAGCACCAATCTACGCATCTCATTTGCTTCTTCTTTTCTTTGGTATATTTTTTGTACCATCATTCTATGCACACCAATTCCTTCGTGGTATATTTTTGAATCACCATTCTGTGCAGACAATTCGCTTGGTGGTGTACTTTTTGCGCCACAACTGAATCGTTGATTGCAGAAACCACACGAATTATCCACCGCACAAAAGTACCTTTATGCTGTTTTCATTTTCTTAAGGACTATTAATATCACATGTGAAGAACTGACAAGAGTCAATTAAAGTCACATTTTAGGTATATAATATCTACTAAGTAAAAATTTTAATCATTGATTTTAAAAATCAATCATATATGATATTATTGGCTCATGTGGTTTCTACAATCAACGATTTAATTCTATTCACAGCATTTGCTTGGTGGTATAATATTTGTAATGCCATTCTACGCACACCATTTGCTTGGTGTATATTTGGTACCACCTTGTTGTACCTTTTTTTGTACCACCTCCACCTAAGCGGTGTATACTATACAAATCTATGTATAGTATACACCTTTACTATATATAGAATGTATACTATACATACCATATATAGTAGATACAGACTGTATATAGTAGATATGTTTGTATACATACTGTATAGTGCTGTATACTGTACTTGAAAGAGGTGTTCGCTATGTTGCATGTCTTTGTAGCCAAAACAAAAATCTTTCTCGAAAACCCCTGTTGTCTAATTTACCTGCGCTCGCAACTATTCGTTACCCAACTTACCTCCGTATTTCGGGCTTTAAACCCAAATAAAAACTGTGAAGGTGGCAGAATGAAGCTTTGATAAATGCTTTTGATATGCTAAAACGTCTGAGTAGTTTCTTAGAAGAACAAAATGATATTGTAGCAGCGTACACAAAAGGAACGTGATACATATGCTGTAATAATTCCCTCTAGTTATAAATTTGCTTTTTGTGTAATTTAATAGGCCTTATCCCTTTCAGAAATACATAAAAGTATGTATTTAACCTACTTGTGGTAGCCTGAAGCGTTTTGGAATCTACTGCATAATAGACAAGCAATTTTGGGATTAGAAATTACGCCATAAGCTGAGCAGAAGAAAATTTATGATAAAAAAGTTGAAATAAGCCTAGCTGGCTTATGTCTAATTTGTTTGTTAGAGAAAGAAAACTCTAATGTAGAAAACGACAGTTCAAACCTCTCGTTGAAATTTTCAACAGACCTAATTATAACTATTTATACAGTAGTTTTATAGCTTAAAAAAATATGATATGGTTTGTATAGAGTTTTAAGGTAGTCAGCAGATATTTTTTTGGACAAATGCTAATTATTGTGCAAGAAAAATTATTTTACTTGATCCCGATATAACAACATTCCCGCAAAATATCGAATAAGCGAAAATAAATTCGATACCCAGCTTCCGGTATTATATAAAGCATATACATAGAAGAAAGAAATACGATGCTTAGTAGTAAGCTTAACTAAAATAAGGTTTCTCTTAAAAAGAGTAATAATTATAAAAATTCCAAACTAATTTCTAATGAAGCAAAATGTATATAGGACAACGATGAAAAAAAATCACATTACGGTGGGCCACTTTTTTCCCCTTTTTAAGGAGCACAACGATGCAAAGTGCTAAATGCTCCCAATTATTACATTCTGATAAGTCTAACTGTCTCTGGATTGATGATAAAGTTTTTTGACGTAGGCTTACGTCTCTCCATAGTGGTCTAATGGTGTGTCGGGAAAGGAATAAATTATGACGCTTTTCGTGGTATTTTTAAACGCTTATAGCTTCGCAACCAAATAACATAGAGGGTTGATTTTGATTTCATTGAACAGAGAAAGGTTGACATAGAAGATTGCAAAAAGACTTTTAGAATTTGGAATTACTGTTTAGTAACAGTCGAGCATCAAAGTTGATGAAAATCACTAAAAATTTTGATGACGTCACAGCCACCGATGCGCGCGCACACAGACTAATTCATTCAGCGATCTGAGGTTCACCCGAAATATTACTCAAGAATTGTTGAATTACGTCGAATTTCGGGCTAAAGTTAAACGCTTATAGCTCCGCAACCAAATAACATAGAGAGTTGGTTTTAGTTTCATTTAACAGAGAAAGATAGACATTGAAGATTGGAAAAATAAGTTTAGAATTTGTAATTACGGTTTAGTCACAGTCGAGTTTCAAATTTGGTGAAAATCACGAAGAATTTTACATAGATAGAGTGACATAGTCACACTAGACTAATAGTCACTATGGACTATAGAGTTAATAGTCACATAGAGCTACTTTAGTCACAGAAAGTCACAGTTGAGCAAGGTAAGTATCGTACACCCCTCAATCCCAGCTGCCGTTCCGCAGAGACAGCCTCCCGTCGATTTTTTTTCGATGTAAATTCAAGTTAGGATTCAAACCAATAAACGTTACTTTCTTCAAATACAGAGAACAATGAGTGATGCTTGCAGGCTTAAGGGAGTAGGTGAGTCGAATGGGAATGAGTCTATAGATGTTGGTAATAAGAGCGTAATTGAAATAATTTATTCATTAAAAATATTTTTAAATTCTTGAAATAATTTTCAACAGATAACATTTCAAAATACACCAAAGATAAAATAACACCACCGAAAAATATCCAATATTTTGTTGGTGAAGGAACAAATGCGATAGGGAAGGAAAATAGAAAGACAAACGAAAAACATTTTAGCTTATATGCCATTCTATTTTTTCTGCTAAATCAAAATTTGCTAAAATTTAATTATTAACAACTGAAAATAAATTTTAGCCATACAAATTTAACAAGGAAACTTATCAACAAAAATACTACCAATTAGAAACAAAATTAGAAAGTAAGAAATTTAATTAATGAAAAAATAAGATCACTTGCGTTATTGCTTGTTTAGATTAGCATCCCATTTTGAGGCTGTACTAGAGCCATTTGAGGACACATCACTTAATTGTGAACCGTAGTGAGATGAAGAGAGCGACACTTAGCCGCACCACCCTCGTCAAATTTACACGCCTGAAAAGCGGAAGAGCATCTAACGCCAAATTTAACATACACTTAATACCTAAAAACCACGCTATATCTCTATTTCTGTAGCTCGTAAGGGTCCTATCCGGTTTTGTATAAGCGTAAGTTGACTTTATTTTTGAAAAATTGCGCTATATGAAATGGAAAAGAAAAAAGAGGGAAATTACATTATGTGTGGAATGCAAAAGAATGAGCCTCTAAAGATATTAATATATAGATATGATACGATACGTGATGTACAAAACTGGCAAAGAAAACATTGATTTATTTGCGAATTTGACCTAATGGATTTAATGCGCACTAAGTATACTATGGATCTTTCGTGGGAATAAAGTCATGAACCCGCGATCTTCTTATCCTGTAGCCGTGACAATCCCACCAGCGCACCACGACCCTCAACAATTAGTAAGGACTTCATCAGTTGGAAATAAAAAGAAAATTTAATTCATATAGGATGGGTATTCACATAGGATGGGTATCTTAATCATACGCTATACGTGATGTACAAAAATGGCCTGGAAAACATTGATTTATTTGCAAATTTGACCTAAAGGATTTAATGTGCACAAAGTATACTATGGACCTTTCGTGGGAATAAAGTCACGAACCCGCGATCTTCTTATCCTGTAGCCGTGACAATCCCACCAGCGCACCACGACCCTCAACAATCAGCAAGGACTTCATCAGTTGGAAATAAAAAAAGAAATTTAAATTCATTTTCTAATATGCGCATTTGAAAATTAAATTTAGTGGAAAATTTTATCAATATTCTTTAAAATAAAGTATAACGAAACAATTTTCGTATAAATATTCTTCAATCAAGGGGAAAAAAACGGAAACAGATTTTTTATTTTGAATAATTTGTTTTTCTTTTCTATAGTCATTGTCCGTTAATATCTAATAATTCAGTTATTCTGCAATTTTAACCAATTCTGATTATAGTTAAAAAGGCATTATGAATAGAAATGGAAACGTAAGCTATACAGGTGAGATGTTGAACTATCATCATTATTACAATTAAAATAACCAAAATAACTTTAAGCAGATTTTTTACTTTTCATTGCCATTTGTATTGTTTTACAATAAAAAGCTTCACATTTATCCCGTATGTACCATTTGAATAGGATTTCTATCGATTGTATTAATAGCGGGAAAATAAAAAGAACTGAAACTAATTGAAACTACTTGGACATAACATATTTTTCATCTGTAACACATTTCACACGGAATGGATTTCAAAATTTAAGTTCTTCAAATCTATAACAGAGTTCTTTTGCTTGTGTGAACTTACCTAACAATTATCTTTTACAGAAAATAAATAGGTTAGAATTTCTGCTCTTTCTCTATGGAATTCGCAACATTTTCCAACTTGGTTAGCTATCGCAATGTGCTTCAAAAATCTTTTTAAAAGAAGTTTGTATTATGAAACCACATTTTAAAAACAAAAAAAAAACGTTCCATACAATCCTCACAAAAGCTTTCAACACATTTATCCGCGTTATTGCAATCTAAGAACAGATAATTGAAACTAGTAGAAGAAATGTCGGAATAAACGGAAACTTAGAAAGAATGGACTTTTCTGATAGAAAAACGGCGAAATACTTTCAGAAACTATTAGTAACACTTGATTAAACATGGAATTAAGGGCATTCCATATCAGTCAGTAACACTGACACCAGTTTCTAAACGATTTCCGTTGTAATGCCAGACAAAAAAAAACTCTTGTAAATATACAAACATTCGCTATTGATTGATATGCTATTTGCGATAAGAAAGGCGTGAATGAAGATGGATTTATTTTACTCGAGTTGATTTTCAATTGTCTTCTTAAGTTTACAATTGTGAGCTGTGAAATTGTTAAGCCAACACTTTTAAGACACGCTTAACTGGTTATTGTTTCCAATGTTTACATGTTACTTTTTAGATTATCAATCAAATGGTGTTTGTAAAAAATTCTTTTAACAAAAATGCTATACAAAATCTAAACAATTTTTAACCCCAATTTTATATGCCAGAAATTTAGGTTAAACTTTGATAAACTTTAAACTCTAAAGGCGCGTTTACACCGGAGTTATGATCAGAGCTTAAAAACAATTAACTAGAAAAAGTAGAATAAATTTAAAATAAATTTAACATAAACTTCAAACAGAGACAACAAAATTTAAATCAGAAAATTTAGACAATAAAAATTATACAATTGCAGCTGATTACAAAAACCAATGCATGAAAATCATCCAAAGAAAGCAAAGAACCAAGAAATACTCTGAGATATCGAATTAAACAAACAAGGAATCCATTCTAGTCCATTTTTTCAAGGGCTGAGGACTATATTCGAAATGGATTCAAAATATTTGGGAATTTTTTCTGTAAGAAGCTTGCATTACGCCAAATATAGCTTCTCTGTAAACACGTGTTTACACCAAAAGTTGACAACATTTCTAAAACAGGACTCATTTTGTTGTAAACATCTCGTGTTTGCATCAAATTTGACGTGTTTACAACCGAAATTTTGTTTTCCACTCAGAGTGGAAAACTTTTTCTGTGTTGTAAACACTCTTTCTGCATAGGTACCTCACGAATTTATTATTTCACGATTCCAGTACAGATTAGATAACACAATTATACATTTTAAATATATAAAATAAATATTCTTTGATAAGGTGATCAGTAATTCCTATAATTTCAGGTGATACCATAATTTTAACATTTAACTGAAGCCTTTAACATGGAGCAAACTCATTCTTTTTCCCCTATAATTTTATACAAAGTAGCCAATGTAGGCGTATTTGTTATTTATATTTAGGGAAAATACATTCTTGTCTTTTTAGGCAGGATAGCTTTTGTTAATATTTTTTTCTTATAAATTTATGCAAGTTTTTACCCTCAATGTTTGGTTTTAAAATGCATTCTGAATGGAATAATTTCTAATCAAAATGGCTCAATTACAACTTCCTAAAATAATATTCGAGACAATATTATATGATCTAAAAATTACGTCCAACATATTATTAAAACTTATTTTATTTTACAATTTTGAAATTAATAATCTAAATTTGCCAAAACAAAATATATGTTAAACATACTAATGATTCAGCAGCAGTCGTTTTGCCTGAAAATTGAACCTTCTTTACTCATGAAATGTCTATACGTAATCCTCGCGTATTTGTTTGACAAGAATGGAAGGTTTCTTTGGAACTCGTTTTAATCTCAATATTGTTCTCGTGGACATTCCTTGCACCGACAAGTACCAATGGTTCATTGCTGTATCATCAGAGTTGAATGTCTCTGATGGAGAATATGATGCACTTGATGACTGGCTTTTGAGTTGAAAGTTGTGCAAATGAACTCATGTCAGCACACCTTTTAAAGCATTTTCAGGCTGGAGTTGTAGAGGTTTTCTTAGAACTTTGGTCTTCACGGTCCAGACTATCAATGAAAACCCCTCTACGACAGTTATTACCACTACGCTAGCCACTCCTTCAAGCTGTTCACAACGTGCTACCAAAATGTGGCATAATCCAATGGCAGAAGAGGTCTACTCAGTAATGAAAAAGCTTTGAGAAATAGTTAAAACAAAAGACGAATTTGATGCATTTGCGGAGTTTTAGTTATATTAACGTCCCGTTTTTTGAAGCAGCACGAGGATTATTTTGGCACGGACCACACCATTTCGAACCACAGTCGGATGACGAAGGCAACACATAAGCTGGCACCCCTTTTTAAGCTTCCGTAACATACCAGCGGGAGGTCTTTCGACCCCCATAAGTGGGATTTGGCCTGCAGCAGGCCCACATGCATGGCGGATCGGCAGAGGAATCGGGAACGAATTCGAACCTGGAATTCTCTGGCCCCGAAGCAGAGACCTTACCATTAGACCACTGCGGCCCTGTCGCTTTCCAATTACGTAAATGCACTGATTTGCAAGGTTTGACAGTAGCTAAACAAAGAATTAAACAGGTTTTATTTGATCTAGAAATGCCAAGCCTAAATAGGCAATGTAACCATTTACCATCTCATTCGCTGGATTCTAGCATGCCCGATACCAGTGCAACTACTTTTAGTGAAGCCACAACTATTTTAACTATAGGCTTTACGAAGACAACAATTCACGTGACGTTACTAATGAGGACAATGATTACGCCATCCTCTAGCAATACATAATCTAAATTAACGAGAGATAATTAGTAGAAACTTTCAAACTGACGAAACGTTACTAGTAATATTATGTTCAAACTGTAACGTTAAATAATGTGACATTTGATTAGCCTTATTCCTGATATTACTTTACACTTAGTAATTTTTTTCTTTAATTCGATGTGTATAATTTAATGAATAAAATAAACGTATTTGAGTGTGCCTACTAATATTGATTTTACTTCCTTCCTCAAAAATGCTTAAGCAAGTAATAATATTCTAAAATATTTTTGAAATTTACTTTACATCATTTCATTAATATTTACAAGTTGCTTAGTTGAAGTACTTTCAATTAGTCAGAGAAAAATATTTTCTATGAACAGTATAAACATGACCGTACTATTTTAAACATTTCTGAACTATTGTTAATTTTTAGTTTTTTATTTACATATAAATTTTTCAAGTGAAAAACAGAAATTCTTTGGAGAACTATTGATTAGCGAATCTCTCAACAATAAAAATGAAGTTGTCGAATATTAGAGCTGATAGCGTTTTATTTTATGACCACTGCTTTGAAAGCAACGTTAACTTCTAATATAGCCGTTTCAATTACATATTATATAAATTTTAAAAAGTAATTTAAATTTTTTTTTGTGCAATTATGAAAAGTAATTTCTGCGCAAGTTACTGCTGCAAGCACAACATCCTTCACGCTCGACATCTTGACGAATGAAGTGAGAAGAGTTCATGCAAGTGTGTTGACAACAAAAGTTATAAGAACCATTAGTTTTCTGTTTACAACAAAAAGTTGTCATCATCTGATTTAAACACAAAAGATGATAACAAATGTTTAAAACGTTCGGTGTAAACGCGCCGTAAGGATAAATTTGAAATCACTGAAATAAATAGCTACTTATATCACAAAACAATCAAATATCTTTTAATCAGAGGTTCTGAAACTTATTGTCACTATTCTGAGTAACATCCCGATTCTTTCAGAGGGCCTTCTTTTTTATCTTTCAATCGCAAATAATTAAGAATATAATGCTCACTTAAAGTGCTTCATTAAAATTAACAGAACAGTTTTAAATCGAACTTCTTTCATTGATCGTTATATAATACTTCATTTTATTATTTGTATTCTAATTCTGGAGTTGCAGCAAAACTTTTCTTTTTCCAAAAAAAGTCAAAGAAGCCCAGGTCTAAATAATAAATGAACTGTATCGAGTCTCTGGATACCTGAAAAAGGTGGTTCAAAAAATTTCTCTTACTTTTTTTTTTCAATATATAGATTTTCTTATGATGCCAGTAAAATTCTTGAGTGACATTTGTTCATGGAAGCTGAAATGTTCGCAATCTCAAGTTAAGGGCCAGTAAAGAGCTGAGATTTTGATACACTTTTTATTGTAGTTATTAAAAGAACCATATAACAGAGGACTGTAATGATCTTAAAGAAATACAATGGACAAAAATATAAAAGAAACAAAAAAAGCGTAGGTCCTAGAATTTAGTCCTTAGTAGGAACTTTTTCAAAAACATTCTAAATTAAAATGAAGTAGACAGGATCAAAATTAAACTTTACATTTCTAAACTCTAAGTGCGTTGCCGGGTGCAAGATAAAAAAAATTAAATAATTCACACCCACACACAAAAAAATGTGTTTGTGGAAAAGTTTTTAAAAAGACTCAAATACAGCATACAATCCTTCAGTTTCAGTTTGAATTGTTAACATTTTTAGTTCTAAATATATTAACAACTCATCTAAAGAAGTGTAAATTTCATCTAAAGAACCATGATAATCATGAACCTGCTATATTGTACTTTGAGAAAAAGTTACAGTAACCAAAAAGGAAATATTTTGCATATCATTTCGTCATAAATAGAATCTGAGTTCCAGATTTATATAAAATACAAATCGATTAATACAATGAAAGAAAAAAAATAGCAAATATTCTTTCCATCGTTTTACGTGGACGTGTTTATGAAAATCAAACACAATCAGTATCCGATGAAAATCAATGGTTTTGCAATTTAATCAGTGCATTTAAAAGTTTGATAATGATGGTTTTGTAATCAAAACTAAACGGATTAATTTCTCTTCCGTGAATAACGAGTTATGGCATCGTGTTTAAAAATTCAACTTGGTAGTAAAGTAAAAAAATTATTAAACTTGAATTCTTCTCTTCTATGCCTCCTTCTTCGGTAACTTTAACTTTAAAAAAATATCCATGGGCTGTTTGTAAATGTCGTCTGTTCTTGACATCTCTTTACATTTCACAGATAAACATAGGGAAGAAAAAAGAAAGAAAGAAAGAGAAACAGTTACGTTCTGGCCGAATGCCGACACTTTTTATGCCGCCTAACGACTTGAAAGAATTAAAGGCGTTAAAAAACACCCAAGAACATAAAAAAGTTACACGTTCTTCACAAATTCGTATTTTGAGTAATAACTGAACGATAATCGCTTCTAAATCGTTCCAAATTCTGCCATGCATTCCTTTTCACCTTATTTTTTTCCGTTTGAGATTGGTATAAATGGATTTATAGCTTAAATGTATCACTGTTTCCTGCTGAATTGTTATTATTTATGAGATAGTGTTGAAGTGAGAGAGAGAGGATCAATTTTAATATTCTACTTAAATTTGTTCTTTTGTTTAAATTTTATATTTAAAGCATATAAAATAAAGCCACGCCATATTGCAAAGTAAGAAATTTCAGCCTTAAGATATCGATTTCTTTTCTTTAAATTAGACAAAAATATTTTTAATTTAAGTAGAAGAAACAATCGGTTTTCGAATGAAACTTGTCTTCTATGTTTTCGAAAAGTCAAAACGAATATACATAAATAATAATAATATTAAAAAACAAATATCTAAAAGAAATAAAAGAACCATATTAAATGTAAATAATGCAGGACTTCGCAATTAGATTATACATAAAACGCAAATTCTTCAAACACATAAAGGTCAATCGAACTTCGAAAAAACAATTGAATTTGCAGCCAGTAATAACTGCAAAAAGAAAAAATATACTAATTATAGATAGGAGCTCTGATTTTAAAATAGAAATTAACGAACATTAAAAATATTTAGAGTATTATTAGTAATGTGTAAAATTTCTGTTTTTGTTCTGAAGAATATACAATAAGGATGATGATATTTCATTAATATTCTCTAAGGCTTCATAATATTTTACTTTGATCACTGTGAATAAATAAAATGTGATTTTTTTATCTAGAATAGGCTGACAAGATAATGACTGCTTGTCATACATAGTTAATAGATGCAAATTACGTGACTAAAGAATTTGTATTACTATGAAAATTCTATAGAGGATATTTGTGCTGAAAATGATTGCACTGGAAATTAAAAATGCACCAGAAAAGGGGAAAGAAAACAGAAAATAATAATTTTTACTGTTCAGTGTAAACAAATCAACTAATTTATTTCGAATTTTAATAAAAAGGTCCGCAAGTTCCTTCTAAATGCAAGTGGAAAAAATAGATTCAATAACGGTAAAACATATTTCTCGAATAATGCAAAAATAGCCTAATACCCTTAGAACAAAAGATTCCTCTCGTACAACGATGCTCTGGCATTTCTAAACAACAGCCCAAAGTCAATGACTTCTCCCGTCCAGACAGCCATACATATCGGGAAACGTAACTACCTCCTTCCAAAATCACTTTCGCGGCTAAAACAATAAAACAACCGAGAGATATCAGAACTCTACACTGGCATCAGTCATTTCCCTGTTGACTTGTTCTTTGTACGAAAATTGTCTGCAATTTTGGGCAATTTAGGTGTTTGAAATGGCTACATAACGGGACGATTCCACGCGCGTATGGAAGAATTTTTTAAGACATTTATTTGCTTATTTATTAGGATAATGATGCGATTTATTAATAATGATGTTACTCTCTTTCCACGGTTGATCAGTCGTTGCCATATCGCTTTCATGGTGGATGTAAATTCATCGGATTTTCTTGAACATAATTGCGCATGTATGCAGTGGTGGTTCGAGGAAAATTGGTTATTTTTTTGTCACAAGCGAAGTTATTAGTGAATTCTCTTTCTCCCATTAGTTGAATATGGGTGAACGTAATTGCCACCATATTAATCCAGACAACTTGAAGAGGATAATGAGCTGATGTGTCAAATGAAAGTGTCTTTTTCTTGATTGAGTATGTTTCTTAGTTGGAAAATGAAATCCGAGAAACGGTATCGAGTTATTTTGATTAGTTCAGTGACATCTTTCGGTGTAAAACGTATAATTTTCTTATAAGGAACATTTTTCAAATTTTTAGAGCTTGTCTCGTACCAGGAGATGTCTACTAGGTTTAGAAGTAATTAGATTAAATCCTTCTCGATGAGATAAATATTTTGCTTATTATGTTTTAACCATACAGAGCAAATTTTTGTTATTACTCGCAGGTATTTAGGGCAATATGAAACTAAATTTATTTGAATGAAAAATAGATTACAATTGTTTTGAAATTTAGATTATTAGACTTTTTTAAGAGAGAACTACTTATTGGTATTTCACTAATATTTTTATCACAAATGATAATACAATTTTCATGAATATACATTTGATGAAGGATGTTAATTTCTAAAACTAACTGAATGTTATCTGATTAAATAGATTTGTAATAAATTCTTACTTAAAATGAAAATAAAAGCGCATGAATACGAAGCTTATAGGCTAAACTAGTATGCTAATAAAAAAGCAGTTTCTCAATTTTTAAAATTTATTAACAGATTTTTTTTTTACTTTTCATAAATCTCCTGTTGGTGATAATTTATAGTATAATAATATAAATATTTTTTTTTCAAATTCATTGGTACTTTTGCATTGAAATTAATAAGTTACATATATTCGTTTTTTAAGATAGCGAGTATAAATCGTCTAAAGTCTATGCTCGAAAAATATTATGACAAGTTTTTCTAAACAAAATTTCGATTTAACTAGTATTAATGCTTAATTCAGATACGAGTGATTGATGAAAGAATAGTCATAGAAAAAAAATTAAGTTATTTTATGCATAAATTCTTTGAAATAATGATGATCGTTTTCATTCCAACATTATTTACATATATTACACAAAACAATAAACAACAAAGAAAAGTAATTTTAAAACAAATTTAAAAATAATAACATTTTCGAGCTTGAGCGAATAGAAAAATAGAATTTTTCAATCACCAATTAGAAAATAATAATAGAAAATAACAGTTTAAGCCAAAAGTAGAAACAAAAAAGAAAGAGAAAGAAGCCGATCAACTTGATTCGTTGATAAAGTTTGAAACACCAATGAAAAAGCGATTTTCCAAAATATCCAAAGATGAAGGTTTCTGGGTCTTTTGACTTTTATTACCTTGATTTTTCTTGATGATTTGGCCTTTTGCACTTGTATCCGTCCATTAAGAAATTTTAAATATAAATTGTAATTATCATGTATACTTTCTTTATCAAAGTTTTCCAGAAGCTTCAGAAAGAATTTTATTAAACGACGTATCAAAATAATAATGTGTGATGAATAAGAAATGATTCTGTTTGAAATTATATATTTTATAAACCATATTTTCCAAGCTAAATCGTAGAACTTTATTTTTAAAACATAAAATTATTTTCAATATGTTTTAATTGTAGAAATATCAATAAAACAAAATTTGCATAATCTCATCGTTATTAAACATAATTCATTAACAGCGGCATTTAAAACATTAGTTCATTTTGGGAATAAACTCCTTTAAGAAATAACAATGTCTGCTTTAACTCCATATGCCTTCGGCAAGATCAATCACATAGAATCACACTAGCTCATCATTTTTACCCATATTCAATGAGAAACATTTTGATAAATAAAAACAAAAATCATAACCCTTTCTTAATGTAATCTAAGACTGAAATTAGGAAGTGTGTAAGGGCCTAATTGCTGACTCAGGCACTTCAGAAGTTACACCATCTAAGCAACAAAAGTGTCCTCTTTCACTTTTTGATTTTTACTCAAGAAAGAACTCGCAGAGCTTTCTCCAATTTTTTGAGCTTTAATCTCCAAGATCAGCGTGGGAGAGAGGAATTATCTTCTCTCTGTGGGCTGAAAGCAAGCAGTTGCGAAGACCAAAATGGGGCAGCTCTAATGGCGCGATCATGCACATCGCTCGGATAAATTTTATAATTTCATAAAAATAGGGAAAAAGTGAGCCTTTTTTTCAAACTTTCGCTCCAAAAATAACGCGTTTGTTATTCGAGGCTCACATACATGTGGCCTGCAGATGGATGGCAGAAAAAATTGCAAGCACGTTACATATTTGTGAAGACAATCTACATGTGATGAATAAAGCAGATATAAAAGGGATTTAATTTCAATAGTGCCTTATATTCATGATGATGAGGAAGAGAAAGTACACATGTTGAATTTAGAACCAGTTTTGGTCCAGATGCATTTATGATTTTTCTTAGGTTTCAAATGTAAATTTAGTAATGTGAAAAGCGTATTTTCTAATAAAGTGACCAGATTTTCTCAGTCTCAATCCGAGAGGCTAAGTTGGTAAGGCATGTAAATTGGGGATTGGTTATAACTTGGAGTGTTGTGCAAATGGGATCCAGTCTGTTCAATTGCATATAAATTTCGGGGCTTTATTTTTACCTGTATTTAAGTGTGTGTATATTCTCAGCAATCCTAAATTGATTCCAATCCGTTGCACAAAATATTACTCATAATGCAACTATAAATTTTGAATAAATCAGCATCAGCATTTTTTTTGTTATGCTTCGGAAAAGTATCTATATCTAAAACTGTATTCTACAGATGACTTCCAACGGCATAACTGCATTCAATATTTTTGTTTAACAAAAGAAAAAGTTGATTCCAAGTATTTTTTTAGAAAATTTTAATAAATGTTTAAAAACCACATTAGCTTTCAAGATTAGCTTTTGCTCACTAATATTGAAGAATGCATTCTCTGCTTTTCAGCGAGTTTTAATCAGAGTTTGTGGAAGTTTGTTTTTGTCAGAAGAAACCATTTTATAACACACAGACTTAATAAATGGGTTTTCTTATTACCGAAATCATAAACTTGGTATACATTATGAAATCAACATCATTCTAACAAAGTGAAGAAACAAAAATTGTAACTGTTTATTCACAGTAATTAACTTCCTTGCAACAGCCAATTGCAATTAGCTTCTGAGTGACTCACTGAGATAAAAATCAACGAAAAGTATGGGTGTATGCAAATTAAAATTCTCTTCCTAGTCGCCCTCCACAATGGTTAAGGAGAAAAAAAAAGTGAAATATTAAGTGTTCATTTCAGCCTAGTCTACTCCAAAGAAAGGGAGGGAGGGAGTCGTGCAATTAAAATTTGTTTCGAGTGCTACAATGCGGCGGAACAAATATAGCTGTCGCAGCACAATGGAAAGTGATCGTTAAATCGACTTCGGCTATACCGGAGGAAAAATTAATTGACGCGAATTTGCATGCAGATTCGATTATTCTCCGGCCTGCTGTCTTATCTCCTTGTCCTTACAGACGCGGCGTTGCCCACTTCATTTCAGTTGGGAGTTAATTCGTTAAAATTAAATCGTTTGGGGACTCAAAGTGGATTAGTGTGTGACACTGTGTCCTAAGCGATTTCTTGATGAAGACACGAGTATTTTCAGTTCAGGTGCAAAGTATGCTGGCTCAAAAGATTTATTTCGTTGTTTCTGAGACGAATTCAAATAGAAACTTCACTTCATTTATTAGATTAAAATTTAATCGGATAAACGATTTAATTGGCTAAAATTTAATCGTTTGAGGGCTAGAAGTGGATTAGAGTAAGATAATTCACATGCAGAGTGTTCTGTTAATTATTAGTTCTTAATTAAAAATGAATGTGAAGTGATTTTTAAAAAGTAATGAGTTAAATAAAATCACGAACTTTCTGGGAATTTTTACTGCACATTTTCCACAAATGGAAATTAATCATAATTCTGTATTAAAATAAATTAATCTGCGAAATGATGTAGAATAATGATACGTTTAAACATATAAAATAATTGCATTGTAGATACATGCATTACTGATTATTAATTGAACTGGTAATTAATTTTGGATCGAGTTATTATTAATAACAACCCAAATGAATGTTTAATATTATTTCGATTGCAATTAACTTTTAATAGAATTAATTTCTCATAATTCAGCTTTTTAGTTTTTCATGTCATGATTACGACAGTCTTCATGGACAGGAAATTGGAATAATAGTTTAATAATTTAACCAATGAAATGAAATTAAATCAACAAACACTTTAATTAGTTAGAAAAAAAGTGATGGCTGCAAAAATAAAGCTACGCTTTTTTTTAAATGCCGTTAAGGCAAAACAAATGCAAATTCGCTTTCTTTGGGACAAATTATTTCCTATAACGCTGTCTTAATGAATAGATTATAAATTTAACCTTTTTCTTATGCACATGCATCATCTCCATCTTTGCATTCTATGTTCTAAAGATGAAATTGTTTTCCAAATCGGATTTCTTTTTACTTAATCATGATCATAAATGAAAACAATTTATAACAATCAGAAGGTTTTGAAATATATACAAGGAATATTATATATACTTTTCTTTAATCTAAAATTATAATTATAGGGTTCAATATATTTTGCTTGCAGTCACATTAGCTATATTTTAATACATATTTACTGAACATTTTATCGCTTCAATGAATATTTAGTAACAAAAACTCAGCATTCATGTGTTTTTGTTGTTTTTCTTTCGTAAATCCTATGGAAAAAGATTGAAATCTAGTATTTTGAGGTAAATGAATCACATTTAAAGAATATGGTTATCTATTATCACATCAATATGCTTTCCTCTATAATTTATTTAATAAACGCCAGAGAAAACAGTTTAACTTTTAAATGTGAATTAAACGAAAAGAGGATTTTCTTCATAAAATATTCTGAATCACTTTATATTCCATCATGACTTCGTTACTATTTACACAAAATAATAAAAATATCTAATCCAAGTAAATTATTTTAAATTCTTTGATAAACTAAACAGGAATATAAATTCTCTAAAATAGACTTTGTTATAAATTTGAAGGTTCAGTTATACCGTAAGGCACGTTACGCCTGTAAATAAATTGCCGTCTTTTTCTGAACTTTGCGGCCGAAGTACGTGGTATACAACTAAACTCAGTTAAATAGTCCTAAATATGATGGTATTTAAAAAGAGTCAACATATTTGATTCCTTTTAAATAAAATTCCTTTTGAACACAATTTAGTTTTAAATATCAGTTACTGATCTTCTACATTAAGATTTAAATCTACATTTAAATTGAAAGTTTCTTAATTTCATCGCACTCTTTCTATATCCCTGAGACTCATGGAAACACTGTTAGAGTATTCACCGGAGGTTTAATAAATAATACGTTACTTTCCCACGTACTCTCAGTTTGAATAATCGCTGACTACAGCAAATCAGCGCCAAGTGATCTCCCCTCCCCTCGACTTTCTGGTATACTTTCCCTATACGGCCAGTTTTAATTTTGACTTCGAAGTGCAGTAAAACTCCGATTAACCGTCACCGTCCAGAGAAGGGCTGCGACGGATAACCGAATAAATGAATAATCGAAATCTATTAATATATATGTACAGGCTAACTTTAAACAAGCCAGATGGCTGATATTTTTAAATCAATCTTATTAGCGTTTTGATGTTTGTGTTTTATTTTTTCTCTTTCTTTTGAAATTATGCTTTTTGATGTACAGATCTCCTTTGTCTTTTGTTGGGGAAATTTCGGGCTAAGAGAAGCTATGTTTGGCGTAATGCAAGCTTCCTACAGAAAAATTTCCCAATTATTATTTTGAATCCATTTCGAAAAAGTTCTTAGCCCTTCAAAAAATGGACTAGAATGGATTCCTTGCTTGTTTTTTTTCGATTACCTCTGAGTTTATCTTTGTTTTTTGGCTTTATTTGTATGATATTGATTTCCATTTCTATGTACAGGAACGTGATCTCACTGTTGGCTTGGAAAGGAAACGAAAATGAAGTTCTTTAAAAGTGAATGATGCATCATATTGTGTTCAATTTTACAAAACGATTAATATAAACTTCAATATACGAGTAGTAATGCAAAGAAATGTACATTAGACGATGATGGATAACAGACACTGATGGTTCCAACGAGTGACGGTTAATCGAAGTTTTACTGCACACTGAAGATGATCGAGTACGTAATTTGAACCTTTTTCCGTTGATCGACTAAGCCCAACATTTTTCATATGACTACAATTTTGGTATCAAGACCACATACCAAATTTCATATATCTTTCTCGTTATGTTTTTGACTAATCTTATTCATATACATACAGAATGACAAACAGACATTCTACCCATCCATGGATTTAGCTCAAAAATAAACACAAATCTACCATTTGTGTGTAAAAATCATATACTAAAATTTACCCATGTAGTATTTTGCGTTTTTAAATCAGCTAGATCCAGCGGCGAATGCAGGATTTGGGTCTGGTGGAGGCTGAAGTCATAAACATTTTGAACCGTCGTGACAAATGCCAAACCTCATGGCGCATGTAAACCAAAACACTTTAATTTTACAGACTTTACTCACATGACAATAAGAATCATAGAGAACATTACAATACTTTCGATAATTTACTAAAAAATACAGTGAAATAACTAGCCAAAAAATGTTTTCGACCACGTCAATGCTTCAAGTTCAAGTGGAATGACAAGAAAGGTAGGAAAAGTTTCGAGCCTGCAAAGCCAGAAAGAAATGTTGTCACGTTTTTATAATTTTTTTAAAGGGAAATTATTAACAAACAGTTGTAGTGATTTTATATAAAATTAAGAATTCTGGTTTAGCTCGGGGGGGGGGGGAGGCTGCAGTCCCATAGGCCCGCCTGATTCGCCGCTGGTTAGCTCCCATACGCATGAACAGACACATCGATAGACAGGCAACCTGTGGATGAATTTAGATCAAAATTTCGTGCAGATCTACAATTCTAGTACTCAAATCATATGTCAAATTTCATACTTCTAGTTTTGTTCGTATTTGACCAATCTTGTACACAACCACAGGAACAGTTAGACAGATTTTCCTTTGAGAGAATTCGCAAATATTTTTTAAAAATCTGTATTTTAGGGCTTGTCTAGCGTGCTGCGTTGTTTTGTTATCATGTTCACGGACAGAAAAACAGTAGAACATAGTTCCAAATATATATAGGTTTTTCATTCAGGGACGACTAAATCGAGAATGTTATCAAAATTTCGAGGTGGAATTTCTACACGATTACAATGCTTTTTCTTCGTGTTTTTCGCCGGTAATATGATTTCAATTGAATCTTGTATCATTTTATATTCATGGATGCTTTAACAACGTAATTTCAAACTTCAGATTGTGATAGATATTTAACCCATATTCTTTTAGTGCCCTTGCACTTGTTCTGTTCATTGTCTACATAAATGCCCCCAATGGATTCAAATAACTGACCATGCCATGTAACATTTAATTGCACGTTGCTGGCGCCATCTTCACTTTCTTATTTCTCTCCCAAAATATGCATTCGATTTCAACATTAAAATGGCGCAGCACATTTTATGGCCAGCGGCATGTTAGCGGAATTAAAACATGATGAAAAAGAATGAAAACACAACAACCATAATCTTTCAGCTTATTTAATATATTTATTGATATAAGTAATATCTCAGAGTGATTGGGTTACAGATTCCATAAAAATTTTGATGAAATAATATATGAATGCAAACTGTATTAAGATATTACATCAACTTTCAACAAGAAAGAGAAACATGCTTTTAAATATTTGTTTAAACAGTGAAAACGGTTTGAGTTGCGTTGCAACAATGAAAAGTATTGTTTCGAATTATGCCAAAAATATTTCAAAAAATTAATTAAAATTAGAGAAAAAGTGTATGGCAACTTAATTGATATTATTAAAAAGGTAATTATTTGCACTTTCAGATGGTGTAAAAATGATTTTTGTGCTGAAATCTCGGGTTATTAAGGAAAAACGACGAAATTTTGCTTAACTTTTGATTAATTAAAATTTCAAAAAAAGGCTCAGAGGTGCACATTTCCACCCTCCAAAGTATGTTTGTGCCAAATTTCATAGCTCTAGGTCCAGCGGTCTTCCCTGTAGAGCGCCAACACACAGACACAAGCACATTCTCCTTTATTATTAGTAGAGAAGCGATAAAGTAAAAAACGATACTTTGCACTTTTATCCTTAGTTTCATTTATTTTAAAACCATAAGCATTAAATGACAACTTTCTTTGGCTTAAAATTAGACGTGTCGCAGTTGAGCAATTGAAATAATTAAGCGTCTTACAGCTGCATTAAAATAGCTTTGGAGTGAGAAACAAAGGTGCAACGTAATCTGAATACGATAACATCAGAATTCCGTGTGAAATGGGTGAGAGTTTAGAAGGGATTCCCTTTAATTTAATCGCCTTTGAAAAGGCAAACAGAATGAGGTAAATTGTGTTTTTCTAAAATATTCATGTCATCGGTCGATTTGAAGAGGAAAATCTAGTGAAGTTTAAAATGTTTTCTGAAAAGGAAAATTTCCTGCAGACCACACATTTTGAAACTTTTAAAACGGAACCAAGCAAAATATATATAAATAGAATTCAGCGTTTGCATGAGAGCGTATTTTTGTTTGTTCCACTTTCGAATGGATGGAAGACTAATAAAACTTGGTAACCCCCCCCCCCTTATTAGCGAACTAAAAATACTGGAGGTACCCTCCACCTTCTGGGTAATTTGGGGAGGGGTAAGTTGTCTAAATACATGCAGTCGCTTAATAAGCATATCTGATACGAACATAAGGTTGCACATGATGTATGTGCCGATGTGAAAAAAAAAGAAAAAAATCTGCCGTATTGGAAATTCAGTTTTTTTCCCTCTTGTAAAATTCGAAAAATTGAGATAAGTGGTGTTGCTTGTTATTCGACGATATAAACAAGAGGTCTGATTGGCAAGATTTAATTCCCATTTTAAACTCGTCGAACTAAAAATATCGTGAGGTTATATCTTCTGAACCCCTCAGGATGGTAACTAACCCCAAATGTCCCTTTCCGTATAAGACTCGGCTAAATACATATAAGAAATGGACCAACTGGCATGGAATTTGAGGCATATGTTTCAATCCGTTAGACTAAAATTAAAGTGGGATTAAATTCTCTTTAATCAAACTCTCAGACTGATAATTACTCCTAAGGCGTACAGGGATGTTTTTTCAAAACAGTTGGAGCAATTTCGATGGAACTTAGTAAGCACGCTTCTCAATGTCTATCTGAATTTACTGTAATGTTAAATAAGTCCTAACTCACCCTCTTCTGAGTTGAGTGGAGTCGGGTCTTTGAAAGAACGTTTAACGAATAGACCAATTAGCATGAAGATTTTATGCTCAAAGTTCCAAACGGAAAGATGCGCAAAAATGGGTCTTACTGTGTAAAGAAAGACACAAAAATGCAACATACTATATAATAAAATTGAAGGAAAGTATTTTACTTTTAATTTGTGAATTGTTTTATTAGAATTTGGGCAATATTTCGTTATTAAAATAATTTAATAAACACTATGTTATTTATAAGACATTGTTGCATTTTCTATCTGCCACAAGGTTTTGATAAGAAAAATATTGAACAACTCAGGGTACTTCGCTATTCGTTCAAGGTTTCGTAACAATAAAAAATTATTTTCGTTTATCTGAAATAGATGTGAACTTAAATTAGCTAACTTTAAGTCTGTGAAACTGCATTTGTAAGCACATTTTACTCAGTCATACACATGAATTTATAATATTACAAACAAACCTAGTTTTATTTTATTTGTATGAAATAGATTTGTCTTTATCAAACACTACTACGAATGTTACTTGACATAGAATAATGGTTGATTGAATTGTCATCTGCTTAAATACATGAGACGAAAATGAGTTCGTGTCTAGTTTGTTTAATTTAATTATATTTTACATTTGGTTATGTATGTATTATTTAAAACATACAACTGAAGGTTTTGAAATTTTAGTCGTTTTCTGAGTAACAACAATTATAAAATCAATTTAGATAAACCAGTGAATTTAAACCATAATTCAAACAATGTAAAATATTAAAGAAAATTAAAACCCGTGTTTAAAAACCTGTCAGAGTAAGCTGTAAATATCCAACAAAAAGAAGCCCTATTATGAAAAGTTAGCGAATTAAGAACTACATCCTGTGGATGCTTCATTTGATCTGTGTGGAAAGATCTGGTCGACTAGCTATTTTGAGAAGATATTTTTAAAAACTCCAGATGCCCTATAGATGATGATGATGCTCTCCACTCATGGCGGAAACAGGATCCCTCGCGCCAAGAACTCTTTTGTGAAATTTCTAAAGGAGAAAACAGAATAGATCGTGCCAGTGATTCTCGCCAAGATCTGATAATCTATTTGTTGTGCTAGAAGAATGCTGATTTTTAGGATTATACGTATTCATCGGAAGAAAAAGGAGTAAAAATAATTTGGCGTAATATTAGAATATAAAATTATGTTTTAAAGGCTTTTTTATTCAGGAATAATCCTGCTAGAGTTGATGTTGCGAATTTTCTATTAATAATTTCGTGCGTTTAGAAAATATTAATTTTTAGATACTATGCGTTTATCGGAACGGAAGGAAAAAAACTGAAAAAATTTTAAGACAAAAGAAATATTCTAAAGATAATATGTTTTTATATACATGTAAGATTTGTTTGGCGTGTAGAGGCATCTTAAAGGAGTTGGTATTCGTAACAAAATATCAAAGATATTTTTATTTTGGTATTGAAGTATTTCTTTAAATTAGTGGAAAATAATTTTAAAGTCTTTAGAAGATAATTTAGATGCTTCCAAACCAGGACTAATTTGGAATTATTAGGCGCGAAGACGGCGTGTATTATCTGCAATTGTCAAATAGTAGAAAGAGGATGCTAAAATCCGCGTTTTTGCTTTTATACTTTCGGAACGGGCAGTCCCCGGAAAAAGTGCTTATTCGATATTTTTAATAGGCTCTCAACGCTGATCGGTACTGAAGATAAATTTTAGGTATTGAAAGTTACATTAATTAGATTTAAAACGGTGCGGATAAAAAAGAATTTATTACGTACAGATTACTATTAAAATCTTGTTTCGAATAAGGAGGCGTAGTTATGCATTTAGGAATAAATTACCATTTTATGAATTTCGGTTTGACTACAAAAAATGATACATAAGAAGTGCAAATAGTTTGTCGTCCAAAACTGAACCAAATACAATCAGTTCCACAACAGACCAATTAGAATAGAAATTTTTCTAAACTGTTATAATTATTTCGTAGCTATTATGAATTTTGGAAACATGCATTATTAGAATTTCTTTCAGTAATAATTTGTGGAAAAAGCAATATCTCAAATTGTTATTTTGGAGTAGTTTGATTATTGGATAGCTAAGTCCATATGGATTGTATTTGTAATCTTTCTGAAATAAAGGTTGTAATAATTTCGACCGACTTTTTAAATTACTTTGATGAAAGTGTTTAGGGATATTTCTCGACTCTAGGAGCAATTATTACATTTCACATTAAAAATGTTTGCTTCTTGATTGTTGAAGACATTTTGATCCTTTAACTGAGTATGATTTGCAGATTAGTTATTCTCAGTTACACAGTTAAATATTTAATGAAAAATTAATTTTGACTGATTAATATTTGTTTGCCAATGGTATTAAATTAAATCAAAAGAATTAATAGACTCTAAATCTTTCAAAGGGACGTTTTTAATATATTTTTATGCTAACTTTCCAATTTACAATAAATTCTTTAAGATATTTTTAAACATAAAATAGCTTTTTCTGAATTTTCATAATTATACGGTACTTGATACGCTTTTTTTTATTAAAACTGGGAAATGGAAAATGTTAGTAATAGTAATAATAATAAAAATGTATCAAAAAGGCTTTTATAAAAGCAACTATTTAGTTTTAAAAAATACAAATAATTCCACCACCAGCTCATATATGATGTAAAAATCAATAATGTTAAAATAAACACAACTTTAAACACAATATAAACAGACTTCTGGAATAAAGGTGCCTGCTGGCTTAAATCGATAAAACTGTTTCTACTGGTAGCATATGGGTCTGAAAAAAATTTGCATATGCTGAAGCGCATTTTGAATTTGAAAGAGAATAAGGAAGGGTGTTGCCTAAAAGAACTTTTAAACGCCTAAAAAATGAATATTCTTTAATCGAATTCTGTTGCCATCGATTTCTCAGCTTTTTGTTTTGTGCAATACGTTTTCTTCTGGATACAGCTTATTTTTCCCGCCCGCATTTGACTTGCTAAAGCATTCTAGCGTTAAATTATTCTAATAGAAAGAATAAATAAATAAATAAAAATACTGCGATGGCTGAATTTCATGATCACCATGTAGAGCTATTTTCGGAACCTTATTTGCGATTATTCAAAAAATTAAAATAAAAAAATTTCATTGTTTGTGAAACCTGTTAAATATCTGCTGTGAAATTGACAATATTGCATTAACAAAAATGAAAGACACCTGACCTTCATTACCGACAGCTTCGAATTACACGATTTTAGTTTATTACAGGAAAAATATGCGAGAGAATTTCCATGCGCATGGCATTCGTATTTCATTTTAACGCGATTAGACAAACCCAAAACAGTATATAACAAATCTTTATTTGAATTACCGAAAATTTGCTTATTGCGTATTATGTCAAAATAATTAATGTAATTTTCTTAAAATTAAAATTATGTTTCATATTAATTGTTGACATATCTATTTTCAAAGTTAATACAGGTTTAATTTACACGGTTTCAATTCACATAGAATTTTCGGAGAACCAATCTACCTTGTAATTTGAGAGCTAGGTGCATAACTATAAGTGAAATCGATGATTATTAAATAAAAACTAGATAATTTGGCAATGTATGCCAATATTTTCTCATTTGATATTTACTTCATAAAGTGTTTCATAACTGATTAAATTTTTATGATTCCATTAAAAACTAATAGTTAAACAAATTATCTTGCACAGATACAAGTAATGAAATAAATTATAGTCTTAAAATATAAGAGTACCATATCAGCTGAGCATAAATGTGAAAAAATTTGGGGAATGAGCTCTTTTCTAGAATTTTTTTAATGAAAAATAAATACTCCTTTCATGAAGAACTTTATCTTTAAAATCTTGTTTCTCAAATTGCAAAAAATTGCTATAATTTTGAATATTACATTCTAATAATAATCTTGAATATATCTTCCAAATTTATATTTGAGGGCATGAAATTGCTTTTTTAAATCAAAATAGCACTACCAGTAATAACGGAAAGAAATGAGATTCAAATAACATAAATATGAGTGCAGAAATTTCTACATATTTAAGATCTAATCAATATTCCATTTGCTTAAAATTCTTTGTTATGCGTGCTTAGTTTCTATTGATTTATGAAGATTCCGAGTTCTGAAACCGATAAAAAAGTAATAGAAAAAAAACACAAGAATAATTCATTTTTCTTAATTTTACTTTTCTGAAGAACCGTATTGACAAAACTGAATAATAATAAAAATCCTTGTACAATCCGAAAATCGAAACAATCTTTCAACCCTTTCCCTAGACGTTCCAAAGAAGCGCCTCTAAAACTTATCTTCATTCATCCTCCTCAACCAAAAAAGAACAAAAATAATGCTCCCAGAGATGGAGGGGGGGGGGGGGGTTTACTTTCGAAGAAGAAAAGTTAGAAACAAAATTTTACAAACGAAATAGCGAATAACAGTATTGCGCGCCATCTATCGATCAAATCGCTAACTACTACTCAAAACAAAACCAGTTCTGTTGCCATCGCATTTGCGGAAAAAACGGAGTGTTCTCCAGCGCACAGACAGACTGACAGATGAGAAAGATCGGGACAGTAAGGAAGGATTGGGAAAAAGAGAAGCACGTTTTCTATTTCTTTAAAATTAGGACACACACGCTGAAGTCGCTGCTGAGGACGAAAGAAACGGTTTCAGTTGGTCGCGAGAGCTTATTCAGTGAAAGGCGTGCTTCGAACGGAGTGCTCAGTTTACTTACTGTGTGAGAGGGGGTTTTCGCTCCTATTCATATAATTTTGTGAATGTGCGGGTGTGCGATCTCTGAGTCACGATGAGATTTTATTCCCGGACCATCTGCTGGCCCGTTGGGTGATGAGAGATTGTGTTAGCTCTATCGGAAAAGGCAAGCGATTTTAAATTGCTATTCCCTTACTTGTTTAACTTAAGGCGCATCGCCAGATAAATTTATCTCCGCGTTATTATTTTATAAACTTATGCTGTATATTATTTGTCACGTGTTCAAGATATTTTATAAAGATAAATTGTATTTTCCTTCTGACGTGTTATGTATTTTACTGTTTAATTTAAAAACTATGCAATACTTGCAAATTAAATTATAATTTATCAATATAATAATAATAATAATATAAATAATGTCGATTTCATTCCTTATTTTTTAAGACTTTTTTTATGAAGATTTTTCTGTTTGATGTGTTTAGTATTTTATTTTTTTTTTAATTTAAAGTAGTTGAGTATTTAGCTGTATAAATTATGTTGATATTCATAACTTTAAAATTATATAAACTTTAACTAAATTTCTTATTAATAACTTTTAGTTATTATTTTGCTAATTTTATGCGTTATTTTTTCAAATTAATCAATCAATTCCTTATTTATTAACGACAGTACGTAATTCTTTTGAATGCAAGCAGAATAGCTGAAAATCGTCTGCAAAATAGACGGCAGAAATGAAATGAATCAAGTATAATCATTTTCTTATTCGAAAGCAAAGCAGTCTTAAAACTAATTTAATTTTGTGAGGAGGCAACCGAAATAATTTTTATCTGATATAAAAAGTAATTTTTATAAACAGTTTTGTGTGATTCTGTAAGAGCAGTTTATTTTAAACAGATGCAAGTTCTTTTTTTTTATGTGAAATTTTATTTTAATATTCTAGTTTCATAATTTAATCTCTATCGTTTTAAAATTTTTTATTTGCCTTTCATAAAAAAATGCATTGTAATTCTTTATTCCTTTCTTTCAGGTGGACTTATCCATATTCTTCTCTATTTTTATAAATGAAGTTTACAAGACATCAGTGATGGTCGTTGCTTCGTGATCAACCGGGAACATATCAGTGCTTAGTGCGTTGGAAACCGCTAGAACGGGATTATTTACAAATTAATTGATGTGCAAAGTGTGTACATAAACTTTTTTTCACAATGCAGTGCCAGATACAACTAGTCCAAATAGCAATTTTAGTGACTTTAGGATACATCTTACATTCTGTCTCTGGACAAGGTAAGTTTGGAAAAAGTGTTATATTTATATAGAGAGAATTTGAACAGTTGATATTTAACTAGATTTTTCAAAAAAATTATATTATATTATTCATCAACGATTAATGAAATTTACTGAAAAACTTAAAAGTTTTCAAGCAATTTAAAAATATAAGATAAGGCAACTCTGTAGGAAGAAGAGATAAACATTACATCTAATGGTCATTATAGTGAAAATTATTTAAATGAATATAAAGGAAAACGCTGGTTATGTTGTTTATTATACATAGCCTGATTTTTATATGATACTGTCTTATAAGTACATAACATGTCTTTATGACACAATGACTAAATTATTTTTCTGATTTTAAAAAGTATAGCCAAATTATATATACCATTTTGAAGCTTTTGACATTTCATTAACTTTTCCAAAATTCTGAACCAAATTTTAAATATCTGAAATTCACAAGAATGATGATTAAACATTTTGAATAGTAAATATATTCAAAACAAATAAATGAAATAAACTGAAATTCAAAAAATAAATTAAAAACTAAAATATTCACGTCATTAAAGTCGAATTAATTTGTATGAAAAGAATGTATGAGAAATGTCAAATTGCTATTGACATAAATGAACAGGCGATTTCTCCTCTCAACATAAAATAACAAATAAACAGTTAGAAAAGGAAATAATTTAAAAAATTATTACGTTTTATTCAGTTATTTAGTTTGATTCTTGCAAAGAAATACGATCTTAAAAGGAAGACAGTTTCTTTAGAAAGCTCTTTCTAATTTAGTTTTTCCCATGATAAAATATCCAATTAAACAAATAATGCAAATAGTTCTAAACTTTCTGTCCCTTCGAAAATGGCCCTTGTTAATATGAAATGAGAGAAAGAGACAGGAAAATTATTTTTTTAAATATGCATCTTGGTTATCCTTTTCAAACAGAATATTGGCTTTCCACGAATCGATCAATCAGTTTTCTTATCAGTTTTGTTTTTATTTTTCTTCTTATCATACTTCCTGTTAGGTCCTTACATTAATTGATTACTGTGTGCTTATCAGATATTCGATGCCTTCCAAAGTGTTGAAATTACGATCGCAAGAAAATTAAGCTTTCCATTATGAATAAACTTTGAAACTTCCTACAATGTCGGAAAAAACTATCTTTGTTCCATGCTTTTACCTTTATAAAAAGCTAAATATTATATCAAAAATATAATTAATCCATTAAAATTAGTTTGTATAAAAGAAATAAACAGCACAAAATTTGAGAATATTCAGGGAAAAGCAACAGAACTCAAGAAAGCAAAATTTAAATTTTTTTCACTTAAACCATGAATTGAAACTCGCGAGGCAAAATATTTATTTCTTTATTAAACAAATTTTACCTATCAAAACAGAATTAATTGAAAAATACATTGAATTGAACCAGAACTAAAAGCTTTGTTTGAAAAGAATTTATAGCCGTTTTTTATTCTTTTGTTTGTATTAAACTAGAATTAAAAATTATCCGACGAATTCTATGAAAAGAATATACTTACGGTGGGAAAGAATATTTTTGTATCTTGGAATGCGCAATTTCGTTACATTAGAAGTGAGAACATCAGGAGACCCCATTTTAGAGAAGAACCTATAAAATTTTGTGTAATTTAAAAGAGCGATTTCGTCTTGGAGAAATGAAAATTGCGACATGAAATTTGTTCTTTGACAAATTTAGACTCTAATAGTTTACGAATTAAGAAAAATGATTTCTTTTTAACATTCCATTTTTTATTATATCCTAAAGCAATAATTTTTTTTACTCATAAAATTATCTTCTTAAAAATTATGTTAATTTTAAGTGATCATTACTATAGATAAGTTTGAACTAGCTTGTATGTAACAGTATAATTGAGAGCTTTACATGTTTAATTTTGGGAACAAAATATTGCTGAGACTCGCTCTACTTATTGATTTCTTGGGATTTAACTTAACATGAATTTTCCTTAGAATATGCTTCAAGTTACATTTTCCATCAAAGCATTTTGAAACATCGAGAATGGAGTAAAATTCTGAAAGTCATTTTACAACTGGTTTAATAAATTAAAACAATAAAAGTCATTTTAATTATTACTGTAAAAAACAAACAAAAAACCCCTGTTTTTTGGACAGGACTTCAACAAAACAGATTAAATAAACCCACACCCACGCATTAAATTAGCTTCCTAGTAAATGCTTCTGTATCTCGTATGACCGAGTTTATTTATATCAGGCTACATAGTAGGTTGTGGTGAATTATTTACAAAGATTCATTTAACCTTTTTGCTGATGGGATGATTACATTTAATTATTTTGCTCTGAGAGGAAAAGGTATTCCACATAGATTTGCGTGAACTATAATTTGTTTTGTTACAAATTAGGCAATTGCCAAATATGTTGTTATGTTATTAAAACTAATTCAAAACTTATTATTTGCCACGAATTGTTGTATATCATCTATAATCAAATTTAATTAAAACTTTAATTATTGAAATGTCTTTGGGGCAGCATTTTAGGGAAAATAAGAAGAGGGTAGTTGTTTTATAATATTAAAAGATTAATATAACAAGTAACAATGAAACTTTCGACACTCAAATTTTGAGGTTTCCACATCAAATTTTGAGGCTAACGTCCTGAATTCTATTTGTAAGTCTAATAAAGACATTTATTAGAATAATGCATGGGCTTTAACTATTACTGAATAATGAATGCGTGTTCTATATTTGCATCTTGTTAGGATTTTATAGCAATTTTATCACAATATTGCGTTTGTTCGTAAAAATTGTATACTACCTGTGTTATATATTTTTGATAACAAATACCTATAAGCAATTCGAAATGTACAAACATCCATATTTAGTTGTTTAAACTAGATGGTTCTGTTTGAACACTTTTAATTTATTATTTTAAATCTTTTAAAGCAAAATGTTCTAGTAAATCAAAAATAATGCTGTGAAATAAGTTTGATCTCAATCAATAAATAAAAGATTATACTTGCAAAAACAAAATATTTATTGCATAGAATGCATTTCTTAGGTAGAATACAGATTTAATAATTCTTGTAATGAATTTTTTTCAGTTTTTCTTACCAAAAGTTCAGGTTTCCATTAAAAATAATTTAATTAAAATAAATAATATTTTGGAATAAATAATTAGCAAGCATTTGATCATTTAGTTTTTGAAAATTCGCTTTATATTTTTCAAAAGCAACTTAATGCAAACGTATCCCACAAATCCTCGGAATAATTACACATCAGCAACACCCATTCCCGTAATTCGTTCCCAATAATTCTTGTTAACTTCTAGTTTATTCGTTTGCTTAACTCAACAATTTCTCCTTCGCACCCTTCCATTCCCTCTCAACTCCACTTCACTCCCCCCTCGAAATTCATCCTCACAGTTACGGTCAACGAGAGAAAGTGATGACCCACCCTACTAATAAGTTATCTACAAGGGTCGGAGACCAGATAATTCGAAATGTCAGTGCTTGCGTTGACTGATATCAAAGGCCCCCCCCCCCTCCTCTTCTCTCTTCCCATCTCATCCATACCCCACCTCCATTTCCATAAACGACGATGCTGGACTCACCCGCCTAAGGCTTAAATCTATACTAGTACGAAAGTTTCAAGTCGGAGAATCGATTTAGAGTTAGGTAGATTTAGGGAAACAGGGGAGGAGAAAGATTTAAAAACAAAACAATAAGAACAATCAATAATGATAAAAAGGTGTAGGTAGTTGCAAAGGGGAATACGCTTAATAATTCAGAGCGGTAAAACTTAACCGTGAATTCTTTGAGTAATTAATGATGCTTATTTTCCCTTTTTATGCCTGTGTAATTATGTAACCTGCAGTAAAAAAAACATTCGTTTTACTTGAGAACAATCAGTATTTGAAAAAAATTCGAAAAATGCAGCAATGCTGTTCGAAAAGTATTTGTTTTATTGTTTACGAAGAAATAATTAAAGATATTTCAATTTGGAATGTATTTATTAATATTCTCTATACTCTTTACACAGTTGAGTAACCTTTTATTTTGGTATCTGTAGCAGAGCCATTTTCAAACCCTGGTCTTTAAAAATAACGTAAAATATCGGATTGCTTATCGAATGCGCAAGATAAAAAGATCTTATTATTAGATGAATGTATGAAAATAAATAATTTTCAATGGTTTATTTTGACAAATAAACAATGTAGAAGATGTAACCATAGATAATTCTGAAAACGTTTAGTCACTTACAAAGAGTAATAGCAATGGAATTCCTATGATATTTTAATTTGACGAAAATTAAACTGAGGTTTGGGAAAATAATTTGCCAAGGCATGTGCTTGTGGGAAACACTAAACATCTTTAAGAAAGCTATTCTGGAAACATTTTTAACACGCCAATTCGTGTGGGATAGGATTGTTGCTGTGCGTATTTTATGCTATATGGAATGTGAAGCATAATTGTTAAGTTAGTACCTACCCTATTTCTTTACTAAAATAATTATTAAAACAATAAAAACTAATTTTTCTGATGGGGGGGTATAAGTGGTTTAAGTATGATTATCATTAAGATTTGGCGAGGAAATATAATAAAATTTAATTAACTCAGTATTCCAATACAATTTGTAATATATTTTGTGAATGCTTTTATTCAAAACCCACCTATAAAGTTTGAACAATGAACTATACAAAACCTTTTTATTTATGATATAAAAATTAAGGCGCATAAAAATGCTTTAATAAGCAATAAAATGATAAATAAAGCAACGGCACAACTTATGAACAACAAAAAAAGAGTATGTAACAAATTATATCATGAAATATGAAGAAAAAAGAATACTTTATTTGTTGCAATAAAGTGATGAACGAAATATTACTTTATTAATTTGTTTTTAAACTTAACATTGTATGCCCATTTCTTTTATATAGAATTAAAACATTCTCTACCTGAGCTAGAAACACGCATGTATTTACAAAAACTTTTTTTTGTTTTACTGCTTTTCAGCTCAATCAAAAACATTTTATCCTTAAAACAAAGAGAATTTATAAACTGCAATCAAAATCTAGGAGAGCAAACCCATCTGCAGAATAATATACTTTAAATTTCAATAACAGTGGAAAACTGCTCATTAAAATACCATTTGTTTCTTCTTGTGAGATGTAATGAACCTCTTTTGCGATTACAAAATTGAAAAGAATCCGAATAGTTCGCGAAATCAAAATCTTCTTTCTGAGGCAAGGTAATGAAGTCATAATAGAACAGGAAAAGGAAATCCGCAGTGACAAACTGGCACTTCGATTGTTAGTTTTAAGGGGAAAAAACTGTAATCACTTCTCTACTTCAGACACAATGTCCTAATGTGGTTTCTTTTTCCGCAGCTTTTGTCCCAGGCGAAATGATACACTTTGTCAATGATAATTCGGCAGCGAAACTGGCGGGAAAAGTTTGGTCACGCCTAAAGGAACCATCTGGGAGATTTACTTTTGGCTCGCTTTCAAGAAAAAAATTGGTCGAGTGCTTGCTTTGAAAACAAATATCGAACTCTCTCTCAGATGTGAAAATCTACTGACACTTTTATCGTATTTCATTCGGTCTGTTTGCTTGAGGCTGGTTTTAAAAAGATGATACTTCGTTCTATAGTTACCGTCTTCAGGTTTCTTAAAAAGGTTCTAGTTATCTTCTTGGAATTAAAAAAATCTGCAGCATCTATTGTATTTTTATGTACATTAATATTAAAATATATGATTTAGTTATTTCATAAAATATCTACTGTTTGATTTACATATTTTTTTCATGAAGTACCTGATAAAGTCGGTTAAAGTGTTAAGTTATTAATTAAAAAATTAATGATAATAAATTAATGATTCAACAGTAAATAATTATTTCAAGAAATAACAAGTTATTCTTTAAATTAATTAAGTATAGAAAGTAGAATTAAAAGACTTTTCTTTTCCACGGATAAGCAAAGAGCGGTTCTCTTTCACATTACGATGGCTTAGTAAATATTCAAACCTTTCATTCATACTTTTTTTGCTCCGTCAAGTATCTCATTGCCCGTAGATGGCTGTTATAGACGCCCAATTTTTTGCGATATGTAGGCAAATGAACGCTATAGCCCTCCTGCGTACTTTAATTAATACGAACAAAGAAATATTAGTAATGCATTTATTTGTATAATCCTCAATAAAACATTGAAATAAAAATGATGCAGAATTCAAGATAACATGCAAGTTGAGTACGTGCACGATTTCCCATGTCTTGAAAAGTCAAAAAATTTCGCTTCAATAATCAAATGATGGTTAGAGCTGCTAAGATTTTATACATTTTTCAGATACCTGTTTTTTTTCATACGCCATATTTTTTATAAAATTTTGGTATACTATTTGAAAAGCACGTTTATGTTAGGACTAGATATTTATTCTTTTAGTATTTTTTCATGAATTAGTGAAAACTTTATTTAACATTACTCTGAGCGTCTGTGTGTATATTTTTCACTTTATGTGGAATAAATTTTAATCTCGGAAACGAACTTTTGCGAAGATCTGACACAAATATTTACCCCTGTGTAAACTAATTAAAATTAAAATTCCCGACGGCTGAAACCGTCTTTTGGGACACTTTTTGTATTCGTAAAACAGATGCTGGCTATAGCCATTATGTGTTCTGGAGACGGAAAAAAAATAAGTAAATTACAGTTACAGCCGTCAAGAGTTGTCCTGGAAAAAACACTTCCAAACATAAAACCGACGTATAATTTCCTATAACAGTAAAAAAAAAAAATTTAAATGTGTGATTCTGGGCAAGGTTTTAAAACTAAAAGTCAGCGATAACGCGTTAAGGAATTCATCGTTCAAGTCTACTTAATATTTTAAATAGTTTGTGATTTAATGAAGAAACAACTAATTTAAGGTAATAATTAAGCTTACTAAACATTAATATGAAAGTTGATTAACTAAGCATAATTAGGAAATTGAATTAACTTAATTATGAAATTTGCTTAACTTAACGCAAGAAAACTAACTTATTATTTTATGATTTGATGGCGTATAAGTTGTTATTCTACAAAATAACGAATTCAACTATCGAACACATAAGTGTATAATGTTTTAACTGATTTAATGCACCATTTACAGAAATAGATAGGTATTTATGTAATGGTTGACAGCATACTTACTTACATATATACTTATATGTATGTATATATCATTGAGTATATATGGATTAGCTTCAGTCTATAAAACTTTATAAAATAGGATGCTAAATACAATATTACAAACTGAAACTATCGCATTTAGCAGTGCAATACTTTTCATTTTAAAATAATAAATATTGCTTATAGCTCTTTACAAATAATGCTATAATTAAAAACTCCAACTCTGGGTGACGCACAGTTTCCAACAATACTCTGTAAAATTTTGAAACACGCAATTTAAACATATTAAAGTATTCTAAAGGAAATGAAAACCCTGCATCAGTATTGTCCTTAAATAATTCAATTTTCCTCAAATAGTGGTTTCCCATGGTGGAAGTATAACAGAAATCATTACAAATAAAATTTAATGTTTATAAATTTTCGGGACTTCTGTAACTAACCCATCATCAACTCTCTTCGTTTCTTACAGAAAAACCCTCTGTAATTGCAGCGAAATTTGAAAATTTTAATCAAGCGCGATCTTAATTACCAAGATGCGTTCTGTCTGTACCTTGAATACTGTAATCAATAACACTTCTTTCATATTGGTAGCACGAAGAGTTTACCTTTACTTTTGTCATCCTTAATTGCAAATTCGCAGTAAATTACAGACTGCTCTTGCCATTTTTAATTAAATTCCACACAAAGTGGCCTAAGAGCGACCTAAAAACTCATTGCACACGTTTTCAGTCCTCTGCCTTTTTGTCATCCTTTTCAAATACAGACTCTAAAAGCTAACGACACTGCTATAATTATAATCACTCTCCGTTTCATTCTGTAAGAAAACATGCTCCACTTTTGGCAGATATGTGCCATTGCTGTAAGCTCCCAAACCAGCCAGCTTGCTTCCCGTTTCCTCTAATTTCAATCTTTTCTGTCAGGAACGTGTTTCTTTATTTTTACTAAAGAAGAAATGTTGCCCGTTTGTACGATGCCGGAGGGGATCTGGCTTCTTCTTAGGAATTTTTAGTTTTGGTAATGGGAAAAGTAAAGTATGCAGAAGTGATGAATAAAGTAAACTTCTTTTTTTTCCACTTTTTGAGAGGAAAAGTAGAAAAAAATTGCCAAAGTTGGGTTTTTGTTATGAGAGAAGAAAAGAGATTTTAAATGTTTACAAAAAGTCATCTTAAAGAAAATGTTTAAATGACTTTTCGTTTGAGTTATAAGTATTATTATCCGATGAACCAGTATAAGGTAAGTACTTAATGAACCTATTTTCACTTTCTTAGTGCTGCGTAGTCAAATAATCAAAAGAAAATGCGAGCGTAAAATGAAGTGTATTAAATTTCCTTCTGCATTATCTTTCTTTTCTTAGAATCACTCATCATTATTATTTTTCACTAGAATCAATCTTTAATTATTTTTTACATTTATGTGTAACGGAATCGTCTCTCTGTTGTTTCAATTTCATTCAGTATTTCAGAAAATATGAAGTATTTAAACTGGATTTTACATTTTTGGAAAACAATGACGCACAAGTTATACTTTATTTGCACAAATGCCATCTGCGATATATAGTTATGTTATATCGTTGCTGACAAATGCAATTGCGCATGCCATCTAGCATCTAATTTCACTCTGTCTTACACTGTGCTGTAACATCTTAGTCTTTTTTCTCCTGAAAGAAGCTGATTGAGTTGCAATATTCAGTTGGCGCAGCACTAATTAATTCATATGAGCATGAAATTAAATCCTTACTTATTTTGCTGTAAAGTAGTGCATTTTTTCCGATTTTTAATCCGAATAATATATCTTGTTACGCAAATAGATTAATTTTTGAAAAAAACATCTTCCTTATAGCCTCGCAAATCTTAAAAGGAAAGGAATGAAATAAAAATCTGAAACGGAAGTTTCTCAAAATCCTGTACTGCACAATTATGCTAATAAAAACAAATCTTATCCAAATTGTTGAAAATGGCAATTTTAATACTCCTTTGGAGCATTAAACAATTGGCAGATTATCCCGCAAAGTCTGTCGTTGACACGAATAATCTCGATAAATCTAACGGGAAAATGAAAACTTCCTAAACGGAAGTTTCTTTCAATCCACGTCACATAAAAATGCTAATAATCAGCCTTTAGCAACTTCATACCGTACCTGGGATCGAATTTAGACTGACCACAAGCTGCTTTCCGATACTGACCCTACTCAAAGATCTTCGAGGTTATAACAGGTTTAAAACTGGAATGACCTATTTAAAGTGGCTGTTGTAAAACACCGCAAACCACGTAGTTGCAATCAAGCCTTCCAGCATTTACACATTTAGAAGGTGACCTTTTTTCTCCGTCTTGCTCATTGACACACCTAATAAAAGACTTTTTTTTTAATGAATACAAAATGAACGGTTCTGTTGGTGGTAGAGAGCAAAAGCGGGAGGTTTCCGCAGTCTGAGATGACTGTTTATCTTCAGGGTATTGACGTCTTGTCCTGATGGGTTCTGGAAGGCTCCAAGGGATGGGTTCAATCAATTCGTGCATTCTAATTGAAAGTCGAAGCGAGAGTAATAGCTTTTCCCGATTGGATTCAATTGTGTCTCTCTGTAAGTGCGTGTTGAAAGTGATTGGATGATTGCTAATTGTTTCTCTGTTGTTCGGGGTTGAATTACATGTCAGAGGAAGTTGGCAAGATAAGTCAAGGATGGGCAAACGCCTGCCCTTGTATGTCAAAAAGCATCTTGAAATCTGCTATTTTTAATTTTTTAAAAATAGATTAGAGTAAAGAAATCTTTAACGTTTCGAGAGCCTTATCCCGTACAGCAGCATAGGTACTTTGAAAATAAAGAAAATTATAAACATTCTCAGATATCTTCATTTGAAATTGTTGTTTGTCGACGGGGTATTAAGGTCTTGTTTTGATGAACTCTAACAGGCTTCAAGGGAAAGGGGAAAGATTCAATCAAAATGTGTATCCTAAATGAAAAGCAAAGAGAATATAGTGGCTCTTCCCAAAATTAAATTGTTTTTACGAGCCTGCTGAAAGTGATTTAAGAATTTTTACTTGCTTCTTTTTGTTAGGGATTGAATTATCCACCAGGGAACGGACAGGCACTTATAAGTCAAGACAGGAATGGGCAACATCTTTACCGGCCAAAAAGCATTATGAAATTCGATACTTTTGAAACGTGTTAAGAGTTATTAGAATTAAAAAATCTCATTTATTATGGAAGACATACAAATATAATAGCATAGGTCCATTAGCAAGAAAGAAAATCTGAAAATTTTTCAGATACCTTTATTTGAATGTTTCTTAGTTAAGTGTCCGAATGGTATAGAAACTGAAACCTTCATGATTCAGTAGAAAAGTTGTTTCAGATTGTCGGAATTCTTTCATGCGTTGAAGAGTGTATGTAATAAAATGTTATGAAATGCGTTGTTTTAAGATTAAATGCGAAGGAAAGGTGCAGAATGGTTTAAATGAAATTTAAACGTATGAAACATTTTCCTAGAGTAACAAACCATTGAACGAAAATCATGTGGAAATCCTTAAGAGGATAAAATTGCTAGTTTAAGTATTGCTCACCTCCGTTGAGCAATGTTTGTTGTACAATTTATAATATAATTTGATTTAATACTCATTTATCCTATGAGTTAAATTTACACACAAAATGATATTTTCTGATAAACATTAATCTGTAAAAGTCATAGAGATGCATGAAATTTGCAGTTGTTTCTGAGAATAATATATGCATTTATGAAGAAATTTTCCGTTGTTTTTTTTTAATTGAAGAAACATGCACGCTGCCTGTGGATTTATATTTTACTCTGAAATAGCCGTCTTAAAGCACTTGATTGTAAATAAATTAATTAATGGAAGCGTACAAAAAATTAATTTTTATCATACATCAGTTTTATTTGGAATGCACTATTTATTGAATTAACTTACTTATTGAATTAAGGTATACCATAAATGATATTCTTAAATATGTGCTTAATATGGTTTTTGCTAAAACGATGGTCATGAAAAAAAATTTCTAAACGAATAACAAAGTTTAAGTAAATTGTTTTTTGATGGTTCATAAACTTCAGTTAAGTTTGAATAGTATATAAATCTTCAAAAAATTTTGGGATTTGACGCCTTTAATATATACACATTTAAGTATTTATCTGTACCTAACTCCTATTAAAAAAATGTATTCTCCCTTTTCAAAAGTAATTTCCGAGTCCTTATATGCATTATATCAAACGCGATTTTCGTACTTAAAACTTAAAAGTACATTTACTAATTTCTCTAAGTTATGTAAGTTTTTCGTAAATTCAAAGACGTCTAAAGTGTTCTGTATTCTTTAATGATTTTTCAATGCAATAAAGAGGTATTTAGTGAAATAACTTGCCTTAGAACTCATTAAATCAAAGAAAAATCTCCACTCTATGAGCGATCCTCTATTAAAAGTACACACAAAAGAGATGGCCAAATATTTCCTTAATTTACGAAAAAAAATGATCACTTATGATACAGTGTATACCTGCCCTCGTTTAAATAAAATAAAAATCCTTTTATAGTGTTCGCTTACTGGCGTTTGGAGAAGACTCGAGGGGTGCAAACATTTACATTACTTTCCTCAGTTATGAAGAGGGTTTAAAACAAAGTCTCCTATGAAGCAGAAATTATATCCATCCAACAGAAAAGAATTTGCTTTTTGGCACGGTATCATCATTTTACAGTTTCACCTCTTTTGTTCGTATTCCCCTGATTTCAACTTTGAGAATGTAATTGAGAATGTGAAATGGCTTCAAGTTTTTTTCGAGGGAGCGTTTACATATTAAGATAAAAATTTCAAAATCTCTTACACTGTTTCTATCTTTTCTTTAACTTAAATAACCAGACGTCCTGGATTAGCCGGTACTGTTCATGTTTTAGGTTCTTTGACCTGGGTTTTTTAAAAAGTACTGGATTTGTCCAAATTTTTAATAAAATGTCCCTCTTTTTCTTTTAAATGAATAGTTTATATTTAAAAAAGATTAAAAAGGAAGATGAATTTGTTTTAATTTTTTTTAAATTAACTTCTGAAGAGTCTTGCTTCCTTACTTTCACTATGCTCAGAATACAATTACTTTATTTTAAAGAAGATCTCAGTTTTATAGCGTAATTTTTTAGATGTTATATTGTGTGTGTAATTTCGTGCTATCATTGATATCGATAATAAAATGAATAAGCATCACGGATTAAATGGGAAAGTTTCGGTTTGCAACTTACTGTTTCTGCTTAGTCATTCTCCAGCGTCTAGAGAGTCCCAAGCTGTAGTTCAGAAAATCTTGCCACTTTAATTTTATCTATCAATGTGTTTCCATTATTTGTTTTTGTATTTATTTGTTACCGTTAAAGCGTGGAATCCGTTATTTCATAGAATAACTAGGTATTTCTTGAGTTACCTAGATGAATACCTAATTATTCTATGAAATAACTGAATTGTACGTTTTAACGATAAAGTATACATTCAGTACCTTCTAAATGAAAATATCATTTAAAATTGATTCATGAAAAGTTTTAAATCGGGAGGAATTTTCTGTAAGAAGAGTTATAGAAATAAATGCATGAAAGTGTTCTAGGTAAATACTTGACGTCATTCGATATTTGAAAGTGGAGTACTAATAAAAGGAAAAGGAAATATACTTTGGCGTCTTAAATAAAAGCACATGCTGCTGATATCTAAACATATCTAAACATTATTGAATTCAGTATTTTTAGATGTAAAGTAAAATATGCAACTAGTTCATTTTACCTAGCTAGTCCATTTTAACTTCCACATAACTTCCACATTTCACTATAAATTCTGGAGTCAACTAATACTTAATGTATAATTTATTATTCTTTTATTTCATAAATATTTTTGCAAAACTTGTCATAGTAAGCAAAAACTAAGCAATTTCCCAATATTTGTTAATACATGCACACATGTTCACATTACTTTATAACATTATTTACTTTGAATTTGATCCGAGTGTTGAACAATAAACTATTGATTGTAGATCCCATCATTATAAATTACTACATAAATGAGAAGATGCATGAAATGATATCCAATTCTCTTCCTTTCTTCGTCAGTCTTGTCATATTAATTGGACATAGTTATGCGATAGGGAAGAATTTCAAAAATATGCATCTTAGAGGTAAAGTTCCTGATAACTGTCAATTTTGAAAACCGTTTTATTAAGTTTAAAAGTGGCATTTTTAATTGTATTCATGTATTTACAGAGTTAATGATATATCCATTATTACTATAGCATCATTTGACCCAAAAAGGAAGCGATTGAACCAAATAACGCTTCCTTTTCCGCACATTTCGAATTAAAAGCACGTACGCGTGACACGTTAATGGTTCATGATTATTTCTTCCTTTGGGAGGGATGAGCGGCGCAATTTACTGAAAGTTCTGTGACAAGCAATAAATTTTGGGACTAAATACATATATTCAGGCGAAATGTAGATCCAATACAGGCCCGATCGTCAATGAAGGCTGCATAGGATTGGAGAAAAAGCCTCTTTTCCAAATGAATTTACTATCCGTGTCTTTTGCTGGCGGAGAGCCAACAGAAAAGGTGAATGCCACGACCGTGTAATCCCCGCTGAGAAAAAAATGGGACCCAATAAGTGAAAGCTACAAGCTAGGCAGGCAAGAAAAGAGGGGTTGAGGTTGAGTTGTACAGATTGGATTACAAGTTCTAAAATTAAGAGCTGAGCTTAGAGGTTTTGGGTAGAAGTTTGCCGCCCACTCTTGGATTATGCTTTTTTATGAATAAAGACTCTGTAGGGAATTGGTTATGGAAATTTATTAATTCAACTTCAGCAATGAATTTAGAGAGTGATAAAAATTATTTGTAAATCTTTTTTTCAGAAACACTTTTGACCAATGTGATTAATCTTAGTTAAGTTATGCTTCAGAAATGAGCTTTGATAGCAGTCCATTCGAAACTGCGAGTGCGTGGATAAATGAATACAACGTATGTGCGAATAAACTTTTATAACCGAAATCATCCACTTAGATTCAATGCTAAGTTTCCTCAAAGCAGTATGGTTGATCATTCTGTACATTTATAAGCACAAGCTAAAACTCATGCACAGAGAATAGTTTTATTTCATCCTTGAAAGAATTTGATAAATTAATTTTCTGTAGTTCATAGTTTCTCTTTTACGATTTTATTAAACTTAACTTAATTCATGGTATTCGTGCGCAGTTCGTACTATGGACTGTACAAAAAGATTCAATGAGTTCCTCACTTAATCGAAAATTATTGTTTTGAACCGTTTATATTCATGTAAGCGAAGTCGATTACACATGAAATTAATATCTTAAGATATGTTTAGAAAAATAACTGAATGTGTAAATATTTTTAATTTAAGAGATGAATTCTGTCTTAAAAGATAGAATTACCTCCAATACAGCATTCCAAACTCAACTGGTTTCAGAATTAATGGAGAGATTAAAAGCAGATTTTTACAAAATTATGTTCGTATATTTCAAACCATTCGTCCAAGAAAAATTCTGCTTTTCCTGTTCTGTAAATTATCTGTTGAATTTAAATTTCCTCCTAATGGTTTTAATACTGCTTTTATAAGTAAATCTACGTATTTTTTTATTTGTAAAAGTGAAGAATATTTTCAATAATTACATTTCAGTAACACCGAATGTAAGATAATAAAGTTTACTCTTAGTTACCGTAACGAAAACAACAGAACAATATTAAATAATAAGATTGCTTTTGAACCTTTTTCCATTTCCAACTGAGTACATTTCGATTAATTTGCACTTATTTATTTTATCTGTGTTATCAAGGTTGTAAATCTCTGCGTATAACTACCAAATTGCGTATAAATTTGCTTTTCCCCGTTGAAAAATTATACCTGTCTGTTATGCTTGTTATTGTTTACCGTTCCTAATAACTTATATAATTTCAGATTTATTTATCAAGGCTAAAAGCTTTAATCGGCATTAGCAAAAACACGTGAATAAAAGATCTCTACCCGATAGTCACCACTGTTAAGATCTGATACTGTTCTTGCTGCTACACTTCCTTTTGGAACCCCTTTTCACTGTCACCTACTGTCGCAGTCAACCAACCACCGAAGGCCATGTGCCCACCAATTCTTCCTGCTGACGGAGGCATGCGAAAGTGTGTCACAGCGGCTGATTATGAATTCCTGTCGCATATAGAATTAAACTGTGTAGGTTATGTTATCTGGGTGCGCTGATGGATTGAATCCAAGATGTGGAAAAATGTTTCCAATGGAAGTTTACGATTGTTTTCTGTAATCAACAAAGCTGATTTGATATACATGTATCTTTTCTAAATCCCCTTGTATAGTTTAAGGCTATATCAGTTCCTTGGACGGCAATTTTGGGATTAATCTGGTTTTGATTCATATAGGATATGATTAGATCCTTGATATTTCGTTGTTTAATAAATTAAATATAGGTATTTATCAGTAGGAACTTTGATATGAATTTGGTCAAATAAAATATTCATATTTTAATGTCATGATAAATTTTTCAAATTTTTCTTTTTAGATACCCAGAAAATTTTAGACGAATAACCATAAAAATTTAAATGGAAACTTCCCTATTTATCAGAAGGAAATATAACGAATTTTTATTTAATATTTTTCCGTATGCGAATTCGTGAAATTCGTTATATAGCCGAAAAACAATTTTAAGGAAGTCTTAGAAATTTTATTGCAGTACGGAAAAAATTCATGCAATAAATTGTGCTTAGAATGTGTTTCGATGAGTTGGTAGTATGCTTATCTATAATTTCTGAGCATGTCACGAAAAAGGGTATACGAAAGTAGTTTTAAAGATACCTTTTAAGTAATTATTTCTTGGGTTTTGATAGCCAAAACAATAAATGTACCAGTATTTGTGAGCTACTTTTACAAATTTAAAAACAACGACACATATTTAAAATTGTATTTTATTGCTTTCAATTTAGAATGGCTCTATTCAAAATTGAAAAAAAATGATTGTCCTTAAGATGAGAAGATTTAATATCAGCATGATTTAATGTATGCTTTAGCCAAATCTGTTCAATAAATGCAAACAGTTAAAAAGATTAAAAAAAAATTCTACCCTAATATTTCATTATAGTTTTTTTTTTTATGTAAAATGGTAGAGTTTATAAAGGTTTGTATAAATGAAGTTTTAGAAGAAGGATTAAGAATATTTTGTAGATTTTGATTTTAATACTAGAAAACCATATTTTTTCTGTAGTTAGAAGCGCAATTAACATATAACATTAAAAATTTATTATTTTTTATAATCCTGACTTTAAAAATTTTTTAAAGCTTCACTATCTTTGAATGCTGCATACTCATTCACTCAAACTATGAAGCATTACATATTTTTAAAAAATATATATTCCTGTCTAAATTTAATAATCTTTTATAGTTAATTCACGCAGATTATTTCTAAGATGTGTACAGATATTTATTGACTTTTAGAAACATCATTATTTGTAAGTGAGTTTTAGGGAAAATTGTAGAGCAAGTTCTTTAGGTTTTGTGTGTTGTAGGGGAAAAAAAAGAATTCAGGACTGCAAAAAACTTAAACATGGTTTTATTTCCACAGAATCAGCAAGAACAACTTATTACTTCGTTATCTTGATGTATCTTGTTCATCTAATTTCAGAAGCGATTCTAATTAAAGTTTAAGCATGTCTAAAACTATTTCTCGCTTTAAGCTACAATGCAAAGGTTCCAGCTGTCAATCTTCGTCTAATTTAAATATTCTAAGTCTCCGCCAACAATACTAGTTAAGAATTTGCATTCAGTGCTTCCACTGTCAAAGACATCAAGGTCGAAAAAGCGAACTGAAACTTATTTCAGGGTGGTCACGCTCTGATTTGAAAATTTTTCTTTCTTCAAACATCGTACTGGAAGGTAAAAATGCAAAGATATTTATACTTAACGGTCTAGTGAGCACTTTTCAATGACAAAGCGTGCTCTATTATAATGAATTTAGAGTCAGTGTGAGGTAAATAAATGCAAATGGCTCCTTTCTTTCGATATGAATGGGCTTTGAATAGAAAAATTACTTGCTTCAAGTAACATATAAAATAACGAAATAAATATATCCATTACATGTTTATGTTATTTATTTGATTTTTAAAAAATATCTGAAATTCTAACGATAAACATTGTTTTGAATTTTTGAAGAATACTGAAAAGCGGTTACGATGTAAATTTAATTATGGAAAATTGTAAGTTTTTAATTTGATTTTTTGAAGCTTCGTTTGCTTGTTTCTTAAGTCGAATTTGACATATTTTCTGCAGGTTTAAAAGCAACTAGGAAAGGGTGGGCTAAAAAATCCATGGAAGAATAGCTATTTAAATATAAGAAAATAGTTAAAGTTATAAGTGTTACTTAGAAGACATTGAAAATAATTATTATGTTATAGGTTAATCTGCTTCAAAATCGTATTAATACATCAAATGAACTTTATTTAATCAAATCAAAATCTAAAAATAGCTAATTAATTTCATTTGTTATCCAAACTAAACGACGGTTTATTGGTCTATAACTTCAATTTGTTGAACCTATAGCGATAATTAGATATTCAATTTAAAATTTCATCAATAGTTAATTATTACAAATAAATTTATATGACATTTTTATATAATATTCTTATTTCAGAGATAATATTACATATTTCATTTAGGAAGTTATTTATCGTTAATAAAATCGTGAATGATTCATGTGCTGATAACTTCTAATCCTTCTTAATATTGAAATATTATGAATAACAAGTAATACAACTACAAAATACTTATCAAAGTAAATAAAACTATTATAATTGAGAGTACTGAATTAGAACTGTGGCAATGCTTATGTTCGGATAAAAAGCATCCGGTGACTCGGATAAAGCAGGAATGATTTCCTAACAAATGTGCATTTTATATTATGTTTTATTTGCTTACTAAGTAGATTTTAATGCGAATTAAAATTACATGAGCGTAATTTGATGATCATGCAGTTATTTTACATCGACAGTGATGCGACCACATTCTTTAATAGTAAAAAAAAAACGCCTACAGAAATATTCCATTGGTCTTAATTTCTAAATCATGACTAGTGAATCCCCCAAACCATTAAATTGTGACCATTAACAGAAGAATCAACCGCCCACGAATTTCTCATTGTGATATAACTTCCCTTATTAAGTGTACTGTACCATCTTCTCATTACTTCCAAAGAATCCAAACAATACCTCAGCATAAATCCTAACATGCCTAAAGCTATACTCCAGCAATAAACTCTCTGTGCCTCATTGGCCAAACCAGAACTGGACTTAATGAAACTACCTCAATTGTTTTAACGCAGCCATAATAAGGTGAAATATGTACACTACCCTATTGTACCTTTACTTGATGGAGAGCTCCAAACAATATTATGCCAGAGAATGATATTGTTTTTCCGGAAACAATGTATCCGTTTCACGTAACTGGTGGGTGCTCGAGTTACCGTGGCACCTTGACACTAAAATCGAGTTACTGAGGAAAGGAAAAGCAAGAAAAGTATTGTTTCTTTAATCATATACATGCAACTTGATAATGAATGACTTATGGATCGTATACATAGTGTGAGAGGAAGGTTATTGTTCCTACTTGTCTGAAAGTTTGGAGATAATGGATATTTGTGGGAGAGCTGTGATTTGGACTGCATATTGGAAAGTTTCCTTTTCATTCGGGTGTCCTAATGGTTTAGGTGTAAAGTTTTCGTGATTAAACGTCGTGTTGTTCGTGAGGAATGTAAAACTCGTTAATGGTAATGAACGTTATATTTTCACGACGCTTTTTGTTATCTAGCACTTTCCGAATGATAATGAAATAGTTTATATGCAATTGATTTATGGTACATTGTAATTTGCAATGCGCAGTTTAGATGGTCAATTATTTTGAGAGGTGGCACAGCGATGGTAAATGGCGATAAGGGCATACGGCTTTTTCATCCCCTCTCGTAATATTTGACTTTAAAAAGTTGCCAAAACGCACTAATGTTTTTTTTTCATAGCGTCCCCTAAGTTTGCCTCCTGAGGTATTTTTACCTTCTTGCCCAGCCCCATCCGTCGCTTTGCCACTGCATGCAAGTGGCTAAAGGAAATAAATTCATGATTGCTACATACATGTTAAACGTGTTGCGGCAATTTAATTTTGGAATTCTTTTCTCGTATTGTAAGAGGTAAAACAACGTGACGTGAAAGCCCTGCATAAACTTATGTGCAGTTGCATGTAAAGCCGCTTACACGTTTACGCTTATGAAGTGAATGCTATATCACGTTAATTGACTTCATTAATCAATTCATAATACTTCGTTAAATGTCAAGCAGGTTTGAAGAAATGTGGATAACTAAATCAGTTTACGGAACAAATTTTAAAACTGAAAAAATGATAACTGTTGTAAGAAAGCAAATAAGAAGTATGCTTCGAAACATAAATTAATATTTTAAAATAGTATTGTCCGTTCACAAAGTGTAGAAATATTTATCCAACTTTGAAAAATAGTGCTGCAATGATAATATTATCATTTTATACAATTAATTGATGTTAAGCAGTAATTTACTTTAAAAAAAAACGAAGGTCGATACAGATTTCGTCTGAAGTGAATACGAAAAAAGATTGAACGGGATAAATAAATCTGAAATTTACTATACAAGAAGGATGAACAAGCATGATAGTTGCAAAATAAATAAATAAAAGCATTTTATCAGAGTTCATAAATAAAGTTCCATCACTAGATGTGTTTTTGAGACTGGCTTGAATGATTTTATGAAGACGAAATTTTGATTTCCTTGTATTTATGGCAGACTCGTTGTTATTTTCTAGAGACAAAAACTTTAAAATAATTTAAATCTAAAATTTTTTAAGCAAATGAATTATTTTATTTAGACCCTTGGACGAATGTAATAAGATAAGTCGTTGCTCGATTTGAAACGAATGAGCTTAATGTAGTGAAAATTCTTGTTATAGTGACTTAAAACTTCTGAGGTATAAAAAATTATTATACAAGATTTAAAACAACTTCATTTTTTAGATACTTTAATCCATTTCGCTAAATAATTTCTCCTCCACTTAGCAAACTCATGGTTTCCATTGCTTTCAACAGTTGCCCTATTCTTCATTCATTATTTCATTGCCACATCAATTCAAAAGGTCAATGCACGCCATTTTCATCCAATTGCTTTATTTTAAGGAACATCGCTGAATAAATTTTGCATGAGATATAATAATAAATATCACTTGAATTTAGAACCACAAACAGCATTCTATTTTTGTAATTCACATTTTGAACGTGAAGCAAATATCAAATAAAAAAGATATGTTGTCCCGAAAATTCTTACTTGATGCAAATTAAATTACCATACTTCCTCGAAAAAAAGCCATTACCGAAGAATATATACTCTTACATGCCCATCTATTATTTCCAATTCAAGGTTACCACTTTTTCTCACCTGGTATAATTTTTTATTCACAAATAGAATGTAGTCAAATACCCTAACGAATAATACATGACATGCAACATTAAAACTACATTTTCGGAAAACAACTCACACAACGAAGTGTTCTTCTTTTTACGATATCCATGTCATATAACAACGCGGAACTAGGGACAAACACAAAGCTTCCATGCTAACGTTTCTGCTGGATAAAAAATAAATTCGTTTAGTAGGGTACGTACCAATTGTATCTTCACGTGTTTCAAGGCGGTAGTAAGTAACGGATGTAACGTGATGGCCCACGATCAGTCGTGACAAGACAAAGTAACAAAAAAGAAGGCTAAAAATCACCTTTTCTGCGGTGCCCATGGCAGATAAATGAATCATCGGGACATTCAGTCTTCATCACGTATTCTTCTGCGAGTTTCGTTGAGGGAAAATAATCTTTCTTTTGTGTTTTATAGCAGACGATTTTTTTCTCTGTGATATAAATAATATTTATAGAAGAGTTATTTTTCATACCGTTAAAAGCGCATTAGACGAATTTGCGCAAAAATATTATTCTACAAGGGTAGATATTTTTGTTATTGTTATATGATTTATTTTTCCAGATATGATTTATTTTTCCAGATTTGATTTATACCAGATTTTCAGGAGATAATATTTCATGTTCATATAAAAATTTCATAAAAGGAAAAGACCCAGACCTTCTCCAACTAGGTTAAAAAAACTTTAATAGTTAGTTTTCACTGAAGGTTAACTTGTTTCTTCTGTCTTCATTATTTACTTGATATTTTGTATGATTTTTAATGATTTCTCTACGAAATTCTGAAAGATGAATCAGGGCCAAGAATTATAAATTTTCTGGTGTTATTAATTATAGATGTAAAAATATACAAGCAGTATTATTAATATTTGACTTCTAAATGGCAATGTTCTTTAATAATAATTACAAAAGTATTATTGCAATAAAACTGAAGCTTTTAATGTAATTAACAGTTATTCGTTAATTACAATATTATCATTGTAAAGTGTACTTTTAATTTTTAGTACAATGTTTTGAATAAAATAAATTTAAAGATTGCTATTTATTAACAAACTGTTTTTGAATAATAAATTATATATGTGTTAGGTTTAACTAGTAAATTATAGATTAATTTGGTTTCTCGAAAATAATTTTTCCCCCTAAATGTTATTCTTATTGCGTCTATTCTTAGTAAGATTTATATTCTGTGGTGCCAAATTTTTCGAACAGAAATTTGAAGAAAAAATTGTAATTGTATTATTATAAAAGTTATGATACGTTTCAGCTCCGACAATTTCGATTTTTTACAAAATAAAGTCAAAATTTGTATTTGTATTTGTATGGCAACTACCAGAACTGACATAAAAATCAGTTATATTGAGCTTACACAACTGAAATCTATGTCGAATAACTTGCTACTTTTAAAATTCTGCTGCTACGAAATGAAACTCCATTCTGGTATTTACTTTATTTAAATGAAAGGAGTTCGTTTGATTTATTCGAATAAAATCAAATTTTCTGCAAGATTGAAAAATACTGTATTATCGTGATAATACTATTTAGTGCTAGTATGTACACCATGAACGTGCTGAACTATTGAAGCACTGACAAGTTCAGAAGTAATTAAGAATGTAAAGTCATTTATACGGAACTTTAAAAAACCACTGTCAAATAACTTGGGCAAATCGTTGTACTTTCGAACACGATAATGTAAATACTTCTGTAACGCTTCATCACTGAAGCAGGACAACGGTATTAGAAAAAGTCCGGTTGACATAATATTCTCTCGATCAGATTTTTATCTAACAACTTCTAAGTGTCCTTGTTTGTCAGCTCTTTTGTTTTTGACTCGGTCATTTGGTTCATCTGGCTCCATTTGTTTTCAGGTCCATCAGAGAGATTTGGCCTTAAGGCCCTTTGTTGAACTTGGATGCGTTTTGCACTTATTTAATGTCATTTGTTCCTTATTTGTTTGACATGTGTTGTAATGAGTGTGAGAAAAACAGTTTTGTTCAAAAACTATATTTTTTAGGTCAGACAAAAAGATCTGGATACAAAAAAGAATTTCCGAAGGAAAGATCATTCATTAAGATAAATTTGTGCTGGTATATGAAAATACTTTGAGATGAGTGATTATTAGTTTTAAAATGTTGAAGCTTATATTTATTCATTGCAGTATCTGAAACATTGGATTTCTTGACGAGAAGATAATAAATTACTTGATGTATTAAGTTAGTGTTGATTAGATGCACTAAGATATTACTCAGCTTTTGATGCAATATTTTTTTTAATTTTAATTTTAATAAGTTGGATAAGCATTCTTCTTACGACCTCTCCTAAAAATTATCTTATTGAACATGTCGATTTAAATCTCTTTAAATAAGCAGTTCCTTCTGCAAACTGTTTGACTGAAAGTCTGAAGAAGTTATCCGCTAAATTACCAAACTGTTAACCCTTAAAAGCCCGATTTTTAAAAAAAATTGAATCAAAAATGTTTTTTGACTTTCATTTCTTGAATAAAACATGGGATATATATTTTAAAAATCCTATTTTGTTTTACACGTGGTTTATGGCTAAAAACAGTTTGCTACCAACTGACAACACTAGGCTTTATTTCAGAAAAAAATCCTTGATAAAATTCTATAATATTAAGCACACATGAATTTTAATAACTAATAATACTGATAAGGAATTTTCTTCATCATTGTAGAATAAAATATGGCGTTCTCAAGCGTACAACCACAGCAAAAAAAGATACAGCCTCAAGTGAAAAACATAAGTTTATTTAAATATTTTTTTATCAGCACTCAGGCTGCTATCTATATATTGTAAATTGATTTAATGAATATTTCAGTACACATCCTATTGGCAACAACAGGCATCAGAGCTTCAATCTTATTCTGAAGATTTTAGAAGACAAAATTGGGTATGTTGCTTGAAGGCAACACTGGGCCTTTAAGGGTTAACCGCATGTAACTTAACATTTCAAATTTTAATTATACTCAAGGCTTATCTTCTTCTAATTGGAATACTTTCTCCCTTTATTCTATAGGCCTTTATTTAACTTGACTAGTTTCATGCTTACAAAGATGAACTTTCATAATCTATTTTTCATTCACTTCTTGATGCGCTCGAGTTTTGAAACTTTGTACAATGCATTATTTTACTTGATAATGATACTTTGCTTGATTTACTTGATAACTTGATGACAATGCACTATTTTAATATTTTCAGAACTTAAGTATCAGTTAATTGATTGATTTATCAAATTTTGATATCGTATTGGTGGGACCACCGCATAGTGAATTTGAGAAAAAAATTGATTTCAAGATTCTGTAATCTTTATAGTAATGAATTAAAGACGAATAAATAAAAATTATTAAAAGTAAAATATTCGACTTTTTAGCGCACTAATAAAAATGTGTTCTTAAAAACTGTTTTCATTTAATTTATTTATTATTCTAATACGTTACTGGTGTGGACCTGGAATTCAGGAGTCGGTTGCATTCCTATAGAATTTTAGGAATGGTTCACTTCTCTTTGAATAATGTATGTTTGTTGCTTGTACTGTACTATTAACACCTTGGAAGCGGGAAACGTAAAAATGCGTTTTTCTCGAATAATCATCAAAATTTTAATTCAAGAATTTGTCTTGCGTACCAATTTAGATAAGTTGGATATGTTAATAGATGTCTTCAGAATACGTTCAATTTTTCTTTTATGGTATATATGTCGCAGGAGAAAATAATTGAGATAATCAGGCTCTTAGCAATAAGCCGGATTATTTCAAATTCGCCTACGACATACATTGTCTAGAGTAAGCACAGTTACGGTTTGTCTTTTTTTTTTTCCTGAGCTTGCATCGAGCTCTTATCCCGCCCACAATGTTTTAAGATTTCATCAATATATTTGTTTATCATTTAATTTTGAAATAATTTTCCAGGTGCCAAATTCAGGATTTGACAAATTTTAAATGTCATTATACATAAAAAATAAAACGCAGCACTTTTGTAATTTTTTTAAAAACACATTTTAACAAAATAATATTACAGATATTTTTATGAAAAGGAGATCTCAATCAGTTTTTCTTATGGGTATTAAACTAATTAACATCAGCATATTCTATGAAAGTTTTCTCTGCTCAAAAATTGACAGATTTATTTAGTAAATAAAGATCATTATTTCAAAGAGTGGTATGATGAGAAAATTATTTATTTTAATTGAAATTACAATAAATATTTTAAAATATCAAAAACTTTATTGATTTACTTTTTTATTTATTTGTGTTTTCCTAAGTGCTATTTCAGCTAAAGGCTTTGAACTATATTTTGAGTTACAATAGAGATTTTTAAAAAATTAACTAGCAACAATTAAATCGCGAACTACAAAATAAACTTTTTTCGATCGGTAATAAATGGAATCATTGCTAACAAACATGCCGAAATGAACCATTTATACGACACGCATTTTTTCTTTAAATACTGTTTGTTTTAAATAATAGCCCACTTTGAATCACGTGACTGCCGTAAATGGTGTTTAAACTATTGTTCAGTGGACCTTGCATTTATTTATTTGGATTTCAAAGATAAGTGTATATCAAGGACGTATTTTTTTGGATCGTTTCGAATTCCATTATGGATTAGGGATAGGAATGGGGTTTATGAGCAATTTATAATTCCAGTGCAGGGATTTAATTCTTTGATTGTAATGTTCCACTTTCTTTACCAATATAGAAGAACTGAACATTTTTCAAATGTTTAAAAAGTTAATAATAGTGTAAATGCTTTACTTTTACTCTTCAATGTCATAGACTAATTTCACAGAATGAAAAACGTAATGACATATTTTAACACATATTATAAATGTCTGCCATGCATTTGATTGATTATTTAATGATGTTAACAATTAACTTTTCAATTATTATGACAGCAACATGCATTTTAGCTTTTTAGTCTAAATCTAAAATTTGTTTAATTATTTTATTAAATTAACGATCCATTTGATCATTTCATGAACTCCAGCATTAAAAATAATAAATCACAGAAAAGTTCTGCCAGAATAATGATATTGGAAACCAATATAAACCTAGAAAATAAATCTTCTCTTTTTTTGCTTACATTGCTTCCATTATGTGACCTAATAAATGCTACAGAAATAGTTTAGAGAATTGAGATACCAGTTTTTACAATTTGTAAATCATTCAGCTTTTAGAATATAAATAATCCGTGTTTAAACGTTTGAGAAAATGGAGAGAAAAAACAAATTCTTTTCTAGTGCATTTTTCCCTAAAAGATGTCACACAAAGCAAGCTAATTTGTATGCGCATCTATTTTCTGGAAATGAGGTGATAGTTCTAAAAGTTTTAGAATTTTACTATCCTAACTGCGTGTTTATTGCAAGCTGCAATTTATGATAGTACAACTGAACTCAGAGTTTAAAATTTGACCTGTTTAAATAATTTATAATACAGCACGAATGTCTTTCACACCATTCAATTTGTATTGAATTTTTTTAGCTGCTAAATAAGGGCAACTTAACCTCTCTTCCCCTGCTATTTTATTTTAACACAATACCTGCCAGTAAATCACTTAGTAAACCCCTAAGTGTTTAAAATAACAGGCATTTGTTCGTCGTATTTCTTTACGAATTGAGGTTATTTCAGAAAATTTATTTTACTGTCCAGGCTCTCTCGTTATAACAAAGCTAACAGTAAATTGAACCAAAAACTTTCAAAGCAAAAGAATGGTCCATTATTACATGATTGCCTTGTTTGTAAAAATAAATTTATTTACTGTATTTTTAAATCCTAATTTTCTGATTATGTAGCCTAGTATTTCCAGAGCGGCGGCTTTGAATTCATATTTTTAAAATTTAATCTATTACGTGCACAGAGTTGAACTACCTTCTATTTAGAAAGTCTCTTTTAAAGTTCATCTAGAGATACTTTTGTGTATACTTGTGAGACAATGTAACGTGGATGTTTAGACAGACGGATTTGTACTGATATTGTCAATGTCAAATGAATATGGTGCGAAATTGTGACGTCTATTCACAATAATCTCCATTTAACTTTTACTACAAAACTTAACCTAACAAATAAAAACATTTGAGTATGAAATTTATAAATATCATTCTTGGCATATTCACAAAATTCTTCTATACCTAATTTTGTATATCATGAATATGTTAAGTTCAAATACAATTATTTTTGGCTAACATTTGATGTTAACCGAAGGGTATACCTGCTAATAATATATTTTTACTTATTAAATAAATAATTTTAACGTCTTTTAAAGTGCAGCATTATTATTTTTGGTTTATTGCTTAAGAAGTTTTTGTTAATTCGCAAAGCGCATTCAATATTACATTTAAACGGCTTTAAGGCTAACAATGTGTGTATATCCCGAGAAACTTCAGATTTAAAGTTATTATCATATTAACTCCACTCCTGATTCCAAAAGTAATTTTTTTTCTTTTCACTGAAATTATTTTGCTCTAAAATCTATTATTCCATATAAAGAAAATGCAGAAATCATTACATAAAAGTACATGCAAAAATATTTGAATAACCTGACATTCGATTCGAAAGCACACCTTTCGCCAAATTAAATTAAATTTCTATCAAACAATTAACAAGAAATGTAACCTGGAAAACTGTTTAATCTGGAAAGAATTGAACAGTATTTTCTTTGGTTGAATGAATAAAATGTACAATAAATTTTCTTCATACGGAGCTATGGTCTCGTGTTAAATCGGGTTTGCTATGTTTGCGCTCAGCTGGAGGTTCAAGAGTTTGACCAATAAACTAATCGATTCTGTGTTTGGTTGAAGGATTAAGGTCTGTAATTTGGAGCGCTTCTAACTCAGAGGTTAAATAATTTGTAGCCAATTCTATTCTTTTATGGTTTATTCTTAATCTAAGGTTACCGTTTATTGTTTTGGGGTATGCTAATTCTTTTAATTCTTTCAACAGATATTAGATGTGTCGTGTTATGAAACAGAAACAATATCCTTATTTCTTATATTGTTTTCTTTGTTATGGTTTTACACATCCTTTCAGAGGCCATTACACTTTCATATAGTGGTTTAATTACATATAAAAAGCATACCTCTCCCTCTTTTTCTATTGTTGTATGCCTTATTTGCCAAACTTATTACTAGCAGTTTTGAACATGTTATTAGCAGCAAAAAATTTAAATGTAAACTATTCTTTTGCCGCGCAGTTTTTGTAATAATAGTAACGTTTCGCATAATATCCAAGAGCATTAAGCTACAGTTGGTAGGCTCATATCAAGAGTCTCTTTTTATATATGAATGGAACAGGTAATTTGGTACTATTGTTACTAAAACTAACTTATTTTACATTCTTGATAGCAATAATAATGTTGCATAGACGTTTAATGAGCAATATACTATACTTAGAATCTAAGATACAATTACTGCAATCCTAATTTTTCAAATTGCATTAAACCTAATCTAAATAAAATTACTGTTTTTTGTGTCGTTATGACATAGTTTGCTGAAAGCAAATTATATTTTAATATTCAACAGGTGAATTACAAACTATTGGGTTATACAGCTTTTCCTAGATGTGTAAATCATATTTAATTCATTTTCAAGCCCCTCCCCTCTTCTCCTTTGAAAGTCGAATCCAAATACTGAGATAATCTACAAGATAAAAATGAACCATTCTCAATAATTCACAGTGCTATTTATCAATTATACATGAATAGCCAGTTTGGTTTAACTTAAAAATTTGTTGCATGCGAGATGTCAACAATATTTTGAAATATTTTCATGCGATATTGTTCGTAAAATCCGCTAACATCCGTTAAAATTAAATTTGGCATCCTCAAATCATTTCTCGCATAATTAAAATAATTGTTTAACACAAATGAATTTGAATATCCTTATGTACGAAATAAAAACCCATCTTAGAGACAATCTTCTGGTATCAAAAGTTAAGAAGTCACCCGATCCAATTTTATCTAAAAAGTGAAGGGGGTGCCTCAAGGAAAGTGTTCGAAATAACCACATGCAACTCTTGCCTAATAGGAACTCATGAGAGGGGTTTTAAAAGCAATCTGTTTCTCACTCCAATGTTGTTATAACGCTCTGGCGTAACAATTCATCACTCCACAGTCTGATGTGGACGAGCGGACAGACTGG
>BGPR01001709.1:0-21126 GCA_013235015.1 Araneus ventricosus
AAATGTACTTCGTTCAGTTACGTGCTGATTCTTATTCCAAAATCTTTTCAAAACACAAGGTCATATTCACCGACGGCGTGGAAATTAAAATTCTCAAACATTCATGTTCTTTCCCCACCCAACTAAGACATTCTGGGCTCTTTGTCATAGTTAAAGAGCAGACGAACCGTCGCGTTCTTTGTCGAAACGACAGAATTTGATTACCTCGAACGAAATATATTGCTATGGAGATGCAGGCGTCTCCAAAGTAGTAATCGTCACTTCTCTAACTTACTGGATCGTGTTGCTGGGTATTTGAGGTCATCGCCTTTTAATCGCATGGTGACGTAAAACAAAACTTCGAATCACGAGTTTTGTCTGTGAATTCTTAGTGGCGGGGGGAAAAAAAGGGGTGAGGTATTTCATGCGCTAAAAGAGCAGACAGAGATCCATTTTAATGGAAAGGGGCTGGCGAGAATTTGTTCTGAGGAGTGATGTGTGTAAGATAGAAATATTTTTTGTTTCATACCATGCATCCTCCGTTTTCTTTCTATGTTTTCGAAGAAGAAGGAGAAACAGATGCATAATGGAATATCTGGGGTCAGTGGCAGATCAGGGAGGGCCTATCGGGCTGCCTTGAGAGCTAAACCAAAATTCTTGATTTAATTTAAATCACTACAGCCATTTTGTACTTAATTTTCATTTAAATAAAATAATAATAAATCGTGGCAACGATGGCTTGTGGCATGATGGCTCGAAAATGTTCCTACTTTTCTAGTCATTCCATTCGTACTTGTAGCGTTGACGCGGTAGAAGGCATTTTTTGGCTAATTCCCGAAAATATCGACGATTGACGATTCGAAATATCATATTGTTCTTTTCATGTGATTCTTAATGTCAGGTAAAGTCTGTAAAGTTAAAGTGTTTTGGTTTACATGAGGGCCGTTCAAATATTACGTAAGCATGTTTTGGTAATTTTGACCCCCTCTATGTCAACAAAATAAACAAATCAAGAAAAAACCCCTCTTACTTATAATTACGTAAACAAACCCAGACCCCCCATTCTTTTTTTTTTTTTTTTTTTACAAAACGTATAACAGTAATACTAATTTTTAAAAATTTTGGACTTAAATTGGAAATAAACTCTAACTCGGCAGATGAAAAAAAAATAAATATAAGAATTTAATTTTCCTTACAGTTTCAGAGTTTAAAGCACAAAATCAAGTTTAATTTTCCTTCAATCTAATAATTTTAATTAATATTTTTTTAGAAAATAATAAGATTAAGGTTTACAACAAAAAACACAATTATTATACAATAGCAGTAAAACTCTCGAGTCAAATTGAAGGGACCGGAAAAAATTCGAGATAGAGTTTTTCGAAAGATAACAGCGGTTACCCTCCCAAGCATTAAATTACAATAATACAAGGTGAGAGATATATTGTAAAATATTTTAGTCCAGATAGAGGCTAAATGTCTAGAAAAGCAATAATTTCCTTTGAACATTCAAAAGCAGTGATATTCATGGTTTCCGCACCTGGAAAGTCGACAGGTAAAGTCATGAAAAGTCATGAATTTGGATAATGGTTTAATTTTGTCATGAAAAGTCATGATTTTCAGAAAAAATTGAGTAAAAGTCATGAAAAACTATAGGCTGTCATGGATTCGCTAGGCTTTAATCGCCTAATAATAAGTTTAAGAAATTTATTATTAGGCGATTATTTTTTATTATAAGTTATACTTATTTAAGGATTCTTCAGCTAGAAGAGCAGATTTTACTAGAATTGCAGGTTGTTCTATTTTTCCGAAAAATTTTTTTGCAGTTCGATGTCTAGAAAACAGTGATTGCATAGCAAGAGCCATTGAAATAGTTGAGCCAGTCATGAAGTATCTATCACAATTAAAATATACTGATAGCACACTTAAGGCCTCTTTGAAAACGTCTATGAAAGATCCTTTCATAAAATGCAAACTTGCTTTCGTTTGGTCATTAATTTATTTCTATGTACACGAGTTTGTAAACATTTATAAGTACTTTTTTTATCCCAAAATTCCTGTATTATCTCCAAACGCATACCTTTTGTTTGCATTTACATAAGACTTTGAATTCGTGTATACTTTAACTAAAGCATTTCTAAGTCATGGAAAATTATTTGCCGTATTCAGGGAAAGTCATGGAAATTCATGATTTTGTAACACTGTATTTTGGCAGATACCCTGGATATTAATTTACATAGAAGTATAAAATTTTTAAAACGGAATGTATTTGTAATAAATTACTACTACTTAGAATTTCTTTCAAAAGTCCAGCATAGTGACCTGGCGACATCTCTTTTCAAATTACTTTTCTACTAAGTTTTCAATCCAAAAAATAGCTGCGAAATCCTCTTTTTCCACGTTTTCTGAACATGATGTGAACAGCATCTTTAGCCTGACCCGCAGTAATGTTGGTGTCTGCTGGAACATCCACCTCTTCCTCATCACTCGAAGGCGAAGAAATTGTTTAAGAAAAGATCTCATCATCAGTCCACACACTTGAACCTCCGAGTCGAACTCCGTAAATTTTTCAAACGTTGGCGTTTTAGATAGGTTGAGGATTTTTGAAACCTTCTCCCGTTCTTCACACTGGTGTGTTTCTGTGTGGAGTTCCTGCTCCTCATCTGATTCACTTTCCACACTAGAAAAACAAGCTTTTCCAAAACAGTGTTTAATTTTCTTTTGTGTAACGTTCATCCAGGCTCTGTCTGCCATCGTCATAGAATCAAGCATATTAAACGGTTTCATTTTCTGTTTTCATCAATTGAATCCACAACCTTCTTTACAAGTTCCTTCCTGTAAAAAACTTTAAAACTTCTTATTATCCCCTGATCTAGAGGTTGCAGCTGGGGAAGTCGTGTTAGGTGGGAGGAAAACCACCTATACTGCGTTCGTTTCAGGGATAAGGCTGTGAGCCGTGCAGTTAGTTATCAATGAATGAAACAATTTTCCTCTTCTCTTTACACATTTTCTTGTTTATTTGTTTTAACCACTCTGAGAAAAATTCACTCGTCATCCAAGCTTTTTTATTTGCTTTATAATGAAGTGGAAATGACTTAATTCCTTTAAAGCACATTGGGTTTCTAGATTTTCCAATCGTTAATGGAGTAAGCTTCTTAGTCCTACTCAATGCTGGTAGCTAAAAGTAACGTTACTCGCTCTTAACTTTGTTTTCCTCTATGGAAGGTTTCTCCTTGGAAAACTGTAGTTTTGTCTAGCAATGCTTTGAAGAAAAGCCCAGTCTCATCAGCACTGAATATTCTTGTAGAAGATCAGGAAGAGTTTTCATCCATTCCGAACAAAGCTCATCACTCACTGATTGGCTTTCGGCACACAATTTTCTAAAAACAATGTTATAACGGTTTTTAAAGATTTTTAGCCATCCATTGCTGCTTTTGAAGTCTTTGTAACCCAGCTTCTGTGCAAAGTGTTCCGCTTTTTCTTTCAACTCATTGCCTCCAATAGGTAAATTACAATCTCTGCGTTGTTTAATCCATTTTATGAAGCATTCTTCTAATTCAGGATCTCGATTCGAATCTTCTTAATAGATCCTTTTTTCAGTTCAAAAAGTCTTTTAATTTTCTCTCTGTCCTTTAGTATTGTAGATAAAGTCGATGCTGGAATTTTAAAATCCTTGGCGATTTGTCCTTTCTTCCCGCCTTTATCAACAGCTTCGAAAATCTCGACCTTTTTCTTTATTGTCAACACATTCAACTTCCGTTTAACACTTACTTTTTTCGTCTCCATGGCACCACCTTCCATTTTTACTTTCTCGTATACGAAGTATACAAAGAGAAAGTATTGTAATCGTCAAAAAATTCGAACTCGAGATTTTGACGAATCTCCACGTTTTAGACCTCCCTGAGTCCGAAAAACACAATTTTGGAATTATGTCTGTCTGTCTGTGTGTCTGTCTGTCTGTGAACACGATAACTCGAAAACTATTAGAGCTACGGGGATGAAATTTTGTATGTGGTCTTTAAACATAATTTGTAGGTTTCTATCAAATTTTGGACAAAATCTGTCAACGGGAAGTCTGTCAATCTGTACGTCCGCGGTCATGTGAACGCTATAACTCAAAAACTTGAATAGCTAGAGGGATAAAATTTGGTACACAGTTTTATCGTCATGAATGTAGGTCCGTATAAAATTTTGGGCCAAATCCGTCAAAGGGTTGACTGTCTGTCGGTCTGTATAATCACGTACTTGTTCAGTTTTGAAACTAACTGCCTGCGCATGCCTACTCGTGGCAATGCCTGTGCAAAGAAGAAGGGACTCCGAAACTTGGCAGTTTGCCAAAAACCAATTCTGGCGCGATTTTGTAAGGAAGCAAATATTTAGGGAGTCTCGCCAGGTCCTGTTGCGCAAAAGAATGCGCAGGGGATTTGAATTCGTTTTGATCCTTCAAACCACGCGTGGTTCCAACTTTGGTTTACTTGCGACGGAAGTTTATTTGACGACTTTTATTATTCTAGTTTTCTCTACATGTGTTAGGAGTATACGAGAAAGTTTAGGGGAGACCACTCCCGCTGGTTGCAACTCGAACTGGCAATTCACACACTTTTAATCGCAACTACACCCCACAAATGTTTTTCGCAGACTGATTTAACACGTGTAGTCAAGTTTGTTGAACCTGTTATAAACACACAACAGCTAATAGGCTTGCGTAACAAATTGGTGAGAATGACATTCATCGGATCCAGCCGATACTATGCGACCTTGAATATCCATTTGGGTGTAAAGGGAGTGGTATTGTCCCTTTTGCAGCAAATTCTGGGAAGCATTCCCTACGTGAGATCTTCATGAAGGTCACAATGTGACTAAACAGCGATTTTCAAGGCAAAAAATTATTTTTCGCGTTGAAAAAAATTCGACATATCAAGCTTTTGAGTGAAAACACTTCGAGATAGGAATTGAAATTAACATTAGGAGAAATACGAAATTTCAAGGGGGAAAATATTTTTTCGAGATATCGAAGTTCGAGATAACGAGAGTTCACTGTAGTAATAAAATCTATACTTATAAAAGGCAATGTTTGTGTGCGTGTGTGTGTGTGTGTGTGTTTGTCGGCGATGTCCAGACGAATCTATCGCACTTACAGCCATGAAATTTGGTACACAGGTAGTCGTAATGGTGACTGAATGCACCTCGAAGCCGAAATTTTAAATTTTAATCTAGAATTTTTTTTATTTAATGTTTTGTGTTGTTTTGGTTGATTTTTCGCACTAATTTCTCAATAGAATAGTTACGAATAAGTTTACGATAAAAATATATACACCATCGGAAAGAGCATGCGATTTCCGTTCTAATGAAGTTAGTTTTGAATTTCTAACGTAATTTACTGAATTTTGAGAATTTTTTTAAAAATTGTCACTTTCTCCTTATATTTTTAACTGTCAATGTTTTTTTCCCTCGCATCCAACGTTCTAATAAACCTATGATTTTCAGTTTTTTTATGGTAACAACAGAGGTATTTATCTCTCATTTAAAACAAGAACGGTTAAAATATCTTTGTCCGTTCGTTTTTAATAATTTTTTTTCTTAAAGGGTTAAAAAAATTCTTTTCGAATGAAGTTCTTTCTCCGGAACGGTGAGTTTCTCCCTGGCTACGGCTAGTGCCATCTGTTGGAATTATTCTCTCCTCAATTTTTAGCATGTTTTGCTAGGAATAATTTGAAATCATTTCGTTGGACGCAAGGGTTTAGTCGTAAATTAAGCAGTGCTGGAAGATTCTGACATGGGTGATAAGTTGGCTTTGAACTTCTAACGTAATTCGCTGAATTATGAGAGAATTTTTTTCGTGATGATCTAAAAGAGTTTCTTTACCATCTGCGTAAAATGTGCCATAGCTTTTCACGCAAGCTCCAGGGGGGTGACGAAGGGGGTACTGTCGTGACCTTGAAACGTCACGGTACTGTGGTTTGAGACTGTATTGCATCAGCATAACTTAGATACACCATTGCTGTATATTAAAGATTTTCACGTTGCAATTTTTTTTTTATTATTGTTTTGGAATAACGTACTCTGTACTGCTTTTCTACATGTCATTATCGCGGGAAAATCAATGTGTATCTTTTGTTTTGATTTTGTTTCAAAACTTTTTCGTGTTATTGTGGGCGATTTTTTTTTCATGTTTTTGAAGTCCTGATTCCACGGGCAACGCCGTGCGCGTTCTGCTAGTATTAATATAAAAGAGCAATTGTAAACAGTAGTATTTTGGAATTTGATATATTTTGCTTTAAATCTTATCTTTACTTTATGAACACAAAATACTCTTAAACAGATTGAATTAAAAAAAAACGCCTCAATAAGATCAACCTGTTTGTGCCACTACCAGTCCTACCACTCACCCAGGTGGGGCGACGTATCTTTTGTTGGACATTTCAAGGGTGTGACAGGGGGAGGTTTTCTTCTAATGGTGAAGAATTTCTGCTGCTACCATATTCTCAGAACCTACCCTGAATGCCTTTTTGAAAAGGAAGGAATATAAATGAAATAAAAATCGCATGAAAGTCGTTTTAGTCCCGATTAAAAAAATACCTCAAATGCTGGCAATTTCAAAATAACTTCAAAATGTAATCTGCTGATTTTAAATGTTTTTATTTTAACCAAAATGTGTGATGTCACACTTCTTGTTACACCCTCCCTCCCCCTTGTCACAAACTGTCACAATTTCACGAACCCCCTCCCCCTCCAAGCGTGACATCATTTGTGGACGCCTCCTATGACTAAAACGTCACGCTCACGTGATGCACATCGAGTCAGCCGCGCCGGTTTGATTTTGGAACTTACTGCGATCGTCCATTTGCTTCTCATAGAATTACGAGTCAACATAGCATAAGACGCGATGAATCGAGGCATGCGATCGACGATTACCACGTGTCTGCGACGTCACGTGAATTGGACCCCATTGGAAACTATATTCGCTTATTGGACAGTGTTCTTCATATAATGATTAAATACCTCTAGAGTAAGTGTTGTGTGAATTAAAATAGTTCAGAGTGTGAAATAATATTTTACGTATCAAATATTTCTCCCTGTTATAATCAACTAGCAGTACGCGCACGGCGTTGCCCGTGGAATCAGGACTTTAACAAAATGAAAAAGAAAAAAAAAAAAAAAAAAAAAAAAAGAAACGCCCACAATGACATGAAAAAGTTTTGAAAACAAAAGATACACATTATTTGATTTTCCTGCTTATTTTTTTGCCCCTACAGTACAGAGTACGTTAATCCAAAACAATATTACAAAATTGGAACGTGAAAATGATTATTATACAGCAAGCAAAATATAAAATCGAATCCGAAAATAATAATCGAAGTAATTCATTCAGGTGAAGGTCATGACGTATCCTGCGCGTCCGCCAATCGAAATTGGCATCAACGTTCCGAAGAAGTGCCGCGCGAGGAACTCGATCGAGAAAAATAACTCTCAACGGCCCAGAAAAAAATTAATTTAAAAAAACGGGAAAAGATATTTTAACCGTTCTTGTTTTAAATCTGACAGAATCGTTCTAGTTATAAGCTGAAAAAAATTTGAAAATAATAGTGTTATTAGAAAGTCGGATGCAACAAATTTAAAATCAAAAATAACATTCCGATGCAAAAACTGACTATTTTTTAAAAAAATTCTCAAAATTCAGTAAATTACGTTAGAAATTCAAAACTAACTTCATTAGAATGGAAATCGCGTCCTCTCTCCGATGGTGTATCCATTTTTGTCGTACACTTATTCGAAACCATTCTATTGAGAAATTAGTGCGAAAAATCAACCAAAACATTAAATAAAAAAAATTCTAGATTAAATTTTAAAATTTCGGCTTCGAGGTGGATTGAGTCACCATTACGACTACCTGTGTGCCAAATTTCATGGCTGTAAGTGCGATAGATTCGTCTGGACATCGCAGAAAAACACACACGCACACAAACATTGCCTTTTATAAGTATAGATTAAATATCTCTAAGAGTAAGTGTTGTGTGAATTAAAATAGTTCAGAGTGTGAAATAATATTTTACGTATCAAATATTTCTCCCTGTTAAAATCAGGCTATTCTCTGAAATTGTACTTCCTAAACTTCTTTTTTCCATCGTCCGTACTCCTTTTTTAGCATCAATAAGCAAATAGAACACTGATTAAGCATAAACGATTTCAACTTACAAAATTACTTGATATATTTTAACCAAATTATTTAAATCAAAAGATTCTAATTACTTTTTCTTTCTAATATCGAAAATATTAATAGACGAACCTGTTTACAAATATTTCGCAACCTATAATTTAACAAGTAATATAAAAGAAATTTTTAAGTCAATTCCTACTAAAGAAATATAATGAAAAACGTACTGCGCATGCGCAAAGATATGTCTAAAATATGGGGGTGCTTCGATGTCATGAAGATTCAATTCTTAATATAAAAATTATATTGGAAATAACAGAGTTGGGACCAGTTAGATACCTTACTTGGTGTAAATTTTGAGCGAATCGGGGATTCTGTGTATTTGCATCAGAATACATGTATAAATAAACTTAGGACTAGATTCAAAAATTTACCAAGAAGGCGGATTACGTTACCTTTGAAAGTAGGTTGTATTTTACCTGATAGATTAAAAGAAAATGAGATAATAGAAACGGAACTTATGAGACAGATTCCGTATGAAACATTAATTGGATGCCTATCGTTTATTGCGAATAGGTCCAGGCCAGATATCGCATTGGCCGTAAACACAATGCTACAATTTTGTAATGGATATACGTATCATCATTGGACTATTGTTGTTGATATTTTAAATTATGTGTTTAATACAATGTATTATAAAATCTTTCTGATACTCATAATACTAGGTTAACTATGTATTCAGATTCTAGCTGGGGATGCAAGTTAAATGATAGACATTCTACCAGTGGATATATTATGTTATTTGGAAATGTACCAATAACTTGGAAATTACAGAAGCAAAAATGTATTGCTTTAAGCTCAATGGAAGCTGAATTTATAGCACTAACAGAAAGTGTAAAATGTATTATTTGGTATTCTAAAATTTTAAAAGAACTTAATTTAATTGATTTCAGAATGCCGGAATTGTATTGTGACAACCAAGCAGCTATACATTTTTTGAAAAATAATATTGAGAATAGTAAAACTAAACATATTGACATAAAACATAAATTTGTTCGAAAATTATTATATGATAAAGAATTTGAACTAAATTATCTAAATTCTAAAAAAAATTTGGCCGATTTCTTAACAAAACCTCTTGCAAAAGAAAAATTTCTTTCAGTAATAAAGGCTATATTTCAAGAGGATTCAGTGACTGATGGGGCCGAATGTTGGAGATTCAAATGAACTTGTTCAGTCACTGAATGAAAAGCATCTCATTGGTTTATTTCATGATGTAACCGAAGTTACGGCACTAGTCTAAGTTGATTGGTTGTTACAATCTATATATATTGTTCATTTGTGTTTTAAAAATAAGCAGTATAGCAGTCGAATGGATGGCTGTCAGTGAGTGTGTAAGCTGCAAGACAGCAGCATGTCTTTTTTTTAAGTAAACTGGATTAAAGCTATTTTGTATTTTAAACTGCCTGGTATCTGCGTTACTCTGCAATTTACACTCACGACATGCCAACACGATGATCCCATGAGCCATCCATATACCCAAGAACCAAGTCTGTAATGTTAATAATGAAAAACGTACTGCGCATGCGCAAAGATATGTCTAAAATATGGGGGTGCTTCGATGATCCCATGGGCCATCCATATACCCAAGAACCAAGCCTGTAATGTTAATAATGAAAAACGTACTGCGCATGCGCAAAGATATGTCTAAAATATAGGGGTGCTTCGATGATCCCATGGGCCATCCATATACCCAAGAACCAAGTCTGTAATGTTAACAGTTTTCGAGATATAATGAAAAACGTACAATGCAAAATATGAAATGACAGACAGACAAGAAAGCGAATTAATATTGCATTGTCATCCAGTTGTGAGCTATGTTTAAAGTTTCAAGTCTCCAGCTCATCGGGAAGTTAGTTTAAAATCGATTCCAAAATTTGAACAAGATATATTAATATATATATATATAGGGAGAGTGTGAACTAATAGTAGGAATTGAAAAAGATTAATGTGATGCAATTCTGTGCGGAATCACGTTTGTCATGTGACTATGAAGTCACGTGAATTGTCCAGCGGTCTGCTTCATCCGATTTCTCACATGAATTTTTTTTTATCTTAGACAAGCATTAAATTGGAAATACTATTTCTGGTTTAATATGAAACTTGATATAACCTTAATATTAAAATAGAATTATGCTTATAAATTCAGAAATACAATAGACTTGAATTTTTGTGAACCGATGGAATGAAGCCAAAGTGTTCTTAAAGAGAATATTGAAATTAATTCAGTTGGGCCACCAGTCCATAAAATCGTCAGTCCCTTGTAAACATTGTCTAAATATTTTTATGTTTAAATTATAATTTTGTGCAGTTTTTATGGTTATGAAATGCACATTTACTTTCAGAATTCAGCTTGTTCTTACTGTAGCCTCTGTACTTTTAGGGTGGAGGTGTACGTTTATTTCCTTCTAGAAATGTTTATTGACTAGCAGTACGCGCACGGCGTTGCCCGTGGAATCAGGACTTCAAACAAAATGAAAAGAAAAAAAGAAACGCCCACAATGACACGAAAAAGTTTTGAAAACAAAAGATACATATTATTGATTTTCCCGCTTATTTTTTTCGCGATAAACAATATTAAAAAATTGCAACGTGAAAATTATTATTCTGCTAGCAAAGTATGCGAGATGAATGAATACGTTTAGATACTGCCGAAAATAAGCAAGTTGAAAAATCATTGTTCAATATTCATTTGAAGATCATGACGTATCCTGCGCGTCCGCCAATCAAAATTGCCAGCAACGTTCCGAAGAGGTGCCGCGTGAGGAACTCGATCGAGAAAAATAACTCTCAACGGCCCAGAAAAAAATTAATTTAAAAAAAAACGGGAAAAGATATTTTAACCGTTCTTGTTTTAAATCCGACAGAACCGTTCTAGTCATAAGCTGAAAAAAAAATTGAAAATAATAGTGTTATTAGAAAGACGGATGCAACAAATTTAAAAACAAAACTAACATTTAGATGCCAAAACTGTCTTATTTTTAAAAAATTTCTCAAAATTCAGTAAATTACGTTGGAAGCTCAAAACTAACTTCATTAGAACGGAAATCGCGTGTTCTTTCCGATGGTGTATCTATTTTTATCGTACAGTTATCCGAAATCATGCTATTGAGAAATTAGTGCGAAAAATCACCCACTACAACACAAAACATTAAATAAAAAAATTTCTAGATTCAATTTTAAAATTCCGGCTTCGAGGTGCATTCAGTCACCATTACGACTACCTGTGTGCCAAATTTCATGGCTGTAAGTGCGATAGATTCGTCTGGACATCGCAGACACACACAAACATTGCCTTTTATAAGTATAGTTTGTTGGATCATTTTCATGTGAATGGAGGGAGAAAAAAGCTTTTTCCACAGTAGAATTGCAGGCGGTTCATAAACTGCCCGTCTACCATTTCCTGCTGATTCACAATGCGAACAAAATGCTTTGAATTCATTAAATCTTCTTTTCCGATACGTGATTTGTTTCATTTTCAGTGTCTTTCATTCAAACCGAAACCAGTTTTTGAAGAATGAGATCCAACTTTCGCTTACGTAATTCCGACAATTTAGATGGGAAAAGTTGATTCTTCTTTCTCCTCGTAGCTTGTGCGTTACATATCTATCTCTGGCAGACGATAATAACAATAATAAAGAAGAAAAAAGGGTTTTTTTTTGTCGTTTTCGGAATGGCAGTTTGGATTTTTGTTTATTCTTATTATCTAACTTCAAGGTTTAGTAGTATCCCAGAATGATGGAAAATGGATGCAATTCTTAATGTCGGTTCCGGTCAATAGTCGGCTTACTGATACAGCAGTTGCCGAACGGTCGACAAACGGCTACGTATTTAATCCCAATGTTAAGAATCGGGTTGCAACGACCTTGTGGCGCATAGCTTAATTCTCGTCCCGAAATGACGCGCGATTGTGAAGTGGATGATGAGAAATGGGGGGGGGGGGGGGGGGTTGAGAATCAGGAAGAAGAGCCTTGCTTGCTCTCTCTGTGTTGTGAATGCAGTGCATACGTGACGTTTTGGTTTCGGAAATTTTACTTTTCATTCTCGTCCCATTAGTGGCCTTTTTTTAAGGACAGATGTCCGTAGTGTTTCCTTTCGGATTTTGATTAAACAAACATATCTTGGTCTTTTTTCGCGGAATCTCGTTTCTCATTATGCATGTGTTGGATATTTAAAAATGTTATGCAGATGCGAGTGATTGCTTAACCATGATTGCTTTTCACCTATTTGTATCTCATGAGTAAAGTAACCAGACGTCCCGTTTATTACTTGCCAGTAAGTAGCTCATATTGAAACAAGACTAATTTGATTTAATTTTTTAAAAAGTTAGCTGCTGAAGAACTTCTCAACTTTTCTATGCACAACACGACCAATCCTCACACCAATACTACCAATGCGAATGAATCAGCCTAAAGAAATAATAGTAAACGTAATAAAAAGTGTATTATTTATGCTTTATCTCTTTTTGCCTTTTTACTTTCTCGTATACGAAGTACACAAAGAGAAAGTATTGTAATCGTCAAAAAATTCGAACTCGAGATTTTGACGAATCTCCACGTTTGAGACCTCCCTGAGTCCGAAAAACACAATTTTGGAATTATGTCTGTCTGTGAACACGATAACTCGAAAACTATTAGAACTACGGGGATGAAATTTGGTATGTGGTCTTTAAGCATAATTTGTAGGTTTCTATCAAAGTTTGGACAAAATCCATCAACGGGAAGTCTGTCTGTCTGTATGTCCGAAGTCATGCGAACACTATAACTCAAACTTGAATAGCTAGATGGATAAAATTTGGTACACAGTTTTATCGTCATGGATGTAGGTCCGTATAAAATTTTGGACCAAATCCGCCAAAGGGTTGACTGTCTGTCGGTCCGTATAATTTACTTTTGAAGATAATCCGTCGTCTCCACGCGCATGCGTACGGAAGCAATCGTCTGTGCTCGCGAAAGGAGCGAATTACGTCAGTTTGTCCTTGAGACGGCAAGAGTGAAACCTAGCAGTGTGCAATAGATGCGTTTTAATCGGCAGGCATCACTTTGAATTTGATTCTTTACCTAGATATTTTTCAATCACTATAATGAAAAACCTTCTGGTAGTCATTGGATTCTGGATAACAGTAGGTTAGAATTTTTTGAGCCGCGCGGGGGAAGGAGAAACGGCATCTTTTTGGGGAAGTATAGGAGAAAGTTTAGGGGAGAACACTCCCGCTGGTTTGAAACGATATCCCCATTCTTTTCTTTTAAGCCTCCCCGAGAAGGTCAGTGATCAATTTTAGAATGTTAAAATTAAAATGAATGGGTATTAAGAATATTAATTCCGAGATTGTTTACCTGAGCCTGTCGGGCGCTTTGCATCCGAACTCGCCGGTGCGAATAGTGAGCCCGACGGAGGTTTCACTTTGATGACGAGCATAAGCGCAGCCCACAAAGAGATTTTTGAATTCGTTTTGCACTCGAAACATTTCAGAACTGCATACTGCAATTAGATACAGAATAGTTATAGATGTCCATGGCTTAATCGAAAAAAATTGTCGTCCGAACCCCCCCCCCCATTTAATATTTGCTTTTCTGGGTTTTTTTACTGCCGTATACCATTAGGGTTTTTTTTTTTTTTGCCCTGTTCTCTGAAAATATACGATTAAAGCACATCATTATTCCCTTCATTGCGTTCTTCTGTACTTGTATGCGTGTCTTGTTAAATTTAATAGTTACAATTCATAACATGTAGCAAAATTAATTAATTAAATTTAAATAAATTAAAATAAAAACATATACAGTAAGGAATAAATTTTGACTTTTTGTCATTCCTTTCTACAGAAAATTTTGTTCTTTTTGAACTAAGGATGGCGTGTGGTTTCTGATGAGTGCGAGATTTTAGTTCCTTTCCATTTTGAATAATTTCTAATTAAAGTGTTCTAAGTATTAGAGAATCTTTTTTAATTACTTTTTGCTGCTGCGTTTACGCGTAAAAACGTTTATTGTTTTCATTATTATTATTTTTTACTTTTTGTTTCTTTTAATTTATTTTCCTTTTAATTTAAATTTCTATTATTTGTTAAATTTAAAATGCACTACTACGAAGTTGTCTAATTGGCAGCTTTCGTCTTTCTCGCTCCCGTCAAAATCACGGGGCGACGTTTCGCCCTCTATTTCTCGTGCAAGTGATTTTCCGGGATGGAGTGCTCAAAAGTAATATACCAAAAATAAATAAATAAAAAACAATCCATTCCTTATGCCCTGAAAAAATTTTATTTCTTATTTTACATATCGGAAGGCAGTGCCAGCCTATTTATAATGTGATTGCAGATAGTTGGTTTATTTTAAACTAGATGTGAGCACTACCAATAAATGTATATAACGTATTCGTGGTTGTAGTCGTTGAAAATAAACAGGCCGAGCAAATAACTACCTCTTTTATTATCAATAGGAGAGTGGTGGATATACGTGCATCTCCGTTTAGGTTACAAGCGAAAGTGAACAGCAAAATCCTTGTATTCTCTCGGATGAGGGAATAACATATTGACACGTGATCAAAGTGAAGGGAATATTAGGGGTTTTTAATAAGTTACGTAGGCGTTTCAGGGAAAAAGTCTGGTGCCGAAGAGACGTCGTCATGATTTTCTGTGGGCACGTGAAAGCGATTATTCTTTTAGTAACAAATATGCCAAAATGAGAGATTTAGTATACCTCCAGCGCGGGAAAAGAACGAAACTGGAGTTTTAGAAAAGTGATTTTGGAATACATTCAGATTTTAAAATATATAATATTAGAATTTGGAATAAAACTAAGTGAGATTATTACATGTATATAGAAAAATAGACACTTTTTTTTTTACTGTTTTTATTGAATGGGTTTTATTAATTGGTTAAGACTGAAAATTATATACAGCATTGCCCCACATTTACGTTTTCCTGCCGTTTACAACTCTTTTTCTTGTTCCCCACAGATTTCAGTGAGCGTTTTTACTTATGCAAGCTGATTCCCGCGATTTGCTCTGCTATTCTTTTGGGCCCTCTGAAAGTGTAATGGAGGTGCATTGCTGTCCTGACATTACCTTTTTCGGAAGGTTAGATTTAAGAACACGGTACTGTTCCGTCTCTAGGTTCGGGACACTTTCGCCAACCATTGGGTCTTAACCGGGTTAAATCTATCGCCAAATCTGGCGATCTGTCGCTTGAAAAAATTCATCTTTGCCTGCAATTGTCGTGTTCTTAAGTCTGACCTTTCTAAAACAATAATGATAGCAATTGGCTGATATCAGAATGCTATTTTTATGTTTTTGTTGTAGGTTAATAACTTTGGTGCATGCCGTGAACCTTAAAGAGAAATTAAAGACATCCATAAAATAGTTGGTATTCAGTACATTTTCTGAGCATAAGAAATACTGTGGAGTCTCCCTATAACGAAATCGCTTGATTCCAATTGAAAAATTCGTTACACGGAGATTAGAGATTTTTGCAGTTATTTAAGTAAATGTTCCAAACTTTTCAATGGGTGCGATAAGTTCAAATGTATTTAATTACGATTTTCAATTAAAAATGAGGTAATATATATTATAAATTTGTTAAAATTTTACTAATTTTTATTGTATAAATAAAATACTCAAAAGTTAAGACAATTCACCAATTTAGAGAATAGTATGTACTTACGTTTATTTTACTTGAAAAATTCCGTTATTTTACATTGCTTTGCATTTCGTGATGTTACATTTTCAGAAAAATTTTCACATTTTAAGAGTGAGTGGTTCCAGAAACAGGCACGTGTGAGCGAATTGGTTGCACAGAAATTATCAACTTTCTTCAGAAATGATAAAAATCGGAAAGATAAAGGTCTGAAAAAATTCGTTATAGGGAGACAACCACTTCGTTATATGGAGAATATTTTGAATGTTATTTAACATTCCGATTAAAAATTTCGTTATAAGGAGAAATTCGCTGTAGAGAGACTTCGTTGTAGGGAGACTCTACTCTACATCGTAATACATACTTGCATCTAAAGAAGTTTCTTACATGTTAAAAGGTGAAATGATACTGTAGAGGGTTCAAACTGTTTTTGTGGAAATTTAGAGGTTTAAACCCTATCGCTTTGTCTAAGAGGTTTATTATCGATTTTGTTCTCTTATATATGCATTGTTTTACACACATGTAGGAATCTCTGTAGTGACGGCTCATACTGACCGTATGGGAAAACTACTTGTTGCATGATTATGCCCTGTTAGAAAGCTCATTAAATGTAATCGTAATGAATTTTCAGAGTTTTGTTTGAAATGCCACTAGTCAATCTGTGTAATGAAAAATTCTATATTTAAAATAACATTTTATTTACTTTATGAAGCCATTTTTATTGCCGTAAGATGTAGAAACATATGTTATGGAATTCACTAGTGATGCAGATTCTCATAGTTTTTTTGTGCACTGTCGGATTGAGTTGTCGTGAACTGTAGTTATTTTCTATGTAAGAGACGCTCTTAATATTTTTATCTTGAGAAGTAATTTTTAAAACAAAAGAATGTTTACATAGACAAACCATATGAAATTGTGTTTTTATTTTAATAGGAATTATAATAAGAACAAAGGGAGCAATTTTTAACTTATTCTTTTTTTTACAAATATGTGAACTTCTCCTTTTGAAAAATACATATGTGAATGGTGATTTTGATTGTAACTTTATGCATTTTTAATGAGTTTCATGTTTCTAATCAGCTTTTTTGTTTCGTTTTCAGTTCTGTGTGCTAAAAATCTTGCTAAAAAAGACCTGTTTCGTAAGTATTTTTAAATACATAAAAATAGTAAATATTTATTCTGCAGGAATGTTGCTCTTTTTGTGTTATATCTTTGGTGAATGATTTTTCTCTAAATAAAAATCAGACTGCAGTCGAAGTTTAGACTAATTGGCAATCACTGCAGGTCACTGCCTTGCGAAGGTCAAATCTGTTGTTATTGAATTAAGCTTAATGACATCCTACTTAAATTAAGAGCTTTTGTTTTGCAAGGGTAGGAACGAAAGCTATGGGATGAAATTATTGGTAGAAAACCATATATACCATACATGTTTTTGTACTTACGTATTAACGCCAGCGCAGCTACAGATTTGGCGGTTTTTAAGTATTAACGCCACCGCAGCTACAGATTTGGCGGTTTTTAAGTGCCGCCAATTTGGCGGTTTTTGTACTTACGTATTAACGCCAACGCAGCTACAGATTTGGCGGTTTTTATCTATTAACGCCAACGCAGCTACAGATTTGGCGGTTTTTAAGTGCCGCCAATTTGGTGGTTTTTGTACTTGCGTATTAACGCCACCGCAGCTGCAGATTTGGCGGTTTTTAAGTGCCGCCAATTTGGCGGTTTTGGTACTACTTACGCCAATCTCTTTGTTGGCTCGTTACCGCCAATCTGTATCTGCGGTGGCGTTAATACGTAAGTACCCATGTTTTTATTTTTTGAAATGGAATAGAGGTGCTTAGTTGAATGAAAATATATATAGTTCTTGCTGTTATTTGAGTACATTATTATGCTTAAGCAATGTATAAATTTTTATTGCAGTGTTTAGTTGTCATCTAGAATTATATTTTATACGAGATTTAGATTTCATTTAACTTAAAATTCCCACTTTTCTTAAGTCAATACTTTTTTTAAAATCGGTTTTATTACCTATTCATAACTGTTGTCTAAAACTAAAATTTCAGATAAGTGACTGAACAACTTGTTAACTTTAAGAATTGAAAGAAAAAGAAAGCCCAATAAGGAGTGCTTGTTTTATTATATTTTGTGATTTTGATTTATGTGAGAAAGCTGTTCTTTTTTTATTTCACTGTATAATTTTCCTTATTAAAATGAATAAAGAAGACTTAAATATTGCAGGATAATGTAAATGTGTTTATTTAGTTATATACTTTTCTTGTATTCCTATTTTATTTATTTTGCTTTGATATCCATCAAATTTTATGAAGACAGGTTTTTAAATTGGTGCTTCATTATTTTATGTGTGTGAATTATTAAGAGGTATTAAATAAGGATGTAACGAATATTCTACAACTATTCGGTGTTCGGCCCTTGAGCCGAATATTCGGTTTGCTGAATACTAAACAGATATTCGTCTGAATAATTTCAGGATAACGATTTTTTAAAAATGTGCTTTTATATATATTTTACAAAGAATATTGTGCAGAATTAATTTTCAGTACATTTATTATCAAAAAAAATCTCGTGACATTTACTCAATTTTAAGTGAATTTGGTGTATTTAATAATGATAAATATCATTGTAAAGCCTGAAATTATGATGCAAGAACAATAAATTATCATCATTTTCAGGGAAAAGTATGATCCGTTTTGTTTCTCGTATATTACCAGATTCAGAAAATCAATGATTGGGTGAATGGAGAAAAGATAACGTTCCAGTGGAATCTTAACCTTTTTTTTTCCCAATCACCCGTTCAAATTTTCACTATATATTGTGCTTGCAGGAGCTGAAGGCCATTTTCTTGATTTTAATTTGAAAATCTTGGATATTTTTCCACATTTTCCCCAACAATTAAGTGGACACTCCATCCCAGCTATTATAAGTTCTCTATCAAAACAGCAATTTACTTCTAATAATTTTAATTTATCCACTTAATTTTCTATTGTGTTTGTTATTGCCATGTTCTGCACCGATGACTCTTTTATTTCTGTGAAGCAATCTTAAAATGAAGATGGTTTCTCATTTCATTTGATTGGATTCAAAATAATTTGAAATATTACAAAAATGCATTAAGATGTTAATATTTTTTTGAAATGTACTAATAATAAATAATCAATTGGTACTTTCCGTTAGGCGGGCGCATATGTCGCCAAGTGAACCAAACGCGAGCCAAGTCGCCAAGAGCGAAGCGATTTTCCGTTAGCCGGGCGCAAATGTCGCCAATTGTGAACAGCCAAGAGCGAAGCGATTTTCCGTGAGCCGGGCGCAAATGTCGTCAATTGTGAACCAACGCGAGCCAAGTCGCCAAGAGAAAGGTTGTAAGAAATTTGGCGGAATTCTACATTATTTGGCGATTTTTCGCTTGGCTAACGGAAAAGTACCAATCAATTTTTCTATTCTTTAATTTTTTCATTTAAAATTTGAGTCTTATTTTTATTTACAATCAAAAGTGTAATGTTTTTAAAAAGTGAATATTCGGCCCGAAATTTGGCTGAGTATTCGGTATTTGGCTGTTAACCCACTCGCTACTCATTACATCCTTAGTATTAAAGTGTTAAAAATAATTACAGATGATTTCCTGTTCTTGAATGTGTCTGGAATTCTCAAAATATTTTGTTTAATTTTGCAGGATTACCCGATCCCTTTTGTAAAGTTAATGTGGATGGATCTGGTCAGTGCCACGCTACAGAGGCATGTAAGAATACATTGGACCCAAAGTGGAACCAGCACTATGATTTGTAAGTCTTATCGTTCCTGTTAATTTCATTCCATTGGGACATATTGTGCCAGAGTGAAAGTAGTGGGCCGAAACTTTTTTTAAAATAAAACGAGTAACATTTTGAAGTGTTATTTAAAGTTCTATATTTGTGGCTAAAATCCTGTGCATTTACGAAATGAAAAATTAATTTAAAAGAAACTTATTATTGTCCTAAAAAGCAGAAAATTATTATTTAAATGAAAAATTTAAAAGTCGAAACTAAAATCGTATAAAAGTATGATGTGGCAATAGACATATTCTTAGTAAATTGGAATTTTAATCACACTCACGATATATTTTAATTTTTAGTGAATATGTAGGAATTCGTTTAATATTTATTTTGGATTAATTTCCTTATTGCGTTGTTTTCAGAGCTTTGTGCTTTATCAGTTACTTTGATCCCCTGACTATTATTTTTAAAAAAAATTGTTTTTAATAATTATTTTGTACTTTTAGTCTTTATACTAAATCATGTAATCGCTTTTTTCTGAAATTCACAACCAGATGGTACTATCTCATATGAAATCCAACTGAATTAAAATTTTTCAACAAATTAATAACTGAGGCCTAAAAATATTAAATATTGTGTTGTTATTGGGAACACACAACTGTACAAAATTTCGGAGCATATTAGTGAAACCAGCAGTTGAGTGAAAATTAAGTTACAAAATTCCATCTTCACAAGCATGAAATAATTTGAATAAAAGGATGTAAAAATCCATTATGAGACTCCTTTAGAATTGTTTTAGAGATTGTGGTGGCTTGTTGACAGTCTTGGATTTGGGACTGGATGTCGCTGGTTTCAGACCAGTTTCCACCAAATATTAGTCTTGTTTTCAGGGCAGGTACACTTTAAATCTGCAAGGGTGAAATTATGTGTCATTAACGTGATATGGAAGCTTAGAGAGGATCAGAAGGGCCGAAATCCCCAGGGCTTGGGCTGCGAGGCCATAACAAACGAAGGAGCTACCCCCGGCCTGCCGAGGTGCTTGGGGTCAAGTGAAGAACGGTCACCGCGATAGCAGTTGGAAACTGAGGTTGGAGTCCTAACAACCATCACCGCCATGGCCCAACACCTCCCGAAGGAGGGGTTGGGCTGTGGAGGTAACTCGACCCCACACCATTACTGTACCCCTGACCAGGAGCGAGAACCCTCTTACTTATCCGGTGGCTCCTCATACTCTGGGCACCTCCAGAGGGGAGGCTAGACCATGGCAAGGGAGGAAAAATACATTTTTCTTATTTTCAAGAAAATTTATTTTTATCCATGACAAATGGGGCCCAGCATGAATCAAACTATAGTTTTGCATTTACTTTCTCTAAATATAAAACTCGCGCATTCTCATTATATTAATTAAAATTAGAGTAGATGGCTAGAAGTCAGATTTTTGCTGCAATATGTAGCATGACTTGCATCTGCTGATTAGTCACTACAGTCATAATTTGCAAGGGGAAGTATGTAGCATGACTTGCATCTGCTGATTAGTCACT
>BGPR01001709.1:21136-105811 GCA_013235015.1 Araneus ventricosus
CAGTCATAATTTGCAAGGGGAAGACATGACGATGTGTGGGGGCAGCACTCTGTCCTGAGACCCAGCTCGATTCTCAGCGGCACCCGGAGGGGGCTTAAGTGTTGCCTTTGTTATTTTACCAAGGTTCAGAATTATCAGGGCATGAAATCACATTAGACCTGATGTAGCTTTTAAACAAAATGTTAACCTAACTAAACCAAGCTAAATCTTTTTTTGTTGATTTCTATCATTTTTTATCTTAGTGCTATAAGAAAAAAATCAATTTTTCATTCTTGTCTTACTGACTATCAATCTTAGATACTCCATTTTTATCCATGATTTAATCTTCAAGTTAAATTACTGCATTGTTATAAATCTGGATGTGCTGAAATGAACTATGTATTTTTTTTTTCAGGTATATTGGTAATAATGATTCTATAACAATAAGTGTGTGGAATCATAAAAAAATACATAAAAAGCAGGGAGCAGGATTTTTAGGATGTGTTCGTATTCCAACAAATTCTATTCAAAGGCTCAAAGACACTGGTTGTGAGTACTTATAATTGTTTAAGAAGTTTGTTTTGATTATATTCATTTATCATAGATGAAATTTCTGTTAATATCATTTACTTAATTGAAGCATTATACAAGAAGTCTTCCCTGTTAAACTATGCAAAATCTATTATATCCTAAATGGATACTTGCCAATATTTTTTTGTAAAGCTGTTCTCCACATCTCAGTTTACCATTTGAAAACTAATAACTCCATTCAGATTATAAGCTAAACATTTGTCCCCCTCCTTATGTGTATATTCCTCTTCATTTAATAGTGTATTTAAATGTGTTGAAACCAAATTTATGTTGCCATGCTTAAGAAAAATATACATTTCCTTCTAAACTTTTTTATTTTTCTTTCCGCTCTTTGGCAGTTATTTCAAGAAGCATGCTGCAATGTTATTTTTTAAAAAAGTGCTTATATATCAATGTTTTACTAACATGCATTGAGATTTCTTCATTTGATTTATTTTGGTATCAGAAAATATAGGATTCAAATGAAACTTTTAGCATTTTTATCTATAATGTGTTTGAGTGGGTTTTTAACGTAGGACTACATTCCTCCCTTTTGGAGTCTCGTGAAGGAATTTGATTCACACGCCAAAATGCCACAAAAAACTTGGTATGGTGGATCCTCTATATCTCGGTAATGACATATGTTAAAAACATAACTAATGTCTTATTTTAGAGATAAATGGTGACAACAGAAGTTACCAAAAAAATTGGAAAAGAGTCACGCGAGTAAAGTAGTCCTACGCCTTTAACATCAGCCACTGTTTGAAAACGACAGCCTCCCATCATTTTTTTTCCCCTTCTTCTTTTTATATATATTTAAGGTAATGTTTTTTCATCTAGTTTTGAAATATTTGGTTTTTATATTTTTAACAAATGACACATAAATCTGAAATTAAGTTTTAACAATTCCAGAATGTTTCAGAAATTTGGAGCAACTTTAAAAAATCAATGATTTTCAAATGAGTGAGGATAGAAAGATGGAAATGAAACTTTTTTCCTTGTCTCAAAACCAGAATTTATTGGTTTCACGGTTTACAAATGGATTATTCTGCATTTGTTGGAGTAATGCATTACATAGGATAAGTTAATAAATACAGAGGCAGTGATTGGGAGTTATAAGTTGAGGTGGGGGGGGGAGAATTTATCTATATATTTAAAAATAATTTGCAAAACCAGAGGATCAGTACCCCAACCACTGAACCGGTTTCGATCATTTTTATTTCATATGGAATCTCAATGGTCGCCTGCCTTCCAGGGTTATTCCATGTGAAGACACCCAATATTAGAAAAATTTGTTGCTCCATAGTAACAGATTTTTTTAAAAAAATTACCACTAAAACATATGGTGGTGAAACCCTCATATATCAATTTGTAAAACATTTTGTCCATTATTGGCCGAGATATGGACGTTTGAAAAACGGCCATTTTTAGCAAATTTCGGCCATCTTGGATTTGGCACTACTGTGAAAAATTGAAATAACTTGAGAAATAATGGTTCAAATTCAACAGTTTTGGTACCAATTTGAAGCTATTTATATGAGGAATATAAATCCAGTGTTTAACTAAAATTAAATATATGTTTTAGTATATTTTTACATGGAAAATGAAAAAAATCATCTTCAGAATTTAGCCAATTTTAATGGGCTGTAAAAAAAATGGCCCATCGTGTTTTTTTCTGAAACTTGGTAGAAACACTAATCAATATGTGTCCTTTAAGTATAAAAAAAATTAGGAAGGTAATATTTCTTAACAACTAAAAAACAATTTTGTTTTAAACCCAGGTTATTGAGGTATGAAACTTATTGTTGCTGAAATACGCTAGTAAATCACTTTCTAAAAAATGAGTAATCATTCTTATATTTCATAATCTTAATTTTAAATATTAAAAAACCTCTACTATAGTCAAAAAATACATTTATAGCAATAATTTCAAAAATCGCATCATAAAGATTTAAAAATTGGACTATCTAAATTTTGCTCATTACGCCCAAGAGAATGTGTGACTGCTGGAAATGAAGGTATTCATTCTGTGTGTGTTTGCATATATCATCAAAATATTAAACTCGTGCTTCATTCTCTTCATACTCTCGACTATATTTCACTGTTAAGAAACTAGTTTGTTCCTCTGAATCCGAAAAGTGAATGGTACACAGATGTGATAACTGTCCATCTGTGGAAATTCTGAAAGAAGAATTAATGTTTTCCAATGAATTAGAAATGATTAATGAAATTTCTTACAAACAATGGGTGAAAACTGATGGTGCAGAGTTGAAAACAATTATTACATCAGTTGATGAATTTGTTGAAAATTTAGTTGCAAAACTGTCTACTTTATACACCTATCACTTCTTCACAAAGCTCAGAGTAAGTACTCTAGCAAGACAAAGGATGAATTGATTGAAGGTACTGCTATTATTCTAGTAAATTTTTCTGAAAACTATACTTGTATCATGCAGGATGCTATCCAAAGTGTTCATTGGAAGAAAGAGCAGGTGACAATTCATCCTTTTCTAGCATATGTAAAGGACACTGCTAATGATAAGTTGAAACCTATTCTTATGTGTGTAATTAGTGACCATTTGGTCCATGGCACAACAACATTTTGGACTTTCCAAAAAGTAATTGATCAGGATTTAATTAAAGAAGTGTCACAAATTAAATACATAAAGTATTTCAGTGATGGATCATCAGCTCAATATAAAAATTTTAAAAACTTTATAAATTTCTGTCACCATGAAAAAAATCATGGCGTGAAAGCAGAATGGCATTTTTTTGCATCTTGCCATGGGAAAAGAGCTTGTGATGGTATAGATGGTACCATAAAATGCATAGCAAACAAAGCAAGCCTTCAGCGACCATATAAAGACCAAATATTCAATGCTTCTGATTTGTATAAATTTACAAAGGATTCTATTAAAGGAATCAAAATTTTTTTTGTAGAAAAATCTAAAATTGAGATTTCCCACTGTCAATTAGCAACGAGGTATCAAACCGTAGATACAATTAAAGGAACACAATCAAATCACAGCTTTGTTCCTATAAACGAAACACAATTATTGGTTTCCAGGGTATCGGATTCCACCACAACATTCATTGCTACTTTAGGAAGCAAGACCATACCACTGACATTCCAGAATGAACAATATGTTGCCTGCACATATGGAATTAACTGGTGGATTGGAAAAATTGTGGAATGCTACGATGAATGTAATGACTATAAAATTATGTTTATGCATCCTCATGGTCCAAGTGCATCGTATACGTGGCCGAAACCTTTGGATGTGTGTTGAATTCCATATGAACACATAATGAAAATTGTGTCTGTTCCCTCAACTAACACAAGAAGAACATATAAAATAACACCTGAGGAAAATAACTGTATTGAACTATTATTCAAAAATTTCAAGGTGGATTAAATTCATTTATTTTTTCCGAATGTTAAAAATAGTATGTATAGATTTCATTTATGCTTTTTAAAAATAATTTTGCATTATGTCCATTCACAGTTATTATATATAGTGGATGTATATTTGAAGAAATATTTACCATTCCTATATTTTTTTTAGATTTAAAACATGCAAATTATTGTTCCTTATAAGTTTAAAAGAACTATTTGTCAATTTCCTAACAGTTCATTAAAGCTGGTTATAATCTGAAGGTATTTTTTTCACTTCTCATGTAATAAAAATATTAATTTAATATTAAATTCATTACAATTGTTTTCTCTTGAAGCAGAAAAAAATGAAGAAGCAACACAAAAAATTATATGGCAAATTGCATCATTTAGAGCTAGTTGTAGATGATGCAATTTCTGAAATAATTGCTATAAATGTATTTTTTGAGTATAGTAAATGTTTTTTTAATATTTAAAACTAAGATTTTGAAATATAAGAATGATAACTAATTTTTTAGAAAGCTATTTACTAGCCTATTCCAGCAACAAGAAGTTTCATACCTCGATATCCTGGGTTTAAAAAAAAAAATGTTTTTTAGTTGTTAAGAAATATTACCTTCCTAATTTTTTTTTATACTTAAAGGACACATATTGATTAGTGTTTCTACCAAGTTTCAGAAAAAAATACGATGGGCCATTTTTTTTACAGCCCATTAAAATTGGCTAAATTCTGAAGATGATTTTTTTCATTTTCCATGTAAAAATATACTAAAACATATATTTAATTTTAGTTAAACACTGGATTTATATTCCTCATATAAATAGCTTCAAATTGGTACCAAAATTGTTGAATTTGAACCATTATTTCTCAAGTTATTTCAATTTTTCACAGTAGTGCCAAATCCAAGATGGCCGAAATTTGCTAAAAATGGCCGTTTTTCAAATGTCCGTATCTCAGTCAATAATGGACAAAATGTTTTACAAATTGATTTATGAGGGTTTCACCACCATAAGTTTTAGTGGTAATTTCTTTTTTTAAATCTGTTACTATGGAGCAACACTCATTGGGTGTCTACACATGGAATGACCCTCCACCATCTTCCATTTTCGAGATAAATTTTTAAAAAATACTTCTTCGCTGTACATTCTCAATGGAGAAAAACCTTGACAGAGTCTCCCAGCCCCAACCATTGGAGCGATTTTGACAATTTTTATTTCATATGAAAGCTTATGATGTCTAGATATGTTTCCTGCCACTCGCCACTCTCTATTTTCGAGATACAGTCAAACGTCGCAAATCCGGACGTCCAAAATCCGGAATGATCTAAAATCCGTACCTTTTTCATTCCGTAACACCCCCTCCTCCCCCCCGAAAAATCCTAACTTTTATCTAACAATTCAGCGCCCAGAATCAGCAGAAACCGGTCATAACCATCTGGGGAGGGAAAGGATTTAACCACGTGTACAACGATGTGCGACGAAGGTATCACGGGGGTAACAAATCGCGGAGTAACAATACTTCCTCCTTCCCCTCTCTAGCACACAAAATGAACTAGTCCAGAACATAAGAAATGTTAACAAATAAGATGCGCGCGCAACTTCCTCTCCCCTTCTGGCTCGCTGAGGATTTGCAAAGAGAGAAGTCGGTCATAATGGCGATACATAAAATAAAAGAGAAGTTACTTAATCAAAAACCGAAACTAATGAAGCAAATCCCTTTAAATGAAATATTTTGCAAAAATGTTAAAATTAAAAAGAACTAATATTATTTATGTTTATATATCAAAGAAAACAAGTAATAAATAACAGGGTTCGTACTCGTCCTTACTTTTACATTTAGTCCTTAAAAGTCCTTACAAATCCTTATTTTTATGCCCCATTGTTAAAAAGTCCTTACTTTTTATTCTGCCATTATTAAAAAATTTAAAATTTCATGGATTATCGTTATTCTAATTCCTCCTTCTCGGCGGCTCCAATCTCGGTCGACGTGGCTTTCGCAGAGTGGGGGAACGACACTGCTCGCGTTCTACGAATCCATATCCATCGCATACACTTTGGGAAATAAGGGAGGAGTTACAGATGGCCTTTATTGGCCCATGGTTCCATAGGAATGATTGTCAAAAGTGCTGTTACAATTTTTAGAACAGTATCAAAGTGATAAACTTTTACTTCCATTTTTTGCCAGTGATGCTTTTTAAACTTGTTAATGATTGCATTCAACATTTCAAAAATTTTGAAACCAGAGAATGAAAGAATTGAGAAACCTGATACTTTATGCAAATTCAACTTCAGTGACCCAAACTTGTATAATGATAAAAGTTAAGCGTATGTAGGATTTGCTGAAGAGCAACTAATAAAAGAAAAGATAAAAAATAAGGAATTAGCAGACAAGGATGTTTTCACACTCAGACAGGATAGTCGGAGAAACATCATAACAATGATAAAGCATTTCATGCAGAAATGTCCTGTGAATTACGCACTAGTAAGACCTGCGATTTGCATTGATCCACGAGTAATGGCTGGATATCCCGAAAAAGCACAGGAAAAAATGAAAAAGGTATTGATTGTGTTGTCGCAAAATAAACGTATTTTGGGAAAAGATTGCGACGAAATTTTGTTACTCTATGCAGATTTTCTGTTAAATATTGTAAAGCCAAATTCATTTCAATTTACTTCTTTCAATCCAAAGAGTGATTCCCTTGATACTTTTTTACAAACTTATTTTAGCAATAATCATTATGAAAAAGTTTGGAAGATTATCAAAATGGTATTAATACTATCACATGGACAATGAGGTTTTTCGGTGAACAAGGCCCTGGAAATAGAAAATTTAAAAGATGCTTCATATATTTTTCAGCGTTTAAATCATGAATTTATTAAGCTGTCTGGGGCTATTTATGACTTAAAAATTACTAAAGAAATGAGGACGGCTGCCACCTCAGTTAGAGCAAAATACATGCAGTATTTAGAAAGTGAAAGATCCAAAGAAAAGACTGACACAAAACAACTGAAACAAAAAGCTCTAGACGAGGAAATGGATTTTTTAATACAAAAGAAAATGTTCCTCCAAACGGACATGCACCAAACAAATGAGAAAGCAAATCATTTAGCTAATGAGGCTGAAAAGTCAAAGGATTTATTTATTCATTCGCATGAACTAAGAAAAACAATTTCTGAAAAAAATTAAAATAAATACCTTGGATGTAAAATTGAATGAAAAAAGTTTGGAATTAAAAGATATTTAATTTGATTACCAATTTCATGGGGTTTTTTTCCATCAATTTATTAACTCATATTTTTAGGAGTTTTGTTGTGTTAAATTTGTAATGTATCTTCTATGTTTTATATTATAATTTATCATCTAATAGGTTGAATTTGCAAAAATGAGACATTTTATTTAAAAGTGCGTGCGACAATTCGTTAAGTTTATTCAATTTAGAGGTCCTTATTTTTTGGTTTTTTTAGTCCTTAAAAGTCCTTGATAGTCCTTAATTTTCTGTTAAGGAAATGTGTACGAACCCTGAATAAGTTTTTAAAAATTTAAATTGAATGTGTTTTATGATGTTAAAATCAGTTCTTAATATTGAAATGATCTAAGATCCGGAATTATCCCAAATCCAGAATTGCCGAAGTCCTGATGATTCCGGATTTGCGACGTTCGACTGTATATCACAAAATAAATCTTTGGCAGAGTCCCTCAGTCTTTACAACTGCTAATTCACCAAGTTGCAAATATAACCGCAAGGTATTAATATTACAGTCAAACAGCTGGTTGTTGAAGATGGTTAGTTTGAAATAAAAGTGCTGGGTTGTATACAACAAAATATTATTTTTCGAGCAAAATGTGGGAGGAAACTCCTCCAATAAATGAATACAGGCTTAGAAATGCTTGATGTGTCATCCTCCATTCAGGAGCTCAGCTATCAGACAAGAAACCACACTTTTCGCTGCAGTAGACACCCTTTCTGGTGATAGGACAGAACTTGAGCAACAGAAATGGTGTTTACTGTTCTGTGCTTCTTTTTCTGACAGCTGTGTTCCTAAATGGAGGATGACACATTGAATATTTTTAAGTTGCTGATCTGACCATTGTCTTATCCTATGTAACGTATTTCTCCAATTTTATAATCCGGTGGCTTAAATTGTAAACTGTGAAACTGTATTACCAACATATTCTGATTTTATGACACACACACAAATCTAGTTTCATTTCTATCCTTTCTGTTCAAACATTATTTTCTCTCTTCACTCACTTTCAAATTATTACTTTTTAAAATTTGCTCCAAGTTTCTGAAATTTCCTGTATTTCCCTCAAAATTTGTTTCTGGATATCATTTAAAACACATTTTTTTTCTCCAAAAAACTTTTTGAATACCTCCGATACTTTGCTACATATTCCCTGTTTTGTATGTTATGTATTATAATCACATTTATAAACATTGGATGTGAAATGAAAGGGAAATTGAAAATGTCTGTATTTGTTTAGATCAACGGTTGGACTTGACTAAAGGCCATGCTGATGACCCTGAACCCGTGAAAGGTCAAATAGTGATAAGCCTTCTGTCACGTGATGGACGGGGGTCGGGGAGTGTAAATGTAGTGATGGACCGTCTGGGCAATTTAGGTTTTTCTCCCGATGAATTGCCTGAAGGGTGAGTCACGGTCATCCGTAATTCGGTTTCTGATTTTCGTTCTATTGGTCATAATTTGTTTGCGCAATTAGATCTCTTAGTAAACGCAGGAAACGTCTGTTTCATCTTAATTTGAAGGTGTTTATTCTGTGTATTTTTATTATTTCCTCTATAATTTGAGTATTGTTCAGTGGAACCCGGTTGATCCTGAACTGATGGGACCAGAACAATAATTTGATTTATCCGAAAATTTCAATTAAGAAAAACTGGATTTAAAAGGGGGTGCAGTAAGAGAAAATGACAGTTTTAAACTAAAATGGCAATAAAGATAAATTTTTAATGTCTAACAGCTTTAATTAATAACACATAATAAATAGTAAGAAATCTTAATAATTTAGTGATAATAATTAAATACAAAATTTTTAATAATTTCAATAAATAAGTAATTTTATTAAAACAGTATACCAACTGGAACTGTACAATAAAACTTAAAAGATAAACAGTACAGTTCATTATAAACATGTTGACAGTTTTTTTTTTTTCCCCCCTTTAAGTGGGAATTTTTTATTACTTTTTTGATTGAGTGTATTGTATAGCCGTGGAGTCTTTTGGTGAATTAAGAGCATTAAAAAATTATTCACTTACAATCACTGGAAAGTCAAGATGTAGACATATTTAACTAATAGGGGAAAAAATTGACTTAAAACGAACCAAACTAATGTCCAATTACCTACAGTATTTAATGTTATATTGGTAGGAAATTCAAGGGACTAGAAAAGAATTTGAATTGTTGAAATGCAAATAAAAAGAAAAACATTTGAAGTAGCGAAGTTTTACTGTAATATAACTGGCCAGAGTTGGTAAAAATATTTAAAGTGTGAAATATTGAAGTCTGCATGCTAGTGGCCTCGCTGCAGAGTCTCGTATATCGAACAGGGAGGTTTTAGGTTCAGATTCCTATTCTGCCTAAGATCTGCTTCGTGTGTGGGCCTGGTAGCATATTGACAAACCCTACCCTGATAGAAGTGAGGCAGGAAATCAGTCAATATCATTGGCTACGAGGAGCAGTGACGTCGTTTTCAGCTCTCGCACGAAGCGTACGGCAATCATAACAAAACAAGAGTCGTCCAACTTTTCTTCTCCGTTTTCCCACAGTTGAGCACAGAAAACATTCTTCCGTGGGTTGTAATATTTTTAAAAATGAAATTATTTTTTAAAATATCGTAAAAAATAAAACATCCCAGACTGTAAGAAATTATACTAATGAAAAGTACACGCACGAGAGCAAAGAACGACGTCATCGGCTCTCGGCGAAGCGAGCCAATCATATTGTCCGATTTCCTGCCTCAGTTCTATCAGGGTAGGGTTTGTAAATATGCGGCCTGGTGCATGTTGAATCCTTCATGATGGAGCATCCTCTTGTTGGTGTGGAAGTTTGGAGAAGGAATTCTGTCTCGGAAGTTTTCATCTTCTGGTTCAAAATTGTAATCTGCCCAAAATAGGCCTCGTGTGACCTCCAAAATGAATGCCAGTCTGCTTGAACTAAACTGAACATTAAAGTTCAGTACATATTATTTCTATAAAGTAATTTCATATTTTATTTATAAACATTATTTCATAAATTTTAATAGGGTAAAAGGGGAGGTCTGATATTGAAAAGTAAATACACCTTTCTTTCAAACATTCCAAAAATTTTATGTTTACATCTTATTGGACGATCCCTTCTCTGCTCTTGACTGTAGTAGAGATGGGTGTCAACAAATTAGATCATAGATATGAATCACAGGCATGAGTCAAAGTATGTGATTGGCCGCTAAGGGGCTGTCCATAAATGATGTCACACTTTTTTTCAATATTTTTGACCCCCCCATTTGTCACAAAGTGTCACACTTTACCAAACCCCCTCCCCCCCCCCCCTTGTCACATGCCACGCTATGTTACATAAACATATACTTGCATTTCAAAAACAAAGCATTACGTTATAGATCATATATCAAATTTTATTTTTAAACTTTAACTATGTGTCATAATGACATTTGTGAGCATAACAATAATAATGATTATATGTGTACTTATTTTGTATGAAATAAGATTAAGGTTTACAACAAAAAACCTAATTAACATAGAATAGAAATAAAATATTAATATAAAAGAGCAGTTCAAAACAGTAGTATTTTGGAATTTGATATATTTTGCCTTAAATCTTATCTTTACTTTGTAATCAACCTGTTTGTGCCGCTACCAGTTCTTCCACTCACCCAGGTGGGACGACGTATCTTTTGTTGGACATTTCAAGGGTGTGTTTTCTTCTAATGGTGAAGAATTTCTGCTGTTACCATATTCTCAGAACCTACCCTGAATGCAGTTTTCGAAAAGAAAGGAATATAAGTGAGAAAAAAAGCACATGAAAGTTGTTTTAGCCCCAATTAAAAAAGTACCCCCAAATTCTGGTAATTTCAAAATAACTTCAAAATTTAATCTGCTGATTTTAAATGTTTTTATTTTAACCAAAATGTGTGATGTCACACTTCTTGTTATCCCCTCCCTCCCCCTTGTCACAAACTGTCACAATTTCATGAACCCCCCCTCCAAGCGTGACATCATTTGTGGACGGCCCCTAACGTGTTAAAAGTTTAAAAAAAAAAAAAAAATGAATGAAATATAAATAAATAATTTTGCAATTTCTTGTATGGTATTTGCTTAACAGGATATGATTTGCAATGAAATGAATTGTATTGTTGTTGGACAATACGAAATTTCTGTAGATCTGAAAAATGCTACTAATATGTATTAGAAAAGTAAGTCTGATATATCTGATACTCACCTTTAAGCGATTTTCACTTTTTGTAGAAAAATTTAAAGAAATATTTCTGAAAAATATCTAAGAAAACTAACACAATGCAGAGATGTTGCGTATCATAGATCCTCCATATGCTTTAAATTAATTTGTAGAATAAAATTGTCATTTGAATAATTTAATTTGTGAATTGTGGCTTTTGCTTAAGGAAAAAACAAATATATGCTTTTTGATTCTGTAAATATACTGTTTTTAATAAATATGCATTATTTTTCTTTGATGATTATTTTATGGGAAAATTTTCGTTCATTTTTCACTTATTGTTGCTTATCAAAATTCTCAATTTTCTCCATTGTTTTGATGTGAAATTTCAGACTTTTATGCTTGCCTTAAAGTATTGCCATATTTTAATATTATATAAGAATTTGGAATAATTTTCATATATAACCAAATAATGAATATTTGAGTAAAATTCTGCATATTTTGTTAAGTATTCAACCATAAAAGATTTAGACAATTTACTACTGTTTTTGAAATATGAATTTGTTTTAGAATTTTTGTCCATCTTATCCTAGTCTGTTTATCGCTTCAGTATAAAATTTTGATCATTCTGGCCATTATAAAATACAAAAGCTGATTAATGTAAATTTTTAAGCTTTTATACTAAGATGTAATTATGCGGTCCCCCTCCCCCAGAGAAATTTGTTTGCATACTAAAAATTTCTGCGATGCTAAGAGCATAAAAAAATATCAATCTTGTATGTTTTCATTTATAAGGATTGCTTTGAATGTTTGATAAATCCAACAGTTATACTGTAATTAATTGTTGATTTTATGAATCTTATACTTTGCTCCAAATTCTGCAAGATTTTTTAAAAAATTAGGAACATTGGATGATATGAGAATCACCTGACTATGAATCCAAGAGAGCATCATTTGTCAAAGTTTGAATTCTGATTTTTGGATCCCTGATTTGTGCTGCCTCTCTTGGTTTGTTACTGCATTGCAAATTTAAATGATTCCCATAATTTTTCAAGTTCCCCAGCTGCCTCAAAATGAATTATACCAGTTGAGAATATCAGATTATCTATTTTGGGCACCTACTGAAGGTTGGAAATTCATGACTGCTCCGCAACATGCAGATTTTGTTGGGTTTATGTTTGTGTAAACCCAAATATGAAATAAACAAGCTAAATTTAAAAATAAAATTCAAGCTTTTATTGAGCATAATTAAAAACTATTAGATTCAATTTCAACCAGCGGGAGTGTTCTCTCCTAAACTTTCTCATATACTTCTCCAAAAAGGTGCCGTTTCCCCTTCCCCCGCACGGCTAAAAAAATTCGAACCTATTGTTACCCAGAATCCAATGACTACCAGAAGGTTTTTCATTATAGTGATTGAAAAATATCTAGGCAAAGAATGAAATTCAAAGAGATGCGTACCGATTTTCCTCTGTTACCGGTTCAAGGACAAACTGACATAATTCGCTACTCCGTAATGAAATTCCTCTCCGTTCTTCCAGTACGCATGCGCGTGGAGATAACGGATTCTCTTCAAAAGTAAATTATACAGACCGACAGACAGTCAACTCTTTGACGGATTTGGCCCAAAATTTGATACGGATCTACATTCATGATGATAAAACTGTGTACCAAATTTTATTCATCTAGTTATTCAAGTTTTTGAGTTATAGTGTTCACATGACTGCGGGCAGACAGATAGACAGACTTCCCGTGGACGGATTTTGTCCAAAATTTGATAGAAGCCTACAAATTATGTGTCAAGTTCACATACAAAATGTCCTCCCTGTATCTCTAATAGTTTTCGAGTTATCATGTTCACAGACACACAGACAGACATAATTCCAAAATTGTGTTTTTCGGACTTGGGGAGGTCTAAAACGTGGAGATTCGTCAAAATCTCGAGTTCAAATTTTTTGACGATTACAATATTTTCTCTTTGTATACTTCGTATACGAGAAAGTAAAAATGCAAAACATGTCTTACTAGACATCTACTAAGAGATTCATGAATAATCTGAAAAAATTAGATGAGACATTTCAAACACAAGTAAAACTCCCCCTAACTAACTACTGAGCATGCCCAAGCCTAGACACAGCCAATAGTTTCTGAGCATGCTTCCAAGGGTGAACACCCACTGTTAACTGAGCGTGTCAGTCAATGCATCTCAATGGCTGCTGTTTGTTTACATCAGACATTGAGATGTAAATAAAAGGTGAGGAAAGTTTCTTACTTTAGATTAACATAAAAATAATTTGTAGTACTTAGACATTTAAACTTATAATTTTAATATATATTTATTTAAATATGGCCATAACAAAAATTAATTTGTCTAACAAATTTGACCACTCAATGCCGAAACTGGTTGTTTTGCGAAAAACTAATGAGAATTGCAGTGGAAGGTTGAATTTCCAGCCGGTCCTGATATCTGCCACTCCGTCTGGATTGCCGGGCCATGAGTCGACTCCAGCGGGAGTAGGTTCGTATGTGTATGGTAGTGTTGAAAGGAGCCTCGAGTTGTGTGGTTCACTGAGGAAATTGGAGAAGGTAGGATCAGAGTGACTGGCAGTAGATGCGTTTGCATAGTGCGGAGCAGTCGTGAATTACCTGCCTAAATGGATGGGCTAACAGATGGAGTGGAGTGGTTGTGAATGACCAGCTTAATGTATCTAAAAGCATGATTAACCTCCCTTCCCCCAAACGAGTGGTCTTTTCTTTTATGCTAATCTCCAGTGTCTAGCTTGTGTGTCAGCACTGTTATCTTACCTTTGAATGATTATAGCATTCGAAGTTCTGTTTATAAGAACTATGAATGATGCTTAACCTTCCAGCGGGCGCACATATGCAAGAGGCACTTGCATTGTGCATCTATTGCATATTTATATCATTCTTTTATAATTTTAAGTGCAATTTTTATTTATAAAATCTTTGTTTACTACTAAGCTAATAAATACACTGGGTGCATACGGTCATGAAAAGTGCTTACTTTTTATTTTCATTTTAGAAGGCCCTTAAAAGTGCTTACTTTTTATTCAAAGTTTGTATAAAGTGCTTATTTTTTATCATGGTGTTTAAAACTCATTATTTTTAAGATGTTATGAGTTTCCGAGCAAGAACTATTTTATGTATAAAAGTAATTGAAATTAATGATTTAGCATTCTAATTCTGTACCTCAAAATCTTGTTGCATAAGTATTTTTGGTTTATTTTTCTGCATGCAGAAATGTTTTCCTGTAACAAGTTAATGAAAATATATTCTAGTTATGACAGTAGGATAGGTACGAAATTTCTCTCCTGTATATTTTATTACTTAAATCCTGTTAAGTCAAAAGAAGAAAAAAGGATGATTGTCGGCAGTAAAGATTTTGCTAGTCCTTACTTTTCTCCTTAAGGTGCTTATAAAGTACTTAAAAAGTGCTTACTTTTTTCCTAGAAATTTGACTACGCACCCTGATACAGATAACATAAATCAAAGTTGCATTTATTTTTGTAAAACAACACGATATATATGTGTGATACGATGTACGATATGTCATAAAATTTGCGCAGGCGTGCCAGCTGGAAGGTTAATTATTCATAGGTTAGCTAACTTTTAACTAAGTGATATTACTAAATTCTATCTTCTTTATAAAAAAAATGTGTTCTGAGCATTTTAAGTTCTTTCTTTGTGTGTATGAAAGGCATTTGAAATTTCTCCATCAGAATTGAGCCTATTTAATTATTTTTCCAATTTCAAGGATTTTTTTTTTGGAATGGAAGCTACATTTTCATCAGTTATTTATACTTGAGCCAGTTGGCTATTATTTTAATGAAAGCATGTTATGCAATATTAGGTGGGAAGAAAGAAGAACAGCTTCAGGACGAGTGTATTATGTGAACCATTTTACTCGGTCTACACAATGGGAAAAACCGACAAGGTGAATTTAATTTCATATTTTACAGTTGGTTTTTGGGTTTTTAACACTTTCTAAACATTGTTATTTGATTTGTTACATATTAAATCATTTTATTTTGTTTTTACTCAAGTATTCTGACGTTATTTAATTTTTTTTCCATTACTAATATTTTTATAATTGTAATCAATAACTCCTAAACTTTTAAAAGATTTGGTTTCAAAATATTATTTAATATTGCTTTATCTTATTGTTTTTATTTATTTTGATAATTAGCCACATATTTATAGCAATTTATGGTTTGAAGTTATTGCATTTTTTTCCGATGACATCAGAACTTGCATCTGAATTCAAAGCAATAAAACATGCTTAATTTCTTTAATTCATTGGTTCTAATGCTTTGGTTAACACTGTATTCTCAAAAATGTGCATCTTTTAAAGTTGTGGAACAAATATTTTGTGGCCGGGTCATTTTAACAGCGAGTTAATTTGAATTTTCTTCCAGTTTTTGATTTTTATCAATAAATAATGAAAAAAATGTGTTATTTAATGTCTTTTATAGAAATAGCACAATATTTGCTCAATGTAATGTTTTTTAGCCAGATCGCCTTCTGTAAGAATATTGTAATTTTTAATATCTTGCTAATGTGATTTTCAGAGCTGCATACGAAAATGAGCAGGCCAATGGACATAGCAACAATAACAACAACAGTCGACCAGTTAGCCAAGTGTGTAATAATGCTGTCAATAGTAACTCTACATCAAATTCGTCTTCAAATACAAACTCTAATTCCAATTCCAATAACAATAATAATTCTGTTAGCAACTCTGAAAATACTAATCATACTAGTAATGGTGTTACTAGTAGTAGTGGTCATTCCAGAAGAAGATCAACAAGACATCGAAACTATTTATCAAGAAATCACCTTCATCAAGCTGTTGAACTTCCTGATGGCTATGGTATGTACTATTCACTACTCTACTACTCTATTTGCAAAATTTGTCAGGTATTTTTTTTTAATGTTGTACTTGCAATTTATTCTTGTTCCGACTACACATAGTCTGTTTTTAGAATTGGGCTTCCACGTGTAAATCATATTGCTAAATTGGTTGCTTTAAAACCAAATGCTGAATTTTTGTGTTTAACCGCTTAACTTAACAGCCCGAGAATACTTGTGCATCGAATTATCGAAATTTTAGTCTTATAAACTAAAATTGAATCATTAATTAGCTTTATAATTTGACACAAAAAATATGTAGGATCCATAAACATCTTAAGTATCCTATGCCTTCTTAGATGAATGAAAACGACAGCCTCTTTCCAAAACAGGGTCATCTTATTAGATAGCAAAGAAAACTATTCAGTTAAGTGGTTAAAAACTGTGTTGTTTATATAATGAGAAATAGCTTGAAACTGAAATTCTTATTTCAAGAAGTATTATGCAACCCCTAGATTGGAATTGTTGCTACCACCAATTATTACCTTCCTCTGTTGATATAATTTTGACTTTTGGGGTTTTTTTCTGAATATTTTAAATGTAATTTCCCATTGTTCACTTCACACACACACACACACACACATATATATATATGCTTATATTACCATTCGTATCAATCAGTATAGTTGCGACCCTCTCCCCCCCCCCCCATTAAAAGAAATATTTCTGGTTTAGTAAAAATGCAGTTAGTGTCTCATGACTAAATTACATTTGTGATGGGTGCACACATTAAAGTTCTGTTAGTGAAATTAGACTGGAACTTTGATGTAAATTCTTCTGAACTTGGAAATGTGAAATAAATTCTTTTTCAAACACTACAGGTGGAACTAAGTTGCATTTTCTTCATGTAAAAAAAATGGGGGTGGGCTACATATTTTTTAAAGCTGTCTAAAGTAATGATTATACATTTTTTTATTATCATCACTACTCATTTTTAGAGACATATAGTATAAAAATTAGTTTCCTTTATTTCTAGATTTGTAAAAATACTTTTATAGTGCACATTTCTGAGCTGTTAGAAAGTATTAAATTTAACCAACTGATTTAGTTTGAGTTTACTCAAATTTTGAATTTCATAAATGAATTAGAAATTATAATAGTTAATATAAATAATTACTTTAGGATTTTGTTGAAGAGGAAAAATATTACAATTTGGTAAGATTCGATCTGAAATATGTGTACATCTTGGTATTACGTATGAATAGCACTTAGACATATGCCAAGAAGATTCAGAAATTAGCAACTTTACTTGCATCTGTAAGTTTTATAAAATTTATTGATTTGCACATTATTTTTGAATATATTTTTATATTTATTTACTGTAATGTGAACTTAAAAGGAATTTTATATTTAAAAAATCACATATAGCTTTATTTACTGGGTTTTTTTCATGTGTCATTAAAAGAAAAAATGCACACACAAAGTTTCTTTTATGCTTTCAAAGTGGCTGCAAAGCATATAAACCTCTTTACCATCGGCAGAGCTAGTATTCTTAATTCATTGAACTGCCAAGTGTTTTAATCGGATGTATTCGAAAACTTCTATTTCAAAATTGGTGTTTCCATTAATTAAATTATTTAAAATTCTTCTTTCGTTTCAGATGACCAAAGAATGACTGTACAGTACCTAACATTTTAAGTATTTTTTGTCATCAGATTCTGGAATATTAACAGATTTGTGTTTTAATGTTACAATCTTAAAATAAGGAGTCTTTATTTATTATATTAAAAATATTACTAATTAAAATACAAAATGTTTGTATATTGTTCAAGAGTTCAGCATAAAATTGTAAAATGTTGAGTTTATAACTACAAACATAAACTTCTAGAAGCTGCTGAATTCATTTTATTCTTTTACAGGGTTCGTACGCGTCCTTACTTTTACATTTAGTCCTTAAAAGTCCTTATAAATCCTTATTTTTATGTCCCATTTTTAAAAAGTCCTTACTTTTTACTCTGCCATTATTAAAAAAAAATTAAAATTTCACCGATTATCGTTTTTCTAATTCCTCCTTCTCGGCGGCTCTAATCTCGGTCGACGTGGCTCTCGTGGGTGGGGGTGGGGGGACGACAGTGCTCGCGTTCTACGAATCCATATCCATCACATACACTTTGGGAAATAAGGGAGGAGTTGCAGATGGCCTTTGTTGGTCCATGGTTCCATAGGAATGATTGTCAGAAGTGCTATTACCATTTTTAGAACAGTATCAAAGTGATAAACCTTTACTTTCATTATTTGCCAGTGAAGTATTAAAACTTGTTAATGATTGCATACAACATTTCAAAATTTTGAAACCAGAGAATGAAAGAATTGAGAAACCTGAGACTTTATGCAAATTCAACTTCAGTGACCCAAACTTGTATAATGGTAAAAGTTAAGTGTGTTTAGGATTTGCTGCAGAGCAACTAATAAAAGAAAAGATAAAAAATAAGGAATTAGCAGACAAGGATCTTTTCACACTCAGACAGGATACTTGGAAATACATCATAACAATGATAAAACATTTCATGCAGAAATGGTCTGTGAATTACGCACTAATAAGACCTGCGATTTGCATTGATCCACGAATAATGGCTGGATATCCCGAAAAAGCACAGGAAAAAATGAAGAAGGTATTGATTGTGTTGTCGCAAAATAAACGTATTTTGGAAAAAGATTTGGACGAAATTTTGTTACTCTATGCAGATTTTCTGTTAAATATTGTAAAGCCAAATTCATTTGAATTTACTTCTTTCAATCCAAATAGTTATTCCCTTGTTACTTTTTTACAAACTTATTTTAACAATAATCATTATGAAAAAGTTTGGAAGATTATCAAAATGGTATTAAAACTGTCACATGGACAATGATGTTTTTCGGTGAACAAGGCCCTGGAAATAGAAAATTTGAAAGATGCTTCATATATTTCCCAGCGTCTAAATCATGAATTTATTAAGCTGTCTGGGGCTATGTTTGACTTAAAAATTACTAAAGAAATGAGGACGGCTGCCACCTCAGCTAGAGCAAAATACATGCAGTATTTAGAAAGTGAAAGATCCAAAGAAAAGACTGAAACGAAAAGCTTTAGAGGAGGAAATTGATTTTTTAAAACAAAAGAAAATGTTCCTCCAAACGGACCTACACCAAACAAATGAGAAAGCAAATGATTTAGCGAAGGAGGCTGAAAAGTCAAAGGACATAAATTTATTTATTCAATCGCATAAACTAAGAAAAACAATTTCTGGAAAAGAAATTAAAATAAATATCTTGGATGTAAAATTGAATGAAAAAAGTTTGGAATTAAAAGATATTTACTTTGATTACCAGTTTCATAGGGTTTTTTTTCATCAATTTATTAACTCATATTTTTAGGAGTTTTGTTGTGTTAAATTTGTAATGTATCTTCTATGTTTTATATTATAATTTATCATCTAATAGGTTGAATTTGCAAAAATGAGACATTTTATTTAAAAGTGCGTGCGACAATTCGTTAAGTTTATTCAATTTAGAGGTCCTTATTTTTTGGTTTTTTTAGTCCTTAAAAGTCCTTGATAGTCCTTGATTTTCTTTTAAGGAAATTTGTACGAACCCTGTTTTATTGACCACTTTTAAATGCCTCAATTCTTGGCATAGTCATGATAATTATGTTTTTGTCTATTTCTTTCAAGCATTTATTTTATTTTTTTCCTCTGTTTTTAATAGAAATCAGGACGACACAGCAAGGGCAAGTCTATTTTTATCATGTTGCTACTGGAGTTAGTACGTGGCATGATCCTCGAGTTCCTAGGGATCTAGCGGGAATCAATGTAGAAGAACTCGGGCCACTTCCAGCCGGTTGGGAGATGCGTCACACTATGAATGGACGGGTTTATTATGTTGACCACAACAACAGAACGACTCAGTTCACAGATCCTCGATTATCTAGTAGTTTAGCTGTTCAGAATATGCTCAAGTAAGTGAATGGTTTCAGTTTTAACACAGCTAATTACAAGGTGCGTTCGAAAAGTTCGGTGAATGGTCTCGTACAATAAAGGAAACAATGTATACAAAAAAAATACCTTTACTGACATTCAAAGTAATCACCATTAGCTACAATACACTTTTGACATCGGTTGTAGAGCTGCTGGAAACCATCAGCGAACGCTTCTTTCGGTATCGCTCGAAGCATAGTTGTCACACGTTGCTGGACCTGCGCAATGTCGGAAAACCGTAGACCTTTTTCTTACGTTTTCGCAAATGTTCGTGAATAATGTTGCTCACACTGTCTAGGCTGATCTTCAATTCTTCTGCTATCACTCTCAAAGACAGCCGTCAAGCATCCGTCGCACTCGTTGGATGTTGTCTGGAGTTGTGCTTGTTGGTGGTCGACCCGAACGCTGCTCATCTTTGACATCTTCCTTTCTGTCTCTAAAGCCTTTAAACCACTCAAAAACACACTTTTTACTCACTGCGTCCACACCGTACACTTTCACTAACATTTTGTGTGTCTCCGTCGCCGTTTTGCCTAATTTGAAGCAAAACTTGGTGTTCACACGTTGCTCCATTTCGCAGTGACGGGCCTTCTCACACTGACTCTTTAAATTGGTCGTAGCATGCACTTCCACTTAACTGTCGTGATTTGGACGCTAGGGGGCACTAGTTGCCATGTTTCTCACTGCGTCAGCGGGAGCGCAGCATCCGAACCAGCGCGGTTATTCAACTATGGGACCATTCACTGAACTTTTCGAACACACCTTGTAGTACTTTCCTATTGACTTTAATTTTCTCATTAGCTGTCTCAAATAAAATATCATTGTGTTCTTTTTGTGAAATTTGTTGTAAATAGTGGATTCTAGTTGCTTCCAAAATGTGGTTGTATCAATTAAGCACATACAACCAAAAAGTGATGTAAGCTGCCTCTTTACTGAATGCTGAAGGTTAATTTTTTCCTAGAAATTATTTATAATTTTAAGGAATTGGTCAGAATTTTATTAAACATTGCAAGCGGCAGTTTGGAGAACAAAGAAATAAAATGATTTAAAAATATCTATAATATTTTATAACTATGTAATAATGGCATCACTAATGATAAAATAATCCTTCGTGTGTTTGGGAACTTAGTTTTTAATTAATAAAATATTGGCTATTTGATTGTTTAGAAACCTTCATAGCATTTGTGAGGGAATTGTAAAGAAAACTTGTTCATTCGTTTGGGATTTCTATTGTTTAAAACTTCTTTTTGAATTCCATTTTTATTTTCATCAGGGATGAGATTCTTCTGCTTTTGGGCGGATTTCCTTTTTTTTTTTTTTTTTTTGGATAAATTCCTCTTTTTTGTCTTTTTTTCTCTCAAAATTCCGCGCTTTTTTTCTTTTTTTTCTTTCTTCTCCCCGCAAAAATTTGCTTTTTCTTCCGAAAATTCCGCTTTTACACAAAGAAAAGAAACCTTCCTATATTCCATTTTCGAAAAAAAAATTCTGAGAAAATATGCTCGACTGTGCGGCTTAACTCCACCGGCTAGGAAACTAGCTGATTCATCTTCTACTGATGAATCATACTGCCAGAAAACGCTCGGAATTCTCAAATTACCTGTAGGCAGCCATTTCAGAAGGGAACAACCTGCACCTTTGTTTTGATAGAGGTGTTTTGCATTTGCTCTACATTCTTTTCTTTTTCATTCTATTCGTACGTGTTTTGCGAATTGAAATTGTAAGATTATTATATGCGGATTTCTTCTAAAGATCAACTATTTTTATAGAGATTTATTTTTGTTTTATGGCTACTATTAGAAAAGATATTGTAAATCGATGTGATGAAGTGGAAAAATGTATAAAAATAAAAGAAATAAAACAGAATTCTGTATATGACACATTATTATAATTTATAAAGAGCTAATACACTTTACACAATTGCCTGAAGCAAAAGAAATTATTTGCCCTTATTTTTATTTATTTTTTGAGCTAACTTTTATCAAAAGGCTATTAAATATAATTTTTCGCAGACTTCTGTTGGGTGAATGTTGCATCTCAGTGATGTACAGGTGGTAAATATGTTTTAATGTCCAATTTTGTATTTTCTGATGCCCCTGATGTGTTAAACATGTTTGTTAACTTTTAATGTGAATGAGTTAATAGTAATTTAATATTCTTTTTCTTATTTGCACGTATTGAATTATAAATAATTAAGTTATTAATTATTATATTGCAATATTTCCATCGTGTTGCGTGTTCTGATGTTTTACTTCTTAAAACATCTTTCGCCTATAAATTATGGTACAAATGTTTTGCTCGCATATGATTTCAGTCTGTTTGCTTTTTTGCCAATCTCATCCCTATTACATAGATTGACTTAACATTGAACAAAATTATTGCCATCTCTCAATCGTGCTTTTATCATTCAGTACCAGGAGAAGCAATGGAACAGAAAACAACAGCACCATTCCAAATGGCAGAGTTCCAGATCCTCCTCAAGTTATCCCTCCGCCCAATCACAATCTGAGTGCCAATAGTTCAAATAATCAGCCGCCACCATTGCCTCCTTGCAATCCGCCGGTCTCCCTGTCTGTGGAAATATCGGACATGCCTTATTCGAAGCAGAGGCGGGATCTGGTCCAAAAGCTCGCTGCCCTGCGGCAAGAACTGCATGCGTTGCAGCCGCAGTCTGGTCACTGTCGTCTGGAAGTTTCTAGAAAAGATATATTTGAGGTAATATTTCTACAATGAATGCTAATGACTGTGTGTTTTTGTTTTTAAACTGGCACAGGGTGCGTACGGTCATGAAAAGTGCTTAAAAATTGCTTACTTTTTATTCAAAGTTTGTATAAAGTGCTTATTTTTTATCATGGTGCTTAAAAACTCATTATTTTTAAGAAGATGTCATGAGTTTCCGAGCAAGAACTATTTTATGTATAAAAGTAATTGAAATTAATGATTTAGCATTCTAATTTTGTACCTCAAAATCTTGTTGCATAAGTGTTTTTGGTTTATTTTTCTACATGTAGAAATGTTTTCGTATAACAAGTTAATGAGAATATATTCTAGTCGTGACAGTAGGCTAGGTACTAAATTTCTCTCCTGTATATTTTATTACTTAAATCCTGTTTAGTTAAAAGAAGAAAAAAAGATGATCATCGGCATTAAAGATTTTGCGAATCCTTACTTTTCCCCTTAAGGTGCTTATAAAGTTCTTAAAAAGTGCTTACTTTTTTCCTACAAATTTGAGTACACACCCTGTGGCATGGCTCGATTATTTCTTGAAAGAGCACGTTTTTATTTGTACAGTGGACCTTTGTTAATACAAAGCACGTTCATGCATAATTTTATGAAAAATGAAAAATTTGAATTAAGAATCACTGGGTCTAATGACAAGTATGGCAAAAGAAAACGATTTTTAAGCTAAAAATGGCAGTAAAGATTTATTATGAGTATTTAATTGTTTTAATAAATAATACATAATTAATTAATAAGCAGTAACAAATGGACTTATGATGATTACATTTACAAAAATTTGAAAAATAATAATTTTAATAAATAAGTTAGTAACTTTAATAGACATTATACAGCATTTTGAATACAAGAATTTTACCATAAAACTTCTGTATGTGAAAACTTATTAAACTAATGAAAATGATACAGAAATATGGGTGTGATGATTTGGAGACATCGCAGTCCACTGGAATACTTTTAATTTTATTCATTTGTAAGGATGTACAGACAGATTTATGATGTACAGTAGAACCACAGTAATCCGGACGAATTCAGGCACATGGACGTCCGGATTAGCGGGATTTCCGGATTAGCGAGGTTTTTAAAAAATGACGTAAAACACTTTTTTTCAAAAATTGTATGTATAGGTACTATGGTATATTTGTATGAACTAACATTGTATGGATAAATTGAATGAACGTGATATGTACATACCTAATTACTAAATATGTAAGTGAATGAACATAATCAGTGCCCAAATAAGTCAGTATTTTTTTTTTTTTTTTTTTTTTTTTACGCGACAGTTCCAAATTTTAATTCAAATGTGCGGTCTCTTAAACGTCTGAGGAGCATAATTTCGTGTGCTTCAAATTTTGCTCTTCTGCCCACTGCAATGAAGTGTTGAGTTCCGCCACAGCCTCAGAATGAGAAATTTTGACGAGATTTACAGGGGTGGCGTCGTCATCATCATCATCTTCTGCTGTTACCATCCTGATGATTTCGTCGTCTGTTAAGATTTCATTTCGAGCAAAACTGTCGTCAGCCTCAGCAGCCGACTAAAGGGCTTCAATATTAGGCATCAGGTTCGTGTTTTGTAATTGATTAATGAGTGCTGCAAGCTGAATTTCTTCAGTTTCTACATTTTCTTCAACTTCAGAATCATTAAAATTGGGAAGCAAATTTTTCCACGACTTGTTGATCAGCAATGTAGACACAGATGCCCAACAGTTAGCAAGACTGAACATGACATCTTTTAAATTTACATTTTTCAGTGTTTTTTCCAAGCTTTCATTGTGCACAGGATCATTGAGAATGTTCGTAAGAAGCAACTTGCGATATCCCAGCTTGATGTTTTGAATAACATTCTGATCCTTGAGTTGGATCAGCGCAGTCGTGTTGGGGGTAGAAACATTGCGGAAATTTCACAGTCATCAGTGCACAGTTCTTCTGAGGAAGGATGGCCAGGACAATTATTCAACAACAATAACTCGGCACCACCAAGAGAGACGTCTCTCTCTGTGACGGCGGCAGTTGATTGCCCTTTGTTGCGGGTTTACATCATTCTCCATGAACCATCCGGATTACCGGGGTTCTACTGTACTAGCTGTTATGCCCAGCGTTGCTCGGGATTAAAATAATTTTATGTCTAATATTTTTAATGAAAATCTATTTTTCTATAGAAAATTATAATACATAAAAATGCCTTTACCGTCTGAAATGTTTTTACTTCGAATTTGGTTCATACATAGTGAAGTATAAGAAGAATTTTGACAAATGTTTTGGGAAAGTTAATTAAATAGTTAAATTTTCATTAATAAAAAGTGATAAAATAAACCAGATCAATAGTTGTTCCTGATATAAATTAGGAATTGTCTGCTTTTAAACTTTTCTTTAGTTTTCTTCCAGAATTTTGTTTATGTTCCAGCAACAGTTGTATAGACACCCCTTTCCGGTTAAAATCATCCGAAAGTGTTAGTCTTGGAATCCGTTGCTGAACAGTACAAATTCTGAATTTTATACACAATTGAATTTTTTTTAAATTATTGAAATGAGAGCAACAATTTGAACACAAATGAAATTTGTATCACTGAAAAGCTATTTTTTAAACTTTAATATAGTATAAAAATAGTTATTGTAACATAACACTTTCAAAATATATCACGGAAAAACGCAAAATCTTGCTTAATTTTTAATTAACTAAAGATTTAATTAACTTTTAGACCTTTTAATGCTGACAGTGATTTTTCACTTCTTGTGTTAAAAATTTACAGAAATAAAATTAAAAAATGAAGTCTCTCCATTGCCTAGCAATGAAGTATCAATAAAAATGCTTTGTTTCAAAATAGTTTGCAAGTAATCAATTTCTTTAAAAAAAATTAAAAATTCATAAAATTCAAAGGAAACATTGCACGGAAATGAAAGTGGTACCATTGAAAAGAAGAAAAATTAAGGTTTAGGATGGTATAAAAATATTTTTTGTCAGACTATTTGCTCCAAAGTTATGGTTGAAAAACGGTTTCGGTTATTTTCTAATTAAACTGACTGTTTAATTAACTTTTTAACTTTGAAAAGTTCATAAGTATCTTCCCCTTGTCTTAAATAATGAGTGTGCAAAATTTGGTTGAAAACAGTCCATTGGTTTAGGAGGAGATGTGGATCATAGCCACATACCCACATACATAGCCACAATGACTTTTATTTATATTAAGATTTGCTAGTAAAGCTCATGGTTGAGGGTGGTTGTGCAGCTTCTTTTTAAGGAGCACCCAAAGGGTAGATGTCTGGCTTGGCTCCTATGCCTACTGACTTTAGCTGGTCCTGGTGGCTCCATTGGCCTTGCCTGTGACAGAGCCGACCAGACGGCGCTGTCTAGATTTGTTAGCGGTCACCTGAGGAGTTGCTCCTTTAGCCACGGTAACAAAGTTTTTCCGGTCTGCGCAAAGTGTTGAGTAGCGAGTGCGTCCCCAGAGCACATCCCTTCTTGTCTTCACCTATCTAGGGAGACTTTTGAGACGGATCCTTTGCTTGCTCTTGATTTCTTGAGGGTGAGTGGGCTCATGGATGGTGTCTAGCTGCTGCTAGACAGTGAGGGATTAGTAGCAACAAGATTTGCAGATGAGCATATTTTAGAGTTGTTGGAGAGGCTTTGTTACTACTCCACCTTCACGTGCTGCATCTGCAGATTTTCTGATGCATTGCCCGACCGCCCATGCACAACAAGTATCCAGCATTCTTGTTAACCATCTCTCCTTGGCGAGAGCCACAGTCAATGTGTCTATCTCTCTGGTGGTTTCCAGTGATGTTGCTTCACTAGGTGTCAATGTGCTGTCTGGGGGTGAACTGAAAGATCAATTCGCACAGAAATGACACTCCTGGCCATGACACAAGTACTTAAAAAAAACACCAAATCAAAAGATTACAATGATTTTTTTTCAACCATTTTTTTCTGAAATTACTTTAAAAAAAATGTTTTATACTTCTGGTTCCAATTTTCACTTTTCGTGAATTTTGGACCGTTTATTTTTCTCGTAACACTAGTGGGAAAAACTACCTTTTTCTGCTATTGCACTTCATGATATTTTGATGACTGTCATTTCTAGTTTTTAATGAATCGTGGATTTTTTTATTGTACACTTCAGATTTCTCTTATACTACTGCAAACTGGTGTTAGAATTTTAACTACTTTTTATATTATATCACCATATGTTTTATTACCGTGTTTCTGTGTAACCACTATGTGCGAATAAAACCCAACCAACCAGCCCACAGAAATAACACCAAATTTTAGATTTGAACATCAAATAAACCAAAATAAATTCAAATTATAGACAATATTTTGACATTATGTTAATAGGAAATTCAAGGATGGGATAAAAATTTAAATTAGCCAAGTTGTATAACCCTTTAAGACTGGAGATATTTTCATACTTAAATTTAATTTTTTTTTTAGTAGTCTTGAATAGTCTTGAATCCTACTGGTACTGTAAAAAATTTAGCGTGTCCCTCAAATGCAGGAGCGCACCTGTACAATCGTGCGGGTTAGGCATTATCCATGATTCACCTAATTTATTTTTTCAAAATTTAGTTTTCATTCAATATTAATTACTCAAAGAAACAAATATCCTTCTAAACATCCTTATAATATGATATAAACTTTTAGTAAAAAAGAAGGGATATCTATATTTATCTTCAAACTCAAAACAAAAGTTACTTGAATAATTACTAGATGAGTTATTCTAACCGGGTTTAATTTAAATTACCTGTAACTAGTATTTTAAAATTATTACTTGTACAAATAAAATAATTGATAGCTTTCATAGCACAGAAAAATAAAAATATATAACATAGAATTAATTTTTCAAAAATATACATGTATATTAAAAAAATGCTGTACCTAAATTTATATGCAGTGAAACTTCTGAAATAAGGGATACCCTGTATTTTTAGAAGGCAAATGAAACTTCGCGAATCAAGCAATATCTGGTTGTTCGCTTTCCATTCTTTCTTGCACAATAGAAATTGCAGCGCCTTCACGAAATGTCGGATGGCCTCCTTCAATCCCCTGCTTATGTAGAAAATCTACCTGTATTTTCTCCGACAATGTCTATTGTGTATACATTCCTTTTCTATACTGATTATATTCAAGGAAGGACCATGCATCATTTTCCATGATCATTAGGACTGACGGTATTTCCATACGCATGTGTTACGGTATTTTCATAGTGTCAGTTTTGACGTCTTTTCTACCTAGTTTCTTTGTCGAAACTGAATAATTACGAAAAAACGTACTGACAACAAATTCTTCTTGCTTCCCCAATAATAAACTAAAGTGGAAGATAGGATTTCAATGATGGAGTGAAATCCTAGTGTGGAACTTACTGTGAGTAGTCTGCTTTGTTCGGAAGCTTTCAAAGAGATCCTTCAAAATTCTTTGAAAGAGCTTGTCACATTTGAATGTTGATACGGTAAAAACGACAATGCGATTTGTGGAAGTTTCTCGAGGAATACTGAAGACTGTTGGAGGCAGTGGGACATATTTCGTAAAACTCTCTTGTGAAAAAAGCTAAAAGCAGAAAAAATTGTTTATGTGTAAAATATTTCATTTTTAGGTGATAGGAAATGAACCATGTATTTTATAAGTTACATTTTTTTTCCGTAATATAGTACCCATTTCAAATCCTAAGGCCGTTACTTAGTGATACAATCGGGAAAAAAAACAGCTAGGTGTGCATCGGATCACACGAGAAGACACTACAAAAAGGAAGTCGATTTTCAGACAGTGAGCTCAAATAAAGCCGAGCCCGCACGATTGTGCGTGTAAACAAATATTATGCCTAAAGCGCAATTGTATTGACTCTTAAATAACATATTTTCCTATTTTTCATTTATTTCAACATTAAATTAGCAATTGGTATCTAAGTAATTAAATATGTATTAATAATTAGCTAATTGTGACAGATATATAATTCAGATGTTTAGTGCAAATTTTTGGAAACAGATTTAACGCGATTATAATTGAAATATGGACTGTCTCTACCGTCTTTTGATATTCTGGAAACTAGAACAGTCATTCCTTTCGGGCATTTATTAAATACAACTCTCCAGGAAGCAGAAATGCTAGCTAATGTTTAATCCGTACAATCGTACGGGTTCGGTCTTAAAGTGATAAATGTAGTGACCAGATTTTCTGAACTTCGACGAAGCCTGATCTGGATATGAGGAGTTGTCTAGCCAAAAACCAGGACTCTCTTGACTAATCCAGGATATCTTGGACATTGTTTACTATTGACATTTGTAGCATGCGTCTACCAATGGAGTTAAATAATATTGCGACAAAATCGTCTTGTGGGTGTACGTGAATGCAGTCCAATAAGCAGGATTACAAAAATAAATCTCTTTATTTTACAGGTATTCTAAGCAAAGAAATGTAATACAAGTATTAAATCAGCACTTGTGAAAATTCACAACAGAGATTACCATTAAATCTCAACACAGCGCTCAAAGGTTTCCTATTAGCTCACCAGCTTGCTTGCTGATCAAATTCCAACTGACTCTTCTTGGCTTGAGAGCTTGCTTTTATACCTTTCAACAGGAAGTGACTTCATTACGTAGGAAGTGACGTAATCTCTAGAAAGTTCAGGAAACCAGTAGAAATAGGTGGAAAGTTTGAGGTCCTTCTCGAAAATGCCCTTTGTCGCCAAAGTTGCCAACTTTGCTGCCAAGTCTAGCATCTCAGGGAAACGACTTTATAGCTTTGTAACAATATTTCAAAAAATTAGGATGTGGAACATAGTTTATTCTCTAAAAAAAAAGGTGAATTTATTACTATATATAATAAAAATTAGGAAGAATGCTTCAAACGTTAATTTTTTATATTAAATCTAGGTTTTTTTTTTTTTAATTTTATATGTAAGAAAATAGGACGGATGTAGTTTAATATGTTTGGATTATTTCATTCAAAACCAGAAATGGTTTTTCAACCCGGGACAAATAGTCTAAAATGAGGACAGTCCCTGCTAATCAGGGATATCTGGTCACTTTAGTGCAAATTACATACTAGGGATAAATAGTGCTTTAAGATATGCATGCAATGATATTGAAACAGGTACTTACGTATTAACGCCACCGCAGCTACAGATTTGGCGGTTTTTAAGTGCCGCCAATCTTGGCGCATTATCGCAACTTCAGCTGCGGTGGCGTTAATACGCAAGTACCTTGAAACATTTTCCTATCAATCTTTTATGTCTTTGTTTTTCTGATAGTGGATGATTTTCTTAATTATAACTTTTTTCATCATTAAGGAAGTGTAGAAACTTGTGATATATTTGTATTAGTTGATCAAGATTGTGCATTATTGTTTATAAATTACTAGTGTTCTATTATTTCTTTGAAATATTCATAATTATTTTGTTAGATAAGATACTAGCTATCTGGTGTTTAGCCATTATACGTGTAATTGCATTTCAATAGATATTTTCCCCCACTTGTAATGGCTGGATTTCAGATTTTCAAATTATGAAGATTTTTACACTTTCACTATTAAAAAGTTGTGGAAATTCTGTTTGACTTTTTAGCTTTTTATTTGAATTATAATTTCTAGTAATTTCAGCATTAATATTGAAATTAGTATTCAAGTTTTTCATAGCATTTTTTACAGTATTAAAGTTCTTCTGATTACCTTTATAGGAATCTTATCGTTTAATAATGAAAATGAGGCCAAAGGATTTAAGGAAAAGACTGATGGTGAAATTTAAATCGGAAGAAGGTCTTGACTATGGAGGTGTAGCAAGGTATTTGCTTTAAAAGTTGTTTCATATAAAAGTGTGAATTAACTATTTATTACCCCTGACAAATAAAAATTATTAAAAGTTGTTTTGTGATTTTTTTCGTTGAAACTTCTTGAATGTTTCAGTCTAATTGTTTGTCTTTGTTTCTTATAGGGAATGGCTTTATTTATTATCCCATGAAATGCTCAATCCATATTATGGCTTATTTCAATATACAAGAGATGATATTTATACGTTACAAATTAATCATGATTCGGCAATTAATCCTGTGAGTAATTTTTATATCTTATAATTTTTTTGAAGTCTGAAAAATATTTCATAATTAAGAATTTAAAAGATTCTATTTTTTAATATGCTAGTGTTCTGAGCTTATTAATGGTGGTAACAGATTGTGATTTTTTTTTTTTTTTAGGAACATTTGTCATATTTCCACTTTGTTGGCCGAGTGATAGGGCTAGCAGTGTTCCATGGCCATTACATCGATGGTGGTTTTACTTTACCATTCTACAAAATGCTTCTAAATAAACCTATAACACTAGATGACATTGAAGCTGTTGATCCTGAATTGCAAAGAAGTCTGAAATGGATACTGTGAGAATTTTTCACTTCTTTAAATATGGATCTTTGAGTTTTGAACGATTTCGTATGTTTCTGAAAGAATCGTATAATCTATACTTATAAAAGGCAATGTTTGTGTGTGCGTGTCTGCATGCAATGTCCAGACGAATCTATCACACTTACATCCTTGAAATTTGGCACAAAGGTAGTCTTAATGGTGACTGAATGCACCTCGAAGCCGAAATTTTAAAATTTAATCTAGAAAATTTTTTATTTAATGTTTTGTGTTGTTTTGAGCGATTTTTCGCACTCATTTCTCAATAGCATGGTTTCGGATAATTGTACGACAAAAATAGATACACCATCGGAAAGAACACGCGATTTCCGTTCTAATGAAGTTAGTTTTGAATTTCTAACGTAATTTACTGAATTTTGAAAAATAGTCACTTTTATGGTCATTTTTCATTCGGATTTCTAGAAATTCTCGCATTCGCCTTTCTAACAGCGCTATCATTTTCAATATTTTTCAATTTATAACTGGAACGCTTCTGTCGGAATTAAAACAAGAACCGTTAAAATACCTTTTCCTGTTTTTTTTTAAATTAATTTTTCCCTGAAAAGTACAGTGTTTTTGCTACCGACCGTTCCCAATGGGACACCCTCCAGAGATCCCCCGACTGCATTGTTGCAATTTCATTGGCTGGTTACGTGACCTTCCTTTTTCGCGGCAGGTGACGTCATTACTTTCGCGTTCTATGAGGAGACGATTTATTTACTCGATCACTTCGATTATTATTTTTAAGCATGTCTTCACTTATTTCTTTGCCTTTCATACTTTGCTTGCAGTGTAATAAATATAACATTGTAATTTTTTAACATTGTTTTGGATTAACGGTACTCTGTCGAGAGGAAAAAGAAGCGGACAAACTCAATAATATATATATTTCTGTTTTGATTTTGTTTTTAAAACTTTCATATATGTAATTGTATGTGGGCTTTTTTCTATTTTGTTGAAGTCCTGATTCCACGGGCAGCGCCGTGCGCGTACTGCTAGCTCATCATATTAAGAACAATGGCGAGATAGCAAATTTATTAATGAAGTGTTGTGGTCTGGGGAATTCTGGATTTTTTACTTTTTCAGATCTGTGCGATATCGAATCATTCTCTTTCTCAAATTTTGTTTTGGAATAAATGCATTATTCAGAGATTAATTACATGTAGGATACTAATGCAGAATGTGGAACCTATTTGAATATCGATGTCTTGCTGCTATGCAGACTTGAATGTTCTCATTAAATAAAATTAAAAGAGTGGGGGTTTTTGAAAACTTTATCTTAAAGACCTTATTTTTAAGGATTTTAGGGATAATTTATTGAATAGCTTAACAACTTACAAAATTCGGTATGTTCCATGCACCTTTTCCTTCCTGTTACCAGTTTCTCATTTTCAACACCTGTTAATGTGCATACTTCAGGTCTGGGCTTCAGGGCCCGAGAGTTCCAAGTTCCAAACCCGATTTTACTGAAGATCTGCCATGTGTGTGGACCTGGGCACAGTGACATTGTGGTAAAAAATTATGAGGTCTGTCCCAAAATAGCCTTTTGTGTTGCTTCAAAACAATACATTAATGCAACTAAACTGAGCTGTCGGTCGTTATCGAAAAAAAATATAAGTGCAGCAATTCGAGGAATTTCCACCCCACTCCCCGAAAAGTTAGCTATAATTAGCAATTATTATTTGAAACTGAGGAACCGAAAGGCAAGTAACTTGGTGAAGCGTGAATTAATTTTTAGTAATTTCCTAAATAGTGTATCCATTTCTTACTTTGTTAATGATATGGTTTGAAAAAATATATTTACGCAAATATTTATATGTGTTGCATTCTAATTCTGAATTATTTGTAATTATTTTAAATTTTCATTTCGTGGTGGTTTTCTGGATGTTTGAAATGTGGTTCACAATCACCCCATTTATAATGGGCTGTCCCACTGTTTTAGAAGCCAGTACACAATGTTTTTTTTAATTATTATTATTATTTGCATAGTGTTTCATGTATTGCTAAACTTTTGTTGTTCTATGGAAGGAAACTTAATGTTCCATCATACATAAAATTGTGAAATTAATTTCTATATGCTCTATGTATATTTCAAAAAGTATCATGTTCACTTTTAGTTTTTCTTCCATTCTTAGCTAGATTAGCTGTGGGATATGCGATTCCAGTCAGTAAATGCAGGTTGAACGAGTATGTTCTCGCCCCCAAAACTGCCTCCCATGTTTTTATAAACTAAGACCATGCATAACCAAACACTCAATACTGCCTAAGGTATACACAATGAGGAATTAGCGGGAATTTAATGTTTATTAGTAGTAAAAGATTTAAACAGGTGCTTTTAAGTGTGTAAGCTGTTGTTTTTACAATAAAATACTTTGCCTTGATGTTAGATTTACCATATGTGAATTTTTTTTCTGTTATTTTGTATGAGATACATTTGCCTAAGTTTTTAATAAAAGTTTTATTGTTACGTTTCTTTTTAAAATGATGTTTTTCTTCTCTCCAGAGACAATAATATATCTTCAGTCATTGATACAAATTTTGCTGTTGAGCATGATGCATTTGGCCAAATACAGGTGCAGGAACTGAAGCCAAACGGGAAAGAAATACCAGTGACCGATGAAAATAAGCGAGAATATGTCCGGTATTTTATTCTCTGCTATTCATTCACCATTTGTATCTCTTCCTGCATTATGCATATGAACATGTATATAATATGTTTACACCTTTTTTTTTATTTATTTAACTTGACTTGTTCTATTTTTATAAAGATCAAATTTTGTTATATTTCACACACTTCCCGATCTTCTAGAGTTTTGAACTTTTATCAGGGGTGATTGTGTTCTGATATTATACCGGAAATCCGGTATTTTCTTCATCCTTAATAACGGAATTCCGGTATTTCCTGATATCTATTTTTTAAAACTTAAGAGTGCCAAAGGCTCAAACTACTACAGATTCTCCGTAGTTTCTACACAATTTCGACTTCTACTACGGACTACACAAGTTATAATCGATACTACGGAGTTCTAAGTTTATTAAAAATATAATTAGAAGTCCTAATTTTCACTTTCTTAAAAAATCATTTCATGAGTGATTATTTTTGTAGTAACATGAAACATTTTTTATAAGAAATATGAAAAACGAGGTAAAAAAAATTTAAGTTTAGTGGAAATTTTTTTTCACATATTCTTGTTGTTTACTTTGGATTATGCCGAGTCAATCCAAATGATTTTTTTAGAAAATGACGTATCATAACTAAGGATAACTACCTCACTTAAGAATGGTCCCATCAGAATTTATATATATATTCATTAATGCTCATACAAAATGTTATTATATTTTTTAATATTGTTTTGTAATCAATTTTGATGGTTTCTTTTCATGTGTGTTATAGAATGTTATTGAAAACTCATGAACTAAAACAAAATAAATTAAATCAATTTCTTATGTGAAAAAAGCATATTAGAAATTGCATGCAAAAGTTGAATCTGTGCGTAATAAATGAATACATATGTGTTCCCTACACATAAATTTTCCTGCTAAAATTTCGGGTATTTTTTCACGAAGCCACAATCACCCCTGTTTTATACACTTGTGTATTCTCGATGATAAAACACTATTTTAATATTTTCAAAACTTAATTATCACTTAATCGATTAATTTGATTTTGGGTCAATCATCTGTAACGTGTTAGTCTACTTTCTCTCTTATATTTTCTTGACTCCTGCAATTTTGATATTTTTACAGCAATGAATTGACTTTATTTTTTTATTGCAGTATGAGATAACTCATATCAACAGCTAAGATTTATTTTTATGGAATAATCAGTATAGGAGCTAGCACATGCTTGCTATCGGGTTACAAGTAAATAAAAACCATTGTATTTTCCTGCATTTTTATCCTAGCAAATCTTTAAATATAAAAATTCTTATTCAAAGGTATAAAGTTGTAAATAAATTCTGAATTTGAAGTATCTGAACCCCATGTATATTAAAGGATTAAAAGATGCTTGTAACTTGCATGAATTGTTCAGAAGATTTGCCTGTAATGTTCTGCAAATTAGTCTGCATATTTCATGTTATTGAGTGTATAAATATGACTCCACCCTTTTTCAAATACTTAAGAGATCCTTGTTTGTTACCAAAACAAAAGTTATCAAAGTGTCTTCCGTTAGAAGTTACAACAGTCACCCGTCTCTCAACAGGGTACGTACGGTCATGAAAAGTGCTTAAAAGCTGCTTACTTTTTATTTTCGTTTTAGAAGGCCCTTAAAAGTGCTTACTTTTTATTCAAAGTTTGTATAAAGTGCTTATTTTTTATCATGGTGCTTAAAAACTCATTATTTTTAAGAAGATGTCATGAGTTTCCAAGCAAGAACTATTTTATGTATAAAAGTAATTGAAATTAATGATTTAGCATTCAGATTTTGTGCCTCAAAATCTTGTTGCATAAGCATTTTTTATTTATTTTTCTGCATGTAGAAATGTTTTCCTGTGACAAGTTAATGAGAATATATTCTAGTCGTGACAGTAGGATAGGTACTAAATTTCTCTCCTGTATATTTTAATACTTAAATCGTGTTAAGTTAAAAGAAGAAAAAAAAAAAGAGTCCTTACTTTCCCCTTAAGGTGCTTACAAAGTGCTTACTTTTTTTCTACAAATTTGAGTACACACCCTGCTCAAGTGACGAACAATGGAAGTAGTGCGGTTGTTTGGAAGCAGTTCGTTCTCAATAGTCCAATTTTTCATTTTCGCATGGGAATGAGCGACTCCCCAGAAAAGGTGCTCTGCATGGAGAGGTGTTCTGAAGGAGCAGCATCTGTCGACAGTGGGGAAACGCATCCCAATGAAGTGCATTTTGAATTCCGTTGACTGGCTTTGCAATACGTGGGCAAGCATTGACATGTCGGAAAGCAACCTTGTCGTGACTTCTGGCATATTTTCATTCATTCCTTCAAGATATGCCTAAGTCGTCATTGATTTTGAAGATTTCGCCATATTTAATGTTTTGGATGTTTATGGTTCAGTGCTTTGTTCAGGTTTATCAACTGTTACTTTTACTTTCTCTTATACGAAGTATACAAAGAGAAAGTATTGTAATCGTCAAGAAATTCGAACTCGAGATGTTGGCGAATCTCCACGTTTTAGACCTCCCTCCCAGATAGCAAAGAAAGCTTGTCTAAAAGGTTTTGGAAACCTTGTCGTCGGCAAGGGTAAAGGCTTGTCACAAAGGTTTCCATGACAAGGGTTGAACCTTTTCGGCAAGGTAGCGGAAAGGTTAGCTAGTCAACAAGAAACAAGGTTGTCTGTAAGGTTTTCAGTAAGATTTCCCCAAGCTTTTATTACAAGCTTGTTTCAGGCTTTCCTCAAGCTTGCTTCAAGCCTTTCAAAAGGTTGTTTTAGACCTTTTCCTAAGCTTGTCTTTTACCTTTTTTCAAGCTTGTTTTAGACCTTTTCCTAAGCTTGTCTTTTACATTTTTTCACGCTTGTTTTAGACCTTTTTCTAACCTTGTCTCAGGTTTTCCTCAAGCTTGTTTCAAGCCTTTCAAAAGGTTGATTTAGACCTTTTTCTAAGCTTGTCTTTTACCTTTTTTCAGACTTTTTATACGCTTGTTTTAGACTTTTTTTCAGGGTTTTCTTTTACCTTTTTTCAAACTTTTTCTGCCTTTTCTTTTACCTTTTTTCAGACTTTTTATACGCTTGTTTTAGACTTTTTTTCCGCCTTTTCTTTGACCTTTTTAAAGGCTTTTTATAAGCTTGTTTTAGGCTTCCTTTTAACCATTTTTTTTCAGCCTTTTATAAGCTTGTTTTAGGCTTCCTTTTAATCACTTTTTTTCAGCCTTTTATAAGCTTGTTTCAGTCTTTTCTTTTCGAGTCTACAAAGCATTGCTGAATTTTTTACTTTAAAATTGTCAGTAGTTTTTACAATATTCAATTACTTAAAATTTTATAATATTCAAAATTAAACAATTTTAATAAAAATTAAAATGTCTTATATTTTAAAATTTCTTTTAGATCAATCTAGAATTTCTTCAAGAGATTTTGAAAAAATTTTAAATTCACTAATGAAAATTTTTGTTAAAATATTTTTATAATTAATTTTCAGACAAGTTAATGAGATAGTTCTGCAAATTTATAATTAAAATACATCAAAATCATTTAATAATTTAGAGAAAAATTGAGGAAATTTTATTAGAACTTTGATTTTCAACTATTAGCACAGATCTCATATAGGAGAAAGGTTGATCAAGCCAGGTTCCAAAATTGTTTAAATTTCTATTTTATTGATAAATTAGTCCTTTTGTTCCAAAAATAAATATTCTCTAATGTAAAAGAACTATATTTTGAAGAATAAAATAAATATTTTTTGGAAGTTTGCAGGAACCCTGTTTTATCTGTAAATTAAGTTAATTGATCAGATTTATGCAAATTTTAAGAACAGAAATCATAAATTAAATTTTGATTATGCTTCTCTGCAGGCTTCATGTGCCCACCCCTTACATTCCAATTTTTCCTCCCATATTGTTTTTACACAGCAAAATATAAAGCTTTATCACCAGCTATTGTGTCATCCCATAATATATTCAGCCTGCATGTTATTTACACTTACCAAATTCTTTATAATTTCAAAGCACAGTGAACAATAAATAGTCACACAAAAAACATTTAATATTAATTTATTTTACATCAGTTACAATTGAGACAACATTTCAGTCCAATTAACAATAAATAGTCACACAATAAACATTTAATATTAATTTATTTTACATCATTTACAATTCAGGTAACATTTCAGTCCAATTTTTCCTTGCTCTTGTCTCTGATCTTTTCTTTCTGCAAAAAAGAAATGAATAGTTTTAAAAATATGGTATAAGGGCTAAAATATTTAGGTTTTTAACTGAATTTGCCAATCCTTTAAAAACTATCGAAGTTTAGACAACAAAGCAGTTAGTAATTTTGAATTATGCTCTCACAAAATATTTTGTTGATCATTTCACTTTTCAAGAGAATGTAATATTTTTTAAACAGGAAATATTACCATTTTCTGGTTATTCAGTAACAAATTTATTTTCAATCTTTTAAATCTAAGCACAAAAAGATATAATTAAAAATGTCACATATCACCACATAAGGGTAAAGGGAGTGAGAAATATAAGGAATGTGGAATCTCATGGAAGTACAGTCAATTCTGGATAATTCAAAATTTTTGCTCGGTCCCTAGAATTTTGTATTAAAATAATGTTAAAAAATCGTGGATAATTCGAATTTTTCGTGTGATTGCCCTTAAAATATTACGGTAAAAATTGTTCTTGAGACTTTTCTCAGTTAAGGTGCATTATTTATTTTAACGGTCTTTCTAAGGAAAAGAAAAGTGAGGGTTGGAATGTCACTATGCTTTGATTTCCGAGGATTTTTCTGTCGTCCCTCTAATGTTACCCTCTCCCCTCCCTACTCCATTCACTATTGATTGATCATCCAAAACCTGTCTGCATTTTCAGATTGCATTCACAGAAGCAATTAAAAATATCTGCCTTTTTTTTTTTTTTAAAGTGATGAATAATTAAGCTAGTAAAAAAATGTTCAATTTGATTTTTAAAAATGTAGCAGTATTCTTAGATAAAGTTTGTGTTAAATCTTTGATCATGGTGGAGTTAATATTTTTTTATTTATCTCTTCTGTTTGTAATTCGAATTTTTGGATATATCGAACTTTTCTCTGGTCCCTTCAACTTCGAATTATCCAAGTTTGACTGTAAATAGTGTTATTAATGTTTACCTCTAGCTCTTTCGAAATTTTGACTCATTGCTTCACTTACAATGTTTAGTTTTACATCCTTAAAATTTTGGAAGCAAATTTCCGAGAGAAAAAAAAAAGACATGTATTACACATCATAAAGTAGAGATGGGAAAATTTGTTCTTTTCTGTGAACACTTAATATCTGCTCTTGTTCCCTTTTAAACAATTTGAATTGTTTTTTAATGGTTCTTTTCGAAACAGTTGTTATTTTCCAATTTTTGTTAAGAAAACAACCATGCACAGTTATTTTACTAATATTTTTAACAAAAAATGCACAGTTAAATAAAAGCCATACTTTTGGGTAATCAAACATGGTATAACATTCATGAACTGTAGTTTGTTACATTTCACACAATTTTAAATTTAATTACGCTAAAATTATTAATAGGTTCAATTTAAATTTGTAATATAAGATCTCTAACCATTAATTTAAAACAAAAATTTTAAATTTATTCCTGACAAAAACCTAGTTTAAAAAAAGTGAGGAAATTTTTAAGTGAATAAAAAAGGAAATAAATATTAATACTGATTGATTTTTCTCAAAAACTAAAGTCATTAAACCAAATGAAATTCTTAAATTGGTTGAAAATATTATTACAACTGACAACATAAAAAATTGAAACAAAAATAAAGAAACTCACCTAAGATTAATTTGTAGGCCTCTGTTTTTTTCAAATGGAAGTTTCTTTTGACCTGTTGATCCATCCTATTGACCTTCATAAATTTAACTGAAACAGAGAAATCAGGGTTGGCAAATATTAAACAGAGTAATGAATACCAGCCATTTGATTACTGAAAAGTGAAAAATGAGGAAATGCACATGAAACAGAAAAATGGGAAATATTTAAAAGAACGTGTGTAAAAAACTACAAAAGATGGCTATTATGCAAGCAAATATTATCAACTAACAATCGTTAAGTTTAAATGCTGTTTTACAGGAGGAAAATATTAATTTTAAATAATGTATTTTAAACCAGCAACATTACAGAAATAAAATAAAAATAATATTAAATAAAAATCATTAACTAGTTCATGGAAAATAAAATATAAGTGTTGTATCATAAAATGCTTTTTTAAAAGATGCTATTTCAACATAATTTTAAAAATGTAACTTTAAAAATAAATTAAGACAGCAAAAATATACTTTCCTATAAATTGACCATATTTCTTAATTAAAAGTTTATAAACAGTATAATATTAAATTATTGGGATAAAAATGATCTAGTCCACCCTCCTTTATTATTCATGTTAAGCTTTATGGTTTTTCTTGGATTTTTTATTTTTCGTATTGATTTTTTAATTTTTTTTAAACATTTATTAAAGGTATGTTAGAAAAATATAAGGCAAAAAACTTTGTACATTTGAATATATACTTTATATTCACTTGTATACTGAATTATTTTAAATAATATTTCAATATCTTGTTTCATTTATATTTGCTGTTTAGAATAATTTTATTCTTTCATTATTTTCTTAATATATAATAAGGTCAGTAAGATACTCTTAGATAGAAGAGGCTTAAACCTTAAATAATGAAAATACTAATTTTTAATGACTAACTTTAATTACCCTTGAAGAAACAAAATTAGTAAGTTAATGATTCTTTATAGTGCTTTTTTAAAAATTTTAAGCTATTAAATATGTGATCGACACAATAAACTTCAACTGAAATATCAACAAAGCTTATTTTTATCCACATTTTTTTTAATAATCAGCAAATATTCTGTACAACGTTATATATTATTAAGAACAGGAATATTCAAATTGATCTGTCGGCAATGACTTTAACACGTTTATTACTGAATATAGTATATGATTCAAGGCTGTAACCAGGATTCTTTTTCGAGGGAAGCAAAAGTAAAAAACAGCATTACCAAAACTTACTGACGAAAATATTAATTTCTTCTTATATAACAGTTTTGAAAAATCTGTTTGATTGCTAGATAAATTACAAAACTCTTCTAGATTTCAAGTAAAAAGAGCAAGATTAATAATGTAACATGACTATACAGATATAGGGTATATCCTCCAGTTTTGGCCACATTGGATCTGTTTTTCCAATAATTAACCAGTAATTTCAAATTAATTAATAAGAAGCATGCCAATACTCTTTAAACAATCCTTATTTTACTATTTTCAATCTGATTGGTTCATTTTTCTTAAACATGTAACTTGTAAAAAAATTAAATACAAGATCATGTATTATATATTCACAACTGTTAAGGTTTTTGTTAAGGAACAAGTATTTGCAGTCTTTCATCATGAAGCTCTCAGAATTAAATGATTAATCTAATACTGATTACCATTAGGGTTTATGAGGTAAGCTTCCTTTTTATTCTGTATTCATATCAAAATTAATTTTTTTAAAGATTAAATGGGTGGTGGCCAAAACTGGTACTTTAAATTTACTATATGTACCAGTTTTGGCCATGCAGGTGGCCAAAAGTGGAACACTACATGTTCCAGTTTTGGTCACATAACTTCATTATTGTGTTTTTAGGCATTACATAAATTTAAGAATATCTGGATGAAATAAAATCAACTAATTTAGCTTTGTTTCTAAAATAAAAGCATCTGATTTAGTTTTGTTTCTAAAATGAAAAGTAACTGATTTAGTTTTGTTTGTTTTCATTTTACATAGTAATGACTCCAATTAAAAATAAGAAGGCAGGTAGCATTTCCATACAAAAAATTTGCTACTCACCATCTAAAGTTGGTAATGCAGTTAAGGCCATTCAAAATGGAATGTCAGAAACATCTCCATTTTGAATGTTTACCTCACATTTATGTTAGAAAATTTCAACTTCAGGAACCTGAATCGAGTGATGAGGAATATTCTTTTATATGCATGGATTGCTCCGATTTTAAAAATGATTCTGATGAATTTGATTAATGTTGCAATTAAATATTATAAAAATGCATATTTGTGGATATTGTTGAGTATAATAATGCTAATTCTTGATTTGTAAGATTTTTAAGAAAATCTGCGCTTTTGCAATGTAAGTTTATTCCTCTCCCCATTTTTTTTGTTTCATATTTGATAAAAAAATTATGTGAGTATATATAGTTTGTATTTTATCAACCAAATTAAATTATTGTTTTCTGCATTCCTGTTTCTTTGTTTAAAAACTGAAATCTGCAGCTAAAATCATCTTAGGAAAATTTTATTACATATCTTTATAAATTCATCAAAAAAATCACATTTAAAATAACAGAAAATAATGTACTAAAATATATATTGCATAAAAATGATTTATTTTTACTTAAAACTCACTAAAATGTCTGTTAAAAATATAATATTAGTGTGGCCAAAACTGGTGCAAATGGGGTTAATTTATTTCAAAATTCATAACTCTAAATCTAAAATATTCTTCAAAAACTAGCAGAAAGCCAATGTAATTTGCTAAAGAATAGTATCAGTATGATTTAATATGCTTCAAACAGTACTTTCACTGTGAAATTCCCATATGATTTTAGAACAGTTTAGTTCATACGAAAAATACAAAATAAAATTTTAAAAAAATATTGGGATAATGCATAACATGTATCGAACTAAAACCAGTAGGAACGATATGGCAGTATATCATCTCTAAGGAGCCATTTCGAAATAACATAATCGCAAACATAGAACGAATTATCAACTTGTTTTGTCTAAAGTATAAAAGAAACACGTAAATTTAAAGAGTAATTACTTTCGTAAATATTGTATATTATTATAGGGATAACAATCATATTACTTAAGCAAAATAAAGAGGAAATTGAAAATAAATATCTACTGATTTTTTTTGTTTAAGTTTTATAAAAAATCTCTTACCTCCAAACGCACGTGTAAACAAATGGAGTCACAGTCGATAGACGAGTATGCTGGAGTCACAGAGGGCGCATGCGTGTAGTCTACATCATCAAGCGTCTTGCCTTTCAAACCTTGTCGGACAGGTGGTTCATGAAAAGCTTTCCTACGTCAATCTTGCGGGATGGTTTCCGGACCGGTTTCCACGGAAATGCTTTCGCGGACTTGTCGTTCAAACCTTGTCGGTGAGGTAATTCATAAAAAGCTTTCCTATGTAAACCTTGCGGCAAGGGTTTCCGAAACGGTTGGTGCGGAAATGCTTCCGCGGAAAGCCTGTGGAAAGTGAAATGGCAACCTTTCCGCAACCTTCCTTGCTATCTGGGCTGAGTCCAAAAAACACAATTTTGGATTTATGTCTGTCTGTGAACACGATAACTCGAGCACTATTAGAGCTGCGGGGATGAAATTTGGTATGTGGTCTTTACACATAATTTGTAGGTTTCTATCAAATTGTGGACAAAATCCGTCAACGGGAAGTCTGTCTGTCTGTATGTTCGAGGTCATGCGAACGCTATAACTCAAAAACTTGAAAAGCCAGATTGGTAAAATTTTATGCACAGTTTTGTCGTCATGAATGTAGGTCCTTTTAAAATTTTGGGCCAAATCCGTCAAAGGGTTGACTGTCTGTCGGTCCGTATAATTTACTTTTCAAGAGAATCCGTCATCTCCATGCGCATGCGTACTGGAAGAACGGAGAGGATTTTCATTACGGAGTAGCGAATCACGTCAGTTTGTCCTCGAGCCAGTAAGAGAGGAAAATCGTTACGCATTTTTTTGAATTTCATTCTTTGCCTAGATATTTTTCAATCACTCTAATGAAAAACCTTCTGATAGTCCTTGGATTCTGGATAACAGTAGGTTCGAATTTTTTTAGCCACGCTGGGGAAGGAGAAACGGCACCTTTTGGGGGAAGTATACGAGAAAGTTTAGGGGAGAACACTCCCGCTGGTTAATATTTACCACTGATTGTTTGTTGTGGTTACAACAGTTCATAAATGGATTTTGTTCCACCAGATACAGAATGTAACCATACTGCCAGGAATGTTGTGTTAGGGCATTGATAGACCTGCTTCGCCTAAAAACATCCATCCCTTCAGTCATGCAAGGTTGTTGCAATTCATCCATTTCAGTGTATTAAAAATATTTTTTGTCTTTGAAGCAGCAGTTCGTGTATGATTTGTCTCCCTCCCCAGTTCACATGGGTCCCAATTTCTTTGCTTTTGAACCAAGCCCATAGCATGTCGAGATTGCAAATAACATAGTTGGGTGAAATTTAATGCAGCAACAGCCAATATCAATTCTGTTTTGTGGGTATTTTCCACTAGTAATGCTTCCAAACTTGTTTCCTGAATATTTTTGTTGGTTTTCCATGTTCATTGAGATTATTATTTTCAAATACAGTCGAACATCGCAAATCCGGAATCGTCGGGACTTCGGCAATTCCGGATCTTAGATCATTTCAATATTAAGAAGTGAATTTAACAACATAAAACACACAATTCAATTTAAATTTTTTTAAAACTTATTTGTTACTTGCTTTCTTTGATTTATAAACATAATTAATATTATTTCTTAGTAATTTTAACATTTTTACAAAACATTTAATTTAAAGTGGGTTGCTTCATTAGTTTCGGTTTTTGATTAAGTAACTTCTCTTTTATTTTATGTATCGGCATTATGTCCGACTCCGAAATAAAGTCCCTTTGCTCCAGTCCTTTTATTGTGGTGTTCAACACTTCCACTAAACTGTCAATTGGTATTTTATCTTCCACTCGTGTTTCTTCTTCGCTCTCCTCGCTATCAGATACTGAAGTTTGGGAGTTCATCAACACCATACTGCATATTTCGGCATCGGTGAGCTGGCACTCTGTCGGGGCTTTATCGTCGCAGTGCAGTACTTCAAAGGCGTCATCTTCGGCAATTTCTTGTTCTGTTGACTTGATGTACTCAAGTAGTACAAAAATTTCAGCTTGTCTTTTGAGATCCTAACATTAGGATTACTATACCTCCCCCTGCAATACCTTCGTCACACATCGTTGTACATGTGGTTAAATCCCGTCCCTCCCCTCCCCAGATTGTTACGACCGGTTTCTGCTGACTCTGGGCGCCGATTTGGTTGATAAAAGTTAGGATATATATATTATTTTTTTTTGGGGGGGGGGGGGTTACGGAATGAAAAAGGTCTGGATTTTGGATCATTCCGAATTTTGGACGTCCTGATTTGCGACGTTTGACTGTAATTGAAATCACTCTTTGCATGTTCTGTGAATCTGGAACAGCGACCGGTAAGTTTTTGCTGCAGTTTTCTTTGCAATAAAATACTGAAGCAGTATTTCCCCAAAAATATTATTTGTTTGGCAGAAAAGACAAGTTTCATAAGCAAATATTTATTGTTTATTACAAAATAATCTAGTTAATAATTATGAATAGTCTTACTTCTCGTAAAATAAAGAAGCAAGACTTCCCACAAATGCCATCTGTTGGCAAAAAGCTTGACATGCTTCAAGAACTAAAAACATTTATTGTTTGCTCTTGCCTTGCATACTAACTACTAATGGTTGCTGCTAAATCTTTCTAATGCAAGTGTTCCTCAGATTCAGTTACATGCAAGCAGTACTGACGTCTATTTAAAAAAACAGAGTCGTATTTATATAGTTAATATCAGAAGTCCTTCAGCTATACTTTATTATGCTTGATTATTTTATTATTTTTTAATGTGTAATCTATATGAATGTTTCTTATATTTTAGTTCTTATTTGTAACATTTTAGTTAAATATTAACCTCTTTTCCAGACTTTATGTGAACTATAGATTTATGCGAGGAATCGAACAACAATTTTTAGCATTAATGAAAGGTTTCAACGAATTAATACCACAACATTTATTAAAACCATTTGATGAAAAAGAGTTAGAGGTACGTATAAATTTTCATAAAGAAAAAAAATGCATTTCATTTATTCATTTCATTTAAATCAACAGGTGTCAACAAGTTATATTTTATTTGTATTATATTATCATCATATGCTTATCAAAAGTCATTTTTGATTCTAAAATTATTTATGCACATTTTAGAAATATTTCTTGATAAAATGAAAAATGTTAAAAAGTTTTGATTGAAAATTAATTACCTGAACTGCAGCTGTAATTAATTATACTTCAATTTCAGGACAAAATGATTAAAAAATCAATTTCAACTTTTATGAAGTCAATATATATATATATATATATATGTAATAATCTCACTTAATTTTATTCCAAATTCTAATATTATATATTTTAAAATCTTAATGTTTTCCAAAATCACTTTTCTAAAACTCCAGTTTCGTTTTTTTCCCACGCTGGAGGTGTATTAAATCTCTCATTTTTGCATATTTATTACTAAAAGAATATTTAATCGCTTTCACGTGCCCACAGAAAATCACGACGGCGTCTCTTTGGCACCAGACTTTTTCCCTGAAACGCCTACGCAACTTATTAAAAATACCCAATATTCCCTTCACTTTGATCACGTGTCAATATGTTATTCCCTCATCTGAGAGAATACAGGGATTTTGCTGTTCACTTTCGCCTGTAACCTAAATGGAGATGCACGTATATCCACCACTCTCCTATTAATAATAAAAGAGGTAGTTATTTGCTCGGCCTGTTTATTTTCAACGACTACAACTACGAATATGTTATATACATTTATTGGTGGTGCTCACATCTAGTTTAAAATAAACCAACTATCTGCAATCACATTATAAATAGTCTGGCTCTGCCATCTGATATGTAAAATAAGAAATAAAATTTTTTCAGGGTATAGGGAATGGATTTTTTTTTTTTTTTTGGTGCGTCACTTTTGAGCACTCCAGGCCTGAAAATCACAGGCACGAGAAATAGAGTGCGAGACCTCGCCCCATGATTTTGACGGGAGCGAGAAGGTCGAAAGCTGACAATTAGATAACTTCATAGTAGTGCATTTTAAATTTAACAAATAATAGAAATTTAAAATAAAAGGAAAATAAATTAAAAGAAACAGAAAGTAAACAATAATAATAATGAAAACAATAAACGTTTTTGCGCGCAAACGCAGCAGCAAAAAGTAATTGCTTCAACAGAATTTTTCAACGACTACAACCACGAATACGTTATATATATATTTTGCTTTATAATCTAAATATTGGTACTGTTTTAAAAGCATTTAAATGGTCATCCAACTTGAGTTTGTTATAAAGCATTTATTTTTTTGAGAAATTATGACTCAGAAAATAGATTTTGAATTTTTTCCCCCCCCCCCCCTTTTATTCTTAAACAGTTGATTATTGGTGGCTTGGGAAAGATAGACCTGGAAGATTGGAAAATAAATACACGGTTAAAGCACTGTAACCCTGACACGAATATTGTTAAGTGGTTTTGGAAAGCTGTCGACAGTTACAGTGAAGAACAAAGAGCTCGACTCCTTCAGTTTGTCACAGGCAGCTCGAGGGTGCCGCTTCAAGGTTTCAAGGCCTTGCAAGGTAAGTTGTACCAGTATTTTTTCCCCCTCCTTTACATGTGTTTCTATACTCATAAAAAGCAATGTTTGTGTGTGTGTGTGCGATGTCCAGACGAATCTGTCGCACTTACCGCCATGAAATTTGGCGCACTGGCAGATGTAATGGTGACTCCATGCACCTTGAAGCCGAAATTTTAAAATTTAATCTAGAAAATTTTTTATTTTATGTTTTGTGTTGTTTTGGGTGATTTTTCGCACTAATTTCTCAATAGCATGATTTCGGATAACTGTACGACAAAAATAGATGCACCATCGGAAAGAACGCGCGATTTCCGTTCTAATGAAGTTAGTTTTGAGTTTCTAATGTAATTTACTGAATTTTGAGAAATTTTTAAAATATCTTCAGTTTTGGCATCTAAATGTTAGTTTTGTTTTTAAATTTGTTGCATCTGACTTTCTAATAACACTATTATTTTCAATTTTTTTTCACCTTATAACTAAATAATGGTGACTCAATGCACCTCGAAGCCAGAATTTTAAAATTTAATCCAGAAATTTTTTTAATTTTATATTTTGTGTTGTTCTGGCTCGTTTGCGGCTGTAGTGTCTTTTATAATGATCGTTGAAAAAGAATCAATTCTCCATCGGATAAAACAAACAATTTTTGTTCTAATGAAGTTTGTTTTGAATTTCCAACATAATTTACTGTATTTTGGAAATTTTTAAATAATAGTCACTTTTCCTTTATATTTTTCACTTTCAATTCTTATTTTCTTGTGTTCGACCTTCTAATAACACTATCATTTTCCATTTTTTTTATGTATAAACCGGAATATTTATTCCTGTTTTTAAAACAAGAATGGTTAAAATATCTTTTCTCCGATTTTCTATGAATTTTTTTATTGATCAGTTCAAAACATTTTCTCTCGCATGTCCGAATCGACTAAGCTTCGACCGACCCAAAGTTACTCTCAGTTTCCAGAGTGCATTTCTACTATCCGATTGGCTGGCGATACCAAGCGAAAGTCACATCATACTCTCAATCATTTTATTGCGTCAACTAATCTTAATTATTTCATTTTACTGATCAAAGAATCATATACCGGAATTTCGGATTAGCGGGGTTCTACTGTATATGTTTTATGACAGGAAATATTTTTTTTATGTACATAATTCTTTATTGAAATAAACTCTTGGTAAACAACATTCTGTGTGAAGTATTTAAAATCAAACAGTAATAACTGTAAATTCAATAATTAATAACAGTATTAAGTTAAAATTTCAAAGGAATTCTTTTTCGAAATTTTAATCAAAACAAAACACTTGTCTGCTTGTCAAACGTTGCCAAAAAATAGTATCAAACTATATCATGCGCATGATATACCTGTGACATGATTTACTACTTTCTATTAAAAAACGGAAATTAATTTGAAATATACGATTAATATAATTTAAAATTTCTCTGGAACTATTGATCATAGCGAGATAAATTTTATATCAATGGATAGCAAATTTTATTTCACTGTTTTAGAGCTATAAAATTTGAATGACAGTTACTTTTTAAAATTTAAAATGACTGAAATTTAGGTGCTCTAACAATGAAATAATGCTGTTTAACGTCTCGCAGTGCTATGGCGCGAATTTTATGGTTGGTGACGTCAGAGCGTCACCGGATCAGTGAGAGACAGATCTGGGCTATTTTATTAGTAATTACCATTCCACTTTTTTTTACTATAGTAAGATACAAAATTTGTGTATGGAGTGTAAAATTTTTTACTTTGGTAATTGGTGTTATTCAGTAAGTAAAGTGGTATTTGTAAATTCATTTAATTTATTTGGAATTTTCTTTATAGGTTCCACTGGTTCTGCAGGACCAAGGCTTTTTACTATCCATCTTATTGATGCCAATACAGACAACCTTCCTAAAGCTCATACGTGGTAAGTTTCTGGTTTTTTTAATTCAAAATAAAAATAGTAATCATAATAATAAATCCAAATTTTACAATATTTATTTTGGCTTTAAAATATTGTTCAGTTTAAAAAATATTTATTTGATAAAATTCTTCCTCGTTGCTTACTCTCCCTAAAAATCAACCGCAGGAATCATGTTCGATGGAGTAGCAATATTCCTTGCTGATTGTTGCATTAACAGGGTTTGTACGCTCCTTAAAAACTCCTTAACAACTCCTTGAAAATGATTTTCATTTTCAAGCACTATGGAAACTCCTTGAATTTGGGTTTTACTCCTTATAAACTCCTTGATTTTCAATTTTTGCATTTCTTTCAGAACTTGTGTACTACCTTTCACCGATAGAAAGGATTCTAAATCGCCACCGCAATTACCCAGTATTTTGCGTTGCTCTTTCCACGACTTGATGTTCATCTCCTAGCAGTATCCAAAATTTAATAATTGGTTTTAAGTGCCAATGTGAGTAATAACCAAAACAATAGAGTGGTGCAAATTGAGAATGTTATTTCTCTTGGATTATTTCGAAACATTAACTGTATTTCTTTAAATCGTGGTTTGTTGTAAAGGGCACATATTGTGATGGTGGAGTCAATAGACACTATTAATCAAATTTAGCTAAATTAGTTTTAATAATCAAGAAATTTTAATTTGATTTTCTTCATTTACTATTTTATAAGTAATGAAAATGCCAAAAAACTGTTTCTAAATCAATGTCTCTCTTTGCACCTCTACATTTTAAATCGTGGATCATGTGCACTACATAAGGTGCGCAGTGAGGCATGGAAATTATTTAAGAATTTAAACTCTAAAAAAAAATGAATGGAAATAGTTTTTTATTTGAAAAATGGTAAATCATGGTATGTAATGAACTATTTAAACTTTTGGGTAGTTGTATAATTTTATAAAAAATTGAGTGTCTTAAGCGGCACCACTCTACTTTCATATAAATAGATTTAACGTGGCATTCTTGGATAAATCAGCTTAGTAAAAACTTATAAAAGAAATAAATATAACCACATTTATTTGAGTTATTAGCAGTGTTTTATATACTCTTAATATAATTTTTGGGAACCCTTTTTCATGCGCAAATATTGACTCCTTGAAAATTTTCAAAATACTCCTTGAAAACTCCTTAAATACTCCTTGATTTTTAATTTAAAAAGTCAGTAAGAACCCTGATTAATGTTTGCTAATGAAGGAATTGGTAGAAAGTAATGCCAGATTAAAAAGCAGTTCTATTACAACAAACATGATTTTTTTTAAAGTTTAAAACATTGTGTTTGTGTCATAATTGCCCATGTCGTTCATTTACCGTTAAAAAAATCGCAGAAAAAAACAAATTAGTAACTTTTGTTTAAGGCTTACACATTACTAATTTAAAGGGATCAAATTCATTTATTAACATTAGTTTCAAGATGATCTTTTCATATTTCTTCTGTGTTTTCCTCTTTCTACTAAAGCTACATAAATATCTTATTTATTCCTGCTATTTACATTTTAGAGACAGTTTTAAAAAATATATTTTTTAAAATTTATGACATTTAGGTGGAAAGTTCTCTATTACTTCATATCTTGAGACATTTTTGTAAAATAATTGGAAAGGTTTAATTGTTTAGGATCATAATTATTTTTTCTTTAAGTTTGGGTTTATCTTGATTATTATGAATATACATTTTTATTATATAGATAAACTTGCAGAATCACGGCAGCAATGTCGTAGAATGGCAAAGGTCTCCTGCAGAAAGATTTTCATTTTGGAAACAAATTATATTTTGGGGAGAATTAACATATTCACGAAAAAGCTCTGAAATTGTTCTGCAGTACTAGTTTCATTTTCTGCAGTCGATGAATCACTTTCCAACACTCCTGAATGAGACAAATATTTTACTTTATATTTGAATTACTCCCGGATTTGTCCATTTGTAAATTGTTACTTCATGGAACATTCTTGCAGAAAGATTTTGGTATTAAGGAAGTTTGTTGCAGAAAGCATAATAATTTTCTTTCACAGGGGATATTTCTATTTCATGAGCATTTAGTAAATGTCTTGCTGGAGAAACTGTTTTAGTTATATATGTTCTATCAACTTTAATTTGATTGCTGAAACTCAATCTTGCTTGACATCTAATAGAACTTTTATGTTATTTTAATTCAAAGAAAATACAATTTAGGCCCTGTTTCTTAATTAGCATATTAAACTGATTATATTAGAGAGTTTAGTTTTTAAAAGTTAGAATTTTATATAATGCAACTTTTTGTTTATTTAGTTTCTGTTATAAAAAAAATAGAATATGGGGCTTCTCTTTCAGTAGTGTCTAAGATTTATCCAGCTGACCAAAAAATTTTATGAAAATTATTTACGGATTCTGATTTGGTCTAATGTCCATTTTTATGTCAATGAGGTATTATTTATGAAGCATTATTATACGCTTTTTATCCTTTACAGAATTTTATTCTAATTTTTTAAAAAATGTCACCTATTAAAGATTTATGTATGATGCATCCTTCAAAACATATATAGTACACTAGCAGTACGCACACGGCGTTGCCCGTGGAATCGGGACTTCAACAAAATGAAAAGGAAAAAAAAAAAAAAAACGCCCACAATGGCACGAAAAAGTTTTGAAAACAAAATCAAAACAAAAGATACATATTATTGATTTTCCCGCTTATTTTTTTCGCGATAAACAATATTAAAAAATTGCAACGTGAAAATTATTATTCTGCATTCAAAGTATGCGAGATGAATAAATACGTTAAGATACTGCCGAAAATAATCAAGTTGAAAAATCATTGTTCAATATTCATTTGAAGGTCATGACGTATCCTGCGCGTCCGCCAATCAAAATTGCCAGCAACGTTCCGAGGAAGTGCCGCGTGAGGAACTCGACCGAGAAAAATAACTCTCAATGGCCCAGAAAAAAATTAATTTAAAAAAAAAACAGGAAAAGATATTTTAACCGTTCTTGTTTTAAATCCGATAGAACCGTTCTAGTCATAAGCTGAAAGAAATTGAAAATAATAGTGTTATTAGAAGTCGGATGCAACAAATTTAAAAACAAAACTAACATTTAGATGCCAAAACTGACTATTTTTTAAAAATTCTCAAAATTCAGTAAATTACATTAGAAGCTCAAAACTAACTTCATTAGAACGGAAATCGTGTGTTCTTTCCGATGGTGCATCTATTTTTATCATACAGTTATCCGAAATCATGCTATTGAGAAATTAGTGCGAAAAATCACCCAAAACAACACAAAACATTAAATAAAAAAATTTCTAGATTTAATTTTAACATTTCGGCTTCGAGGTGCATTGAGTCACCATTACGACTACCTGTGTGCCAAATTTCATGGCTGTAAGTGCGATAGATTCGTCTGGACATCGCAGACACACATACACACAAACATTGCCATTTATAAGTATAGATAAACTTTTCTAAGCAACCGCTTACACCCTGCAAAGCAGTCATCCCTCTGAATGGCCACTTTTGTTTGCCATGGAATTTTTGACCCATAGACATAATGTTGAAATAATTTCTATTAACGGTCACTCGAAGCCCTCTGAGTGACCAGGTTGTTCACAAGTTCGAGTCCAATGAAGTACATTGTCTTTGTTTCTCTGACCTTGGACCTTTCATTACCAGAAAAGGTTGGAAAGAAAGAACAAAAAAAAAAAAATTCACATACTCAAAAACAACACTGGAAATCAGATTGAAATCAATTATTTGTTTCCCATTGCGTAGGCCTCTACTGGGGTGTGGCTTTTTAGAGTGCATTTGTGCCTTTCGGACTCTGACAAAGAAGCTGCTGGTATGGGTTGTGATCGTTAGCAAATGAAACCTTCAGCTCAACAGTCTTCAGGAAAAATAGATATTTCCCATCCCTCGACAACCATTGATGAAACAATGAGGAATTTATTTTTCCAATTCTAAAAAAAAAAAAATTCCTTTGAAAAAACTATATCCAAGCAAATGCAAATTATATCTTTTTTTTTTCGAATGAGATAAAGATTAAAATACTGTAGATGATTCTTAAAATTTGCTTATCAGAAACAACAAATTAGGGCTTGTTTAAATATTTGCACTTCAAAGCATGAAGTCCCTTTAGAGCAGTTAATTTTCCTTGGAACTGAGGGTAACTTGCTGTAGAGAGGTGTCACTGAATTTTTTTTTTTTTTTTTACCCTTTATCCTATTAAATACTCATTTTAGTCGGTATTTTACATTGTCCAGTTTTTTGTTTAAAGTTAAATTGCAAAAGTTAGAGCTTTTTAACCAACTTCATTATTTAAGCAAAATTAGTTTTTGTTTGAGTTTATGGTGCAAGGGCTGTTATTTGATCTTTCTGTGTCAAGCCTGTGTTGGTAAAATTGTAGAAGGATGCTGTAAACTGACATTGATAAAAATGAGGCGCAAGGCACAATTATTTTAAATATCGTGCAAAAGATAAAACTGTTCAAGTTGCAAAATTATCTAATTTTAAGAGTAAATTTCAATGTGTGTGTTTTTTTTTTTTTTTTTAATTTTTTTTTTATTTATTCTGAAAGGTAAAGATGAGGGGAAGTGACCATTCACTGTGGTCAATGCTGATGAAATCAGGCAAATGCTGGACTTTAAATTCAGAGAATGGGATGATTTTTTTGACAAAGAGCTGAACATAAATTTTTGATAATATCAGGAAAACAAATAAGAGATAATTTATCATATATAGACAGATAGGTAGCAGATCTTTTAACCTGTTGACGCCCAGCGTCCTATTTATAGCACAGTTACAATTCACTTCTGTGGCTGAACCGAAAGCATACCATTGTTTCTTTTCTGCTTTGTCTATGAAGTGAATAGGTAATGTCAAGCTCCTAAACAGTTTTCGACAGGCATATTGTTGCACATTAAATTAATATGTAGGGGATCAAACGTCCTCCCATTGGTATGGTGCGGAAGTTTGGAGAGGGGGTGCCAGCTCGGGTGTCGTCCTCGTCATCTGACCGTGGTTGAAAATTATGAGGTCCGTCCCAAAATAGCCCTCGTGCTGCTTCACAACAAGACGTTAATATAACTAAGCTAAGCTCGACAGGCATATACCACCAGTTAGCCAGATTTTGAAATTTTTTTAATTTTTCCTTTGATTTATTTTTGAGGTAATGCAAGGAATTAGAAAGTGGTTTTTATTTTTTATATTTTAGTATATTTTAAAATCCTTTAATATTTATGTTAAACTTTTTGGATTTTTTTTTTAATTCTAAAAAAATAGAGAAAACCTAAAAGAAAATTTTTTTTCTCAAATTTTACTTCACACTGATCTTCATCTTGGCATTTTAAGGGGACTTGGCACCCTAAGAATTCCGGAAAATCAATGAAAATATCGATTTTCAAATTTTGAGTGGAAAATGATCCTTGAACATTTGACTTAATAATCTGAAAGTTTCAAAACAATCAGACAAATATTTTGAGAGATATGAAGTTATTTTGTCTAACATTTCATCACGTGCCACGCCCACTTTCAATGTTTAAATCCTGCATATTTCATGTGTAAGTTGCAAAAACACCTAATTTTTTCAATAAAAGCAAAGCAAGATAGTTGTTTCAAACAGTAGCCGTTTAATCTTTGTTTGTTTACTGTTTTACTGCTTTCGCTTCTTTATTATTCATGAAGCATATCGTCATCATCATCATCAACACTGCTTTCGCTTCTCATTTTTTTTTGAATTTCTCACTGCCAATAAAATTTCAATAAAATGGTTTTAATTTTTTTCTCTGTCATAATGGATATTTGATAAATAGTACTGCAGATCATTTATTAAATATTTTGACTAAAAAATTTGAAAAAAGTGAAATTTTTCGCATTTTTTAAAAAAAATTTCTAATTATCCCTATAAATGAAGATGCTAATTAATAATTATAGTAATAATAAATATGAATAAAATTGATAAGTTAGGACTCGCAAATGTCAGGTTATTGCTCTGAAAAAAAACTAGCTTGATATAAGTTGTTTTTATTACAATTTTGTTGTTTTTAAAACTTTAAAGCTGCTTTTCTCAGTTTGCTTTTTTCCAAAATTGTGTCTGCTACAAAATGAAAAAAGTCGATCTCTTTTTATTCTAATTACTTGAAATTTTTTTTGTTCACTCACAAATGCATGTTTAATAGAATTAGGGATGGATTTGTAAAATTTTTGATTAGAAATGTTTTTAAAAATTTACAAAGTGAAAAATTCTCATATTTTCAAAAAATTTTCACAAAATTTTGAACAAAATTTTTTTTCTCTGAAACTAATGTAGATATCAAAAATCCGATCCCTGTTTCTGTTAAGTACATTAAGAGGTCCCTTTAAAAAAAAATTGGAGAAAAAATATTAAAAATTGTATGAGAAGAAGCATTTTTAAAAAAGGGTTATTTTTTTTTTAAATTTAAAATTTTTAAGTTTGTAATTTTTCAAAGTGAAAAATATTTTATAAATTTCAGTTTCTGCACAGTTTACATCTATCTACTACAAAATTGAATAAGTTTGATCAAAATTGTAGAAAAAAAATTTGGGGGTGCCAAGTCCCCTTAAACATGATTTAATAGAAAATTATTGATGTCTATTCTTTAAATTAATTTGGGCTTTAATGTGTTAAATCGGCATTTTTCTTAATAAAATATTTTTTCATATTTTCAGTTTCAACCGCATCGACATCCCTCCATATGAATCTTATGAGAAGCTGTACGAAAAGTTGACTCAGGCTATTGAAGAAACTTGTGGCTTTGCAGTCGAATGAAAATGTTTGCACAGTTGCATAGACACACATTCATGTTACGTTATCAGCTGAAGCCTTATGTTAATTTCTTACTGCCTTTATGTGCTAAAAGTGTTCAGACGGAAAATGGCCGAGACTTTCAAAAATGCCAGAACTGTTGAAGCACTTTCAAAAATCTAATCAAGGAACTGTTTATATAAATATTTAAAACAAGAAGTGTACCAGTATTAGCCGACTTTTGAATGAATTGTTGTTCAAAGTTTGAAATCGAGTCAAAATTTTAATTTTTATTAATTTGTAAAATGTGAAAATCTTCTGAATTTTCATTATAATTTTGTACATAAAAAATGATGAAGTTTGTGTACAAAACAGAGATATTTTTTACAATTTAATTATACTGCTGATGATTTAAATATTTTTTAGACTGTGGCAAACAGTAGAATGTATTTTTTTTTATGTTCATCACCATTCACAAGACTGATGCTTTTTGTGTTTAATTTTTTGTAAATCGAATTAAATTATATAAGTACAAATCGTTCTTAAATTTAAAACAAAATTTTAATTCTTACTGGTTTTTGTGTATGTAATCATTTAAATCAGAGGCGTTTTCTATTGAAGCATTTTATAATTTTTAAATACTGTTTTCATGTATTTCACTCTGTACATGTGTTTCAGCAGTTAAATATTTCTTAACTTTTGAATTTTCTTATAATTGAGCAGTTTTAGTTTTATATTTATAAAAATAGGAGCTTAAATTGAGTTTTAGATGTTTAGAGAGAATTTAAATGTTTCCAAAAATTTTGTAGATATTTTTCTAATACACTTCCGATTTAGGACACATAATTTATAATGCGTAGTTCTTTGCAAGTGCTGTATAAAAAAAAAGGAAACGTAAGTTATTTTTTATATTTTAATCCATTCACTCTTAGTTTTAGATATAAATGAATAACCTGTGAATGTGTAGTTTTGTGATGTCCTAACACGATACTCTTCAGTTTGTTATTTATATAAAATGTTTGTTTTCTATGTTTAGTGTAAAAATGTGGATTCAAATGATGTATTTTAACAAGTTTAAAAAAAATTTTCTATGGTTTTTAATGTGTTATCACTGATTATGGTCAGTATTTTGTAAAGAAATAGTGTCTGTTTATGTCTGAATTCTTGTTCTTGATTTAGCTATGGGGTTATCAGAAAAAAAAGCGTACATGTGATAAAATTGTCATCTTTTTCTAAAGAAAATGTCTGTATTAACTCTGGGAGGTTTCTTCTTTGCATGCTACCTGTATCTAATCACCAGCCAAATGGCCCTTCCATTGTTGCCATTCTTATTCCAAATAGCCTAACGCTTAGTTAAAAATAAATATTTATATTAATTCCCCCCCCCCAAAAAAAAAAAAAAAAATTTGCAATTTTTTAAAAAAAATCTATCTCTTCTGAAGAAGATCACTGTTTCTTTCAATCTTCTGATTGATTTTAATGTTTAATTTGCATTACAAATACTCTTTGCTTTGTTTTTCCTCTATCGTATCCCGTAAATATTCTAAAATTCCAGACAAATCAGTGCATAGGAAACTTGAATGCTTCTTGTGCTAGTTGTAAACAATTGCAAATACGAAATCTGTATAGTTATTTTTGTACTAAAAAGTTTATATTTTATTATTGCAAACAGATTTCCTCAACTTATAAATTTATTTTCAGTAACTGTCATTTGTATAATTCAAGTAAAATTAATTGAAACTAAAGTATAGTGGGATCTCGCTTGTATGAGGTAATATAGATAACTTGGGTAATGTGAAAATATTATAAAAGAAATATATACATAGGGGAATGCATGCATATAATATGTATCGGAACCATTTATGAAAATTGCTAAAGACAAACAAAAAAGAAAACGAATTTGAACATTTATCTTTGAATAATGGTTTTTGAAATTGTAATCTATTTGGTCAAAAACCCCCCCCCCTTTAAAAAATTTTTCTTGCCTTTTTTTTTTTTTTCCCCTTCAAATCTTGCTTAAACGAATCTCTTTTAGTACTCTGAACTGGTGTGAGCTAGGCAAGGTAAGTGCCCTGGGCACCATAACCATATGGTGAAAAATTGAGTCTAAGAATTTAAAAGAGTTGTTAATTTATTTGACTCTCTCTCGTACAAAGTATACAAAGAAAAAGCATTTAAATTGTCAAGAAATTCCACCTAAAGATTGCGACAAATCTTCACATGTTGGATCTCCCTGAGTCTGAAAAAATCATTTTTGGAATTATATCTGTCTGTGAATGCTATAATACCAAATTCTATAAAATTTTGGATGAAATCTGTCGGCAGGAAGTCTGCCTTATGTTGTTTACTAAAAGTCTGCAGCCCGTGCACATATGGGCATGACAACACAAGAGTTAGAACGATTAAATTTAGCGTGTGTGGTTTTATCATCAGAATTCCAGAGCTAGAATTTTCATAGGGTAAACCTAGACCATGGCCTAAGGCACAACAATCGGAGGGCGCAAATGTAAAAGAAATTGGAATTGAAAATATTTACCACTTTCAATATTATTTTGAAAAGGCCGTACAAGATACTGTTTTCTAAGTACCTCCATACACATTAAATAAACTGGCAGCACATTTATGTTGCCTATCTCTATAACTGCGGTAAATGTACTAAGGGGTCGTCCACAAACAATGTCACGCTTGGAGGGGGTTCATGATTTGTGACAAGGGGAAGGGGTAACAAGAAGTGTGACATCACACATTTTGGTTAAAATAAAAACATTTAAAATCAGCAGATTAAATTTTGAAGTCATTTTGAAATTACCAGAATTTGAGGGTATTTTTTGAATCGGGGTTAAAACAACTTTCATGTGATTTTTTTTTCACTTTTATTCCTTTCTTTTTCAAAAAGGCATTCAGGGTAGGTTCTGAGAATATGGTAGCAGCAGAAATTCTTCACCATTAGAAGAACCCCTCTCCCACCCTTGAAATGTCCAACAAAAGATACGTTGCTCCACCTGGGTGAGTGGTAGAACTGGTAGTGTCACAAACAGGTTGATCTTATTGAGGCCCTTTTCTTAAAAAAAAGTAAATCTGTTTAAGAGTATTTTGTGTTCATAAAGTAAAGATGAGATTTAAAGCAAAATATATCAAATTCCAAAATACTACCGTTTTCAATTGCTCTTCTATATTAATATTTTATTACTATTGTATATTAATTAGGTTCTCTGTTGTAAACCTTAATCTTATTTCAAACAAAATAAGTACACATATAATCATTATTATTGTTATGCTCACAAATGTCATTAAAACACACAGTTAAAGTTTAAAAATAAAATTTGAAATATGATCTATAACATAGTGCTTTGTTTCTGAACTGCAAGTTTATGTAATATAGTGTGACAAGGGGGAGGGAGAGGGTATGGTGAAGTGTGACACTTTGTGACAAAGGGGGGGGGGGAGAGGAGGGTCAAAAATATTGAAAAAAAGTGTGACATCATTTATGGACAGCCCCTAAAGGAGGGTGCGTCGAATTATGTGCTTTGGTCTAGGGCTTAGAAATATATAAATCCTGGCCTGTCCAGATCTGAATCGAATTTAGGTCTCTATGGATGACGTTAAGGATGCATACTCGGTTTTCTTCATCATGTTATGAAGCACAAACCACGCCTTATTGTATTAGTAACGAGAGAGCACTCCAGCTAGTCTTTTCTTAATTCTAAATCCCGAGATTGTGAAAAACTAAATATATATCGATATTATTATTATTTTTTTTTTTAATTGGGCTCTGCACCTCGTAAGGCCGGTCCTAGCTAATCATTGAAAATAATCATGATGAAATTCAATACCATCTATCTGAAGTTTTAAATAATTCATAAATGCTCATGCATGATTGAATGTAAATTTGCAGAAGTATCTTGCCGCTGCTTGAATTTTACAGATTGCTTATAATGCATAAAAACTGACATTGGAAGATTTGGATAACTGATCCATTTTTATAAGATGCACTTGTCAAAGATTCGGGACATGTATTGACCCTTTGTACTCGGAAAAGTAATTAGATGCATAATTATTCACTAATTACAAGGATTGATATAATTGTTCACTGATATTCATTATTGGATATACTTATTCGTCAATTACCTTATTTTATTACTTCGAAATGCAAAAGATATATTTGTGCAAGTTTAAATTTCTTGAAAAATTATTCTGTGACTTCTTTCAACCATTGCAATTAAGAAACATCAAAAATTATTCTGCGACTTCTTTCAACCATTGAAATTAAGAAACGTCGAAATGATGCACCACCTAGAATGGCGACTGAGAGTAGCATCTCGAGTGCAAAGGGTTGAACCTTCTTGTTTCATCATTTCCCCTCTTTGTATATTACATTAGACTTTTTAATGTTAAATTTTTGAACTTTTTTTATAGTCCAGGATATTTAAATCGTCTGTAGAAATCAATAAATTTACATATGGGAAAAATTTAAAATTTTATAGCATTAAAAAGTCCAGCTATAGTTTTGAAAATTTCAGATCCGCGAGACATTCGCTTTGAAGCAAAAATGTATACCAAATAATTTCTTTCCATTTAGTCTAGAATTTAGAATAAATTAAGATATTAAAGAATTTACAATGCTCCATAAATACCATTTAAAGCTGTGCCAAAATTAGTAATATTTTAATTCCAGTATTATGATTATATACTTACATATTATATAAGAAAATAATGTTTGTAAAATGTCTAGAAAAATCTGAGACAAAAACAAAAATTTATAAAATGGTGCTTATTTTTACAATGTGTGCAAACAATGTGCATTCTTGAAATATTTTGACATTTGTTGTTTGAATAATATTTCATTTAATTTATTGGAAACCTATCTTTAAGCAATACTACTAGGTTGCATTTTAGTTAGTGTTTTTATTACTGAAAGTTTTTTTTTTTTAATTTTAAAAATTGAAATTCGCATTGCCCATAAATATTTCAAACATGATCTGTCAGTGAGTTAGGATTAACACTTCAGCTTTAAAATAATTTCTATTTTTTATCAATTATTTTTCATATTTTAATGTTATTACATCCATATAATTTTATGAAATCATTGGGCAAGTATTTTGTTCTCTGAAATCATTAGTGGTTTTATTTATTTTTTAAATTGCCATAATTTCTTTCCTACTAAGATCAATAATCTAATAAACTGTAAGTTGCAAAAAAAAAAAAAAAGCTTGCTTTGAAATATTGCAGAGTCTTCACTTGCATTTCTTTCCCAAAATATTAACTCAAAAAAATTACCAAAAAACCCCACAATCAATTTCTAACTGTAGCTTGCATGAATATAATTGGATGAAAAAAACCTGTAATATAAGTGCTGTTGTCACTTAGAAATTTTGATTTTTGAAAAGGAAATCAAAACATTTTAAAGACAGAAAAGTTAATAGTTTAAAGACAGTTATAGTTTATGGTTTAAATTAGATGGCGCGATTACTTGATAGTCGAAATTCTTTAGCTATTGAGTCATTTAATAGACAATTGATTAAGCCAAACTTCTGTACAATTTGTCTTGTATTTTATTGTTGTTTTTCGTGCCTGAAGTTCCACAAAACTTCTTTAGAAATTGAAATCTGAGTCTTGAAAATTAAGTTCTAGCATAGAAATAGCAATGATCTTTTGTTTTAAGCTGATATGATACATTCAGTTTTAAAATATACACTCATCTTTTTATAAAAAAAAATAGGAGCTCTAACTTTGTTTGTCTGATAGTAAAAATGTTTTATATTATGTTTCTCATACATAAAAACACTTACACCAGATATTTTATGTCCTGTGCTGCAAGAATGTATTTAAGAAAATCTGTCATGCATGTAAATTTTCAGTTAAAATTGAGAAACAAAACTAATTTTTTCATGTGCCTTTCCTTTAATTTAACATGCCTCCTTTACCAACACACTATTGCTTGTGCTGTTTTGCTTCTAGGGGTATAATGAGTTAGATTGCAATTCGAAGTGAAACATATCCAATTTTCTTTACTGCCATATAAAGATAGTTTCCATTATGCCAAATCCATGACTCTTGCTATTGTCTTGTATTGTATATACATGAATTTGGCACGAAGGAGATGCTATTTAAAAGGAGTCACTTTTTATAGGGAAACAATTTCGATTCCCTACTAGGCATGTTAAAATTATATACTTGTTAACACTCCTGTTCATGTCTAAAAATGTATTATATATATAGATAACATTTTCCACTGATTTTACTTTTCTGTACCATAATACTTGTTATAGCTCTAAGTAATAAAATACATTATTTTTTAGTGATTTATTTTGGTGTTCTTAATCTGCTGCATATCGTCTACTCAGTTGATCAGCTTTTTTACTTTCTCGTATACAAAGAGAAAGTATTGTAATCGTCAAAAAATTCGAACTCGAGATTTTGACGAATCTCCACATTTTAGACCTCCCTGAGTCCGAAAAACACAATTTTAGAATTATGTCTGTCTGTGAACACGATAACTCGAAAACTATTAGAGCTACGGGGATGAAATTTGGTATGTGGGCTTTACACATAATTTGTAGATTTCTATCAAATTTTGGACAAAATCCGTCAACGGTAAGTCTGTCTGTCCAAAGTCATGCGAACACTGTAACTCAAAAACTTGAATAGCTAGATGGATAAATTTTGATACACAGTTTTATCGTCATGAATGTAGGTTCGTATAAAATTTTGGGCCAAATCTGTCAACGGGTTGACTGTCTGTCGGTCTGTATAATCGCATACTTGTTAAGCATTCGTTTCAAAACTGATCTCCATGCGCATGCGTACTTAGCAATCTCTGGTACCAAGCGGGAGGATTAAGTCACTTTGTCCTTGAGACGGAGTTTGTGATAGATATGTGTTATCTCCCGTATAATAGCGGATCTTGCTGGAGTGTGATGGAAAATAAATATTGCTAAGTTTTAATACATAGGCATCTCTTTTAATATGATTCTTCACTTAAATATTTTACAATCACTATAATTTGCAATGAAAAAACCTTCTGATATACATTGCATTCTGGATTACAGTAGGTTCGATTTTTTTTATCCACGCAAGGGGAGGGAAAATGACAAATTTTTGAGCAGTATACGAGAAAGTTTAGGGGAGGCCACTCCCACTGGTTATTCACCAATACAGTAGAAACTTGAATTTCTGTCATTTGAGGTCTCTGTTATCCAAGCAGGTACCAGAAAACTGTTGTTTTTCATCTCTACTAATAATAAATTGGATATGTGTTGGCATTCGACAGGGCAGATTGCTGAACCTAGAGCAATAAAATTTGGCTTAAACATACTATGTAGGGTGGGAATGTGCATCTCGGAGCCCTTTTTTAAAAAATTTTAATTCAAAATTGAGCGAAATTTTGGCGTTTTTCCTTAATAACTTCCGAAAATATTGCAGCACAATCATTTTTACGCCATCTGAGAATTCAAAAAATTACCTTTTCAATGGTATCAACCATCTTCATTGTTTAAACTAATAATTTGTGTGTTTTCTTTTTTATTGTTGAAAGCTGAGGTAATATCCTGATACATTTGCTTTCATATTGTATTTCATCAAAATTTTTGTGGAATCTGTAAATCAAGCTCTCCGAGATATTACGTATATTAAAAAATATATCCAGTAAGCTGAATGATTATAGTTGCTATATTTCGTTCTCTATTGTGCATGTCTTAATCCAGCTAACATGCTACTGGCTATAAAATGTGCTGCGCCATTTTAATGTTTAAATGAAATGCATATTTTGAAAGAGGAATAAGCAACTGAAGATGGAATCAACAACATGTAATTAGATATTACATGACATGGTCAGTTATTTGACTCCATTAGGGACATTTTTGTAGACGGAAGAGAACAGGTGCAAGGCTACTAAAAGAACACTAGTTAAATATACAGTAAATTCTCGATTATCCGGCATTCAAGTATCCGGAAAGCTCAACTAACCGGAAAAATTAGAGAATGAGTTTTTCTAAAAAATTTACATCAGAGTGCCAGAATTTAGAGCGCCCAAACTGTTCCATTCACGCGGGCAATTTATTTCTGGAATGCAACATCCGCTTCACATGGAGGGACGTAGAAGGAAAGGAAGCAATATACAGTACAGTGACGTACACAGACTTGTTTTACGGGTGGAGGGGTTCAAAAGCAAAAGTGAAAAACCAAAGAAAAAAAAGGTTCCTCACCTTCCGCTGAAAAAGCGAAATCGACAACCAAAAAAAAAAAAAAAAATGGTTAAGAGATAGAATTGGTAAAAAAAAAAAAAAGCTACAATCTCCCCCATTTTTCCCATCACACTCAACTATCCGGACTTTTCAGGTATCAGGAAATTGGTGTTTCCCGAGCATGCCGGTTAGTTAAGTTTTAACTGTATATCACAATTTGAAGCTTAAAACCACGTTGTGAAGGGAGCCAAGGATATAAAATGATGCGAGATTCAATTTAAATCATATTCCCGGCAAACAAGCTGGTTGCCAAAGGTGGCTAGTTTTGTAATAAAAACAAATTTTTTCAGAAAAGCGTGTCAAAGTCTGCATTGGAGCCGATTCTTACGATGCGAAGGCTTGTAGAAGATCGTTTTCAGGAGGTGATCTTTTGCAACTCAAGAAGTTAGAAAAAAATATAAACAGTTCAACTCTTAAGCACTTCTATAGTGATGTGAGCCAATGCCATGCACTTTCATGAAAAAATGGCAACGTAGATGTGTCAAAAGTTTTTTGCTGAATGAGAGAAATTTTCTTTTGGAAACTCCCTTAACCTGGCTAGAGTGAGAATTCCATTGCCTCAAAACCTGGAGTGAATTTTCGCTCACAAATACAGAATAGAATCGCCACGTTCTTTACAGAAATTCCAGGAGGTCGACACCTATGGTTGCCCTATCAATCGTCAGCAAAGAAAGGGACTACATTTTTCCTAAAAAAATTCATCCAGGCGCACAAAAGTGCCTGAGTCTGGCTTCTGTCGAACGGGCGGTTTGAGGCGGGATAGGGCTCATAATTGGGTTATAGTATCATTGAGAAAATGAAACAAAGAGTTGCTCAGACGATACATGGTGGTATTCGCAGACTTATTTTTATAATTTCAAATGAACAATTTTGGAAAGTCTTGCCGAAAGAAAAGAAGCCACGATTTAAAATTTTGTCTCGATTAACCAAGTTTTCAATTATGCAAGGCAATTACGATCCCAATCAGCTTAGATAATCGAGGTTTTACTGTAATTGAAAATGTAGCATAATTCCCGATTTGTACAAATATAGTCCATTGTTTGTTTTTAATTAAAGAAATTTTAAACTTAAATATACTGCTATGATATGTTATTTGCAAAACCTGGTTTGAAAATGTTGATTTTTTTTTCATTTTAATTATTTTCCACTTTTTAGCTTTTAATTTACAGTTTATTATAAACATAGAATCATGAAATAAATTTCTTTTACCAGGTGATGCCACTCATATGGAATCAATTGATAATTTAATAACATTTTAAGTTCTGAAAATATTAAAATAATGTATTGTCATTGTGAACTAACAAATGTAAAAATTTCAGGATTCTAGCATACCAGGAAGTGAGTGAAAATTCGATTATAAAATTCTATCTTTAGAAATATGAAATAAATCAAGTTAAATAAAAGTGTAAATCAAGTTAAATAAAAGTGTATAATAATCAGTGCTGACTTCACAATAATTACAAATGAATATTTGCATTTTAATACAGGAGAAAGATCACCAAAATATGAACATTAGCTTGTTTGTAAATTTGCCAATTTAGTTATGTTTATTCTTTTCTTATTAAGTATAAATATGAAACTATAAACCATAACTTATTTTTTTAAGGAAAAATTAAGAAGTATAAAAATGAATGCAGAATACATCAGGGATGATTGCAACTTCATTTCAAAAGTCCTGACAACTAGGTATAAATAATACTTTACCTAATTTACTCTCGGACAAGAAGTTTGACTACTTCATTTTGCTTGATACAATCTAAAAGTTTTACAGTAACTTAATACTACATTTATACCAAAACAAAATTTAAGATAGTGAATATAAAAAAAAATTGGAAATTCCAAGTAAGTAAAAATCCAGAACACAATCATCTGTGATATATGCATTTAATATATTTCATGCACAAAAACTTTAACCCAAGTCAACTCTTTCCTAAAACAACACGAATCATGGTTTTGTACCTCAAAACATTGTAGCAGATGACTCTTTTCGTAGGAAATGAATTTTATGTTTTTCTGCAATGAAGGCAAGATATTCATTCCAATCATATTATAGTTAAATGCATAAACTTTATGTCATAATGCAGAAATTCTGTTAATTACATTTAGTAACAGACCTATCAAAATTATTTTCCAATGAAAATTTTGATCCCATCTAATAAACTTTTAGACAAATATATACAGTATTCTGGCAGATTTTTTTAAAAAAAAACTTGCACTAGGGTTTATAATAATCAGTAAAATATAAATTCAAGAAGTGCAAAACAAAGCGTAACCCATTTTTTAAAAGTCCAATCTTACAAGCTAATTTGTGAAATTTCATGTTAAATATTTTACATTAGTCAAAACCTTAAAAAGACATTAAAGACCAAGCTAGGATTAATGAAGAAAGTGAAGTTATGAGTAGTGATAAGTAAAAGCATTTTAATTTTTAAAAATAAACATTTCTCAGAAAAAAATTGAGCCATTTTTCTTCGTGAATACACCAGTTATTGGTAAAAGCCTTTTCCTTTTCATACAAATATGTTTTAATGCCATAAATATTGCCTGTTAATTTCATGAGCAAAAATTTAAAAAAGTGCCAGATATGACCTTTTTAGCTTATCTATATCAGATTGAAAAAATTTGCTATCAATACAACTGAAGCTTCTCACGAGATGCAATTTCTTTTAATGATCACTGCAAGTAGCATAAATTTTAAAGAGCGGGTGTACATAGTTTTTCAATAAGAAAGGGATAAGTTTTAGAAACATAATTATAAAAAAAAGGATATTTATAAAACAAATAGTAGTGCAAAGGCAATTCTGATAAATAACTGGGAAAATACATCTAATTCTTCTTTCAAATGTGTTAAGAGGACTTGTTAGCCAATTTTTCATTTTCATATTTCCAAAAATAATGTAAACATTAATGTCAATCAGTGGCAAATCCAGGGGAGGGGCTATCGGGCTGCAGCCCCCCCCCCAGAGTAACATCATTCACGAACATTTGCAAAAGCATAAGAAAAAGGTCTACACTTTTCCGACATTACTCAGATCCAGCGACGTGTGACAGCGGTGCTTCGAGTGATACCGAAAGAAGAGTTTGCTGACAGTTTCCAGCAGCTGTACAACCGATGTCAAATGTGTATTGTAACTAATGGTGATTACTTTGAATGCTAGTAAAGGTATTTTGTTTGTATACATTGTTTCCTTTATTTTATGAGACCATTCACCGAACTTTTCGAACGCACCTTGTATTTCAGTACCAATAGAGATCTGTCAATAAGATTATTATTATTAACACCATTATATTGACAGTACAAAAAATGAACAGGTAATCACTATTAAGACATTTAGAATAAACAGACAAAGACAAATTATTATGATTTAAATACTTTATTAGATAATAATGAATAAATTATTAAAAATTCCAAAATAAAATAGAGTTGCTAGGCAACCACATCAACTTTTAAAATCATGCAAGCTAGCTTAATCTTCTGACATCAGATTAAAACTATAAGGCAGCTTAATAAGCTGACATTTCTTCACGTCATGCTAAATGTATAAACATTACTTTGAAACTCGTATATTCGAGTTATCAAAACAAAAACATTACTTTGAAACTCGTATATTCGAGTTATCAAAACAAAAACATTACTTTGAAACTCGTATATTCGAGTTATCAAAACAAAAACATAAGACAGCAAAACACATGTGCTGTATATACATAAAATAACATGTAAAACTCAAAGACTACATAGGTTAAATAAAGAAGTAAAAAAAGAAATACAAGACCCAGAATCAATCCCTGGGTCTCGCGAGAAGGTGGCTGAGAAGTAAGCATCAAGGGACATCAGACGAATCTATCTCGATAAGTTACGAGAAGTCAATACGGTTGTATTTGTTACAATGCCTCGAACAACTATCTCGATTTCTTCATACATTTCCCCATCTCAGTAAATACACCCGCCTGTCTGATGTTAAAGGTCAGCCACCAACTCGTACCAGCTGGAAAAAATTAAGAACCCTTCTGTATCTAGTCAGTACACCTGAATACAGAAGCAACAATTTTGTTTCGTAAAAGCTTCAGATCTTATCAAATTGATGGCACCATATCTTGACCAGTTTCATACACAAAATATGAAGCAATATACATCATGAATATTTTGGACACATAACTATTTCTCCACCATAATTATGCCATGAAAAGAAATTCCAACAAAAGTAGAGAGGATTTATGCATTTTATTTCCCCACTCATCAAGTCTGTTGGAGATGCAAAGTGTGGCAGCAGTTTATGGCGATATGATGAGGAGTCGGAACTTTAAAAATTTATTAAAACATTTAAAATTAGAAATTAACTCAACTTGAGTTACACAAAAGAAAGGACTATATCTCAATCGACACAAACATCAATCCAATTCTGATATACAGTAAAAGCTTAACTAACCGGCATGCTTGGGAAACGCCGATTTTTGGATACCTGAAAAGTCCGGATAGTTAAGCGTGATGGGAAAAATGGGGGAGATTGTAGCCTTTTTTTACCGATTTTATCTCTTAACCTTTTTTTTGTTGTTGTTGTTGTCTATTTCGTTTTTAGGTCTCATTTTTTCGGTGAAAGAAAGGTGAGGAACTTTTTTTTTCTTTGGTTCTCGCTTTTGCTTTTGAACCCCTCCCCCATAAAACAAATCTGTGTATGTCATTGTACTGTATATTGCTTTTCTTTCCTTCTACACCCCTCCGTGCGGAGCGGATGTTGCATTACAGAAATAAATTGCCCGCGTCAATGGAACAGTGCGGGCGCGTTAAATTCTGGCAGTCTGATGTAAATTTTTTAGAAAAACTCATTCTCTAATTTTTCCGGTTAGTTGAGCTTTCCGGATACTTCAGTGCCGGATAATCGAGAATTTACTAGAGATTTTTCTTTAAATTAACAAAACATGCCTCACATTTGTAATGACGTCATAATACAATGAGAATCGAGATTTATATCATTTTTTCCAGTTTACAACTCAATTCGCCAGATTGGTTTGGTGGGCGCTTTCTATTTACATTTATGCCAGAATTCTTTAAAGCAGATAAATCAAAGGTTACGCAAACGTGAGAAATTAAAGTTTCGTCCAACCAAGTTCCCAGTTGATATTTAATGTCGTATGAATTCCCAATGAAACAATTATTGCACATCTAAATCAACCAAGGATCTTGTAGTATATTTATTCTGCAGACCCTTGCAGGTGGGAAGGCATGCTAATTACATTCCCGGATGCAGTCCAGATGTGCAAGTGGACACTGTCAGTCTAATGACCAGAAGCGATTGGTGATGCACTGAGTGCATGTAATTGAATTCTGGGATTGATCCAGACTTCTTTCCTACACATAACTGTATCCGAGATGGATACTGGCAGAATACATGATATTTTCTCTTAACTAATCTCTAAATTAAAACTGATAAAATTTTCCTTCAATATCAAATATTTATTATAGAAACAATGGCTATGTGTACTTGGGTAGTTAAAACTTGATTCCAGTAGGTATGTCACAATCTTTAGACATCCACTAATGTAACGCTTCTTAATTATTTCACCAGAAACATCTATAATGTTACATACATTAAAATGAATAATATCTGGTTGATCCATGAAAGTTTTAACTAAAGAAATAATTTCCTTCTTTTTATTGTAACAAGCTATCAGTTTTTGCCATACTTCTGTGTAACTAGATTCTGAAATGGGAATATGCTTAATTGCAGTTGCTCGTTCACCAGTTAAAAAGCCTGACAAATAATAAAATTTTTTAATATTAGAAAACTTCAATTTCATGAATAATAGGTACATTCAAATCTTTAAATGTGGACCAATCATCATATTTTCTATTAAATGGTTTAACATTACTCTAGGCAATTTAAAACTACAATTGTGGGTGACGTTTATGGATTTAGTAAATTATTTATTTTAAGTTTACGATACAAGTAGACAGTTAACAAAAATAATTTCAGAAATGGAACAAACATGAAGAGGATTGTTCATGGGACCAGCACGCTCCATTGCTTGGTCTCGACTAAAATGAAGTTCAAAAGCTTCGAAGGGCTTCCGTCTCCGACTTCAATCACAGTAAGTTATGGTTAACGTTACAAGAGCGACTACATAATTAACATTATCATTCACTTATATAACATAATTCATAAAATTCCTACATGTGTTACATAGTCCTCAGGCTGAGGATTTAGCTTTTTCTCCTTTTCAATCAGTAATACCTACTGAAGAGTCTGTTGCCGAGTTCACAAATATATAATTTAAGCATCCATGTTCAATACATTAATTTACCAAGATTTTAATTCAGCTTTCATTACTATACAGCTAATATTAACATATTCATCATGAATAAAAACTATATATTTTCACTTTAATAAGAATTATCTTGCATTTTTCAACAACTCATTCATTTTGTAAAGTCAAAAAACTTCCTTTGGAATTATATTTCATTCAGAAATTAAATGAATTAATCAGAAAATCAAGCTAATTTAAAAACAATAAAAGTTAAATTGGCTGTGGCTTCTAGTGAATATCAAATAACATTTTAAAAAATTTTCGATACAATATCTTGGTAAAACCAAAGTGCACAGTACATCCCTCGCCAAGCTTGTAACGGACCACATTATGTTCAAACCATGCTAGTGGATCGGTCGAGGAACTGCAGAGCGTGTTGACCTAGCATCCTCTGACAGGTTGGGTTCGTGTGACCTTGGTTTCCGGTTTAAGTGGGTCCCGCACGGTAAATCGCCGTGGTAGAACTTGACGTCACTTTCGGGTATATAAGCCTGTGGAAGAGTGAAGGAAAGCAGTGTGTCTTCTTGAGTGGTTCGAGTAGATGTGCACCTTTGGGGTAGTAGAAGCCGGTCAAACACAGAGATGTATTAGCACAGTTATCAGGTGTTCCCAGCGTATCTGTTCCGGGGTGTGCCGACTGACAGCCATGTGTCTGCAGTCTCACTCGACCACATTTGTGGGATAATTTTATGATGTTTTCTTAAGTTTTGTATCATTTGTGTTTCTTCTATTGTACGCATGTGTTCATTTCTTGAGTCCTAGCGACCACCACATCCGAGCCTATCCTGTCAACTGACCCCGTTGCTGTCGTGTTCGAATGAATCAATGCTCAGTACCCAATGTTGGGATTGAGTCAACAATAAAATGATGAACTCTGTGACTGCAAAACTCGTCGTATTACCTCACCATGAATGAGGATCTGCGTACTTTCACAGAAGTATTCCTCTGCAATCGTCATTGATGTTATTCGTCGAACTCCAACTCTAGGGTATTGAACAAGTAAACTAGCTGCCAGCTCCGCAAGACCCAGCCGGTAACGCCATCGTGCGCTTGATGTGAATCGTCGCCAGAATAGCCATTGCATTTCATCGTTCCTGAGAACGTGTCTGATCCGGGGAATCGGTTGTTTATGTGCCTAACCTGAAATGATAGTTGCAGAGACTTTAACTAGTGTCAGTGTGACTCCTCCAGTAGACGGTGTAATGTCGGGATTACTCTCAAACGTGCCATCATTTTCTCATGCTTACAGCAGTTCATTTCTAATTTTGTGTTTAATAAACTTGTGTTTTGAAGCAACCCTGTCTCTCACTCTCTAAGATATCCTGAACCTATGTCGTGACCAGTAAGGACACATCACAAGCTGGCGCCAAATCATGGAAAACTCACCCAATGTCCGCCATTGGGTTACAACATTTAGCAATTTATCACCAAAAAAATTCAAGTTTGCTGCTGTACCGTACACTTTGGTTGGGCCAATATCTCAATAATACAAGATCCTACTTATTTCTCCTGTAAATTATACAATGTCACAAATCCTTATTCAAAGACCATGTTTTAAAATTCAATGCGAGTGACAAACTCGACTTCACCTACAATGACCACTTGATTGGTCTATACTCTCGCATTTACTTTTCAAATTTTTAAAAAACATAGGATTTTATTCTCAACAACTTTTTTTAGACCAGTTTACATCTCATTCAATTTTATCTTTCCATGATAAGCATGTCAAAATCTTGCATTCAACTTTTATTGGCTGCTTTAAAGATATCAGTTTATTAATTTCCATAATTTTATTAATTTGTTTGAAGCAGCAGGGCTAAATAATGACTCTTGCAAAACCCAAAAGTTTTACTGACTGTTTTAATGATATCAATTAACTTCCACCGCAATTTCATCAACTTGTTTGAAGTAGCATAGCCAAATAATGACCTTTGCACAATACACCTCAAAACTTTTACTGGCCGTTTTAACAATATCAATTTCATCCACTTGTTAGAGGCGCCATGGCCAAATAATGACGCTTGCATCTTAAACTCCAAACACACCAAAGCAGTAATTAACTAAAAGTTGCATGAAACTACATATCCATGCTTACAAAACAATTTAATCACCACACATTGTTTTAATATTTTTGAAAAGAAATGATAAAAAAAAAAGGTGTGAAGTTCATAATAATAGCACATAAAAGAATCAACATAAAACTTGAACCAAACAAACTGTTAAGGGTCATTCTCCAGAAAATGTACCTTTTCCGTCACATTCATTTTACAGCAAAATCATCAGACAATTTATTAAACTATGTTTTTCAATAGTGGTAAAAATATATCTATTTAAACTAATCACCAAATTTTTGTGATGATCTTTAATTTATTATTTATTTAGTTCACAGTATGTGAATTCTCACCTCCGTGATAAGTCACACACCTGGTGTGACTGTTAATAATGTTCAATAACTTGTTTAATTAAAAAAAGAATCTTCAAATATTTATTATTCCTGCCACAAATGTCTCAAATATTAAATGCTTAAGCATATTTTAAATTTTTATATTGTGATTTAGCTTGTTTTAGAACAACAATGAATGGTATCACACAATAAATTCTCATCTCCGTTACCCAAACATAAAATGCAATTTTTTTATTCATAAATGGCAGTACAGCCATAGCATTTTGTTTCCCATGATGCATGTCATCCACCTTGTTTATTACAGCTACAAAAAATAAATGAACTTTTGGTTTAGAGATAAGTAGACTGATTTTGTTCTTGAGAAACGAGTTTGGTTATTCAGAAATCTCACCTACGTGACTTTGAAGTTCATTTATATAAAATAATATAAAAATACAATTTTACCTGTTTTAATATGCTTAGCATGTGTAGACTGTAATACCAAAAAATAATTTTATTTCTCTGAAAAAAGCATCCATTAAGCCTATTTTTATAGAAGATTTCTCACCTCCGTGACACCCTTTCCAATTTCATTGTCAAGGAAGCGAGATGCATTGTTTTTAGCCAGCAATTTGAGACTATACCGATATTATACATGTATTAAACACAAATTTTAAACTCACAAAGTGAATGACTAAAATTTAAGCTATACCTTAATCCTGATATTTAATTTTGATTATATTATTAATAATTTCATTTTCTAATTCTCTATATGAGCTGGTTAAATGTTTACAATTTATTTTAGTGTAGTAATTATTAATTTTCTTGCGTTTTATGTCACCTCCGTGAAAAAGGTTATTTATGTTTTTATTTGAGTAAAATAATTTAAATTTAGTTGGGCCATTGCTCATGGTAACTTCTAGTAAGTAGAAGTTTCACATAAAAATGAAAAAAAAAAAGGAAATTTAAGGTTTTGAAATCTGAAAATATTTTGGTGCAAATGGTACATTTTCTGGAGAATGACCCTTAAAAACAATTTTTGATTGGGACATTTTTAATAAATGCACTAGTTAATTTTTTACCCCAGTTGCAAAACACTTTCCAAAATACCCTGAACAGCAAATGTTTGTCAATGTGTACAGAGTAACAAGCAGGCTTACAGTGGACAAATAGAAGGGAACATTTAAAATTACCGTAAAACTTCGATTAACAATCACCGTCCAGACCAGGGCTGCGATGGATAACCGAAAAAATCCTTTAAAAGTGAATAACACATACATATTGCATGCTTAATTTTACAAAACGATCAATATAAATTTCAATATAAGAGCAGTAATGTACAGAAATGTATTGCAATACTATAAACCCCAAGTTACTTCTTAGATGATGACCGATAACAGAAACCGACGGTTAAATGAGTGACAGTTAATCGAAGTTTTACTGTACATCCAAAATATCACAAGATTAAAACAGTTGCATCAAAAATAGTAGTGCATTTATGAAATAACTTGTGAATTTTATAACCACTATTACATTACAGCTAAGAAAAGCAAATTATTTTTGTCAGATTAGAAAATTCTACTTAGTTTTTTCTAGCGAATTTAAAATTTATAATGCACATATAAGTTTATACGAGATTGCCGATTAAGAATTGCTATTTTCCGACTTCTACAATTTATATATTATAATCAGCAAGCAAAAGGCCTATACAGGCAAGATTTCCAGCTTTTATTAGGTAAAGAATTATTATTTTTTTGGTACTTTTCCGTTAGCCAGGCGCAAGCGAAAAATCACCAAATAATGTAGAATTCCGCCAAATTTCTTACAACCATTCTCTTGGTGACTTGGCTCGCGTTTGGTTCACAAATGGCGACATTTGCGCCCGGCTAACGGAAAAGTACCTTTTTTTTTTTTATCTGTATACTGCACAAATGAAGTCAGTATGAAAAGTTACAAAATAGCATATTCTTAAATAAGTTTTCATATCCACATTCAATATTGAAGCATTTTTATTTTATAATTAATTTTTCATTTTTAAGGGGGAGGGGTTTGATCCCATGACACAAACATTTATTTTAAATGAAATTCATACAACATATCACAACAGTTTTAAATACTCTCTCTATTCAGGTATTGAACTGACAATATTAACTTGTTCCTTTATTCTACAGATTTTAAAATAAACATCACACGTATTAATAGAGGGTACTTTTCCGTTAGCCGGGCGCAAGCGAAAAATCGCCAAATAATGTAGAATTCCGCCAAATTTTGGCGACATTTGCACCCGCAACTTGGCTCACGTTTGGTTCAAAATTGGCGACATTTGCGCCCGGCAACTTGGCTCACGTTTGGTTCACAATTGGCAACATTTGCACCCATCTAACGAAAAAGTACCCAATAGAGATAAAGCAGCACAGAATAAAATGTTAGCATGAATCTCAAAAAAATTTGAAACCAGTCACTTTGCATAATATATTTAACTACTTTCTGAAAAGTAGAAATAGGTCAAAAGTTTAAACTAAAATTTGTTTTGGATCAATGCAATGAAGAGATTTTAGGTTTGAACCAATCTTCAAAATTTACGATTAGAGTTAAGAACGTGGTACAATCCTGTCGCCAAATTCACAAAACTTTCACCAACTATTTGGTCTTAACAGTTTCAATTCTAATACAAAATTTGGCAAGTTACTGCTTGAAAAATTTCAAGTTTGGGAGCTGCACCATGCTTTTAAGTCTAAGCCTAAATTTAGAACCCGACAGGACACCGAATCTCCCTTCATATACATTATGACATCTACATTTTGTAACTAAATGCAGTATCATTTTCAGTAAAACAAACCTCAGAAAAATAGAATCAATCATTTCATTAATCAGATATGAACAGTAAAAAAATAGCATAGAAATAATGAAACATTTTACATAATTATCCATTTTATGGTAAGAAGGCTATTAAAAGTCATGTCTATACAAATTTAAAAAATAAATATCTTTTGACAACAGCTAATACTTGTATAAGAAATGTGGACTTTTTAAAATTCATGATTTTCAGTACGAGTATAAACATTCCTAAGAAAAATACTGCAATAATATTTAACTACAAGATTTTATAAAGTAGTCTAAAAGAATGTTTTACTTAATAAAAAGCTTCAGCTGGAAGATCCTGAAAAGGCACAGAACAGGAATATCCATTAAAAGTGGTAGACCTATGACGAGGAGAAGGCTGATTAGGGCGAGGGGATACACGTTCAGACGTGTATGAATAACGATTATTTTCTCGCATACTGCTTGACCTAACAGGACGTGGTTTACTATTCCAATTGTACGTCCTTTCTGGCATCGAAGAACGCCTAATTATGGCTTTGCCTGATTTACTAGACAAGGTTTGCAAAAGAGATGAAGTATTTGTATTGTACAAAGGCGAGGCATCAATGCTTTGAAGAACGGATGGTCTAGTTTTGGCACGGCTGGCAACAGGACTTGCAAAAGGTTTAACTTTAACTTTATAAGGTTGTTGTTCACAATGCGGCTCATTTGTAACAATAGAATCAGTATTATAAGGTCTTTTGACAGATCGGCAATTCAAGCTTCTAGTTCGAAGTCGAGAAGAAGCTAAGCTTCTTTTATCACTTCTATTTTGCATTGATTTTGAACGTAAAATTCTAGTTCTTGAGGAGTCGACTGGCTGAGAATGACTTCCATTACCTCCAGTTTTAGTCACTGGCCTCTGTTCATGACTGAAATATGCTGCTGAATTGCCACTGCTGTTAGTATAGGAATCTGTAACACAGGAATTCTGTGTAGAACTTGATCGAAAATCAGTATTAGTAATAATACTTGATAAGCTTTCAGAAAGCAATCTATTTTCTTCAAGTAAGGATCTATGTGATTTTTCCATTTTTTCATAATGATCTGGTGACCAGCTCATATCAGTTTGAACAGATTGTGTCGATGTGGTAGCAACTTTGGAATCACATTTAAAAGGGGAAGAATTTCGAGAACCAAATAAATTACTTATCCTTGATGTTGTAGATTTGTTGCGTTTTTTCTCACGTCGAGATTTAAACCTTTCAAAAAATGATTTTGCTTTTACTTTGGTAGAGATTTCAGTATCTTTTATTATTTTCCTGCCAGCAGGTTTCAGAATGCCTTTGCTAGATCGAAGTTCATGCTTTGCTTTTGTGATGCCTCTCCTCCGATTTTTCTTTGATGACAGGCGAGAGTCGATCTTCTCAATGATACGCGAGAGCCGAGATTTCGAAGGTGGTCTTTCTTCCACTTCACTCATATTTGACGAAGTTTCATCAACGAAAGAATTCTCCAAATTGTTAGAATTTTCTTTTTCACTACAATTAGAAGTACTAGGAGCAGGTTCAGGTACAGATATTGGAGTCACAATATTGTCTTGAACTTTCTTCGGAGTCAAGATATTTCCTTCGTTTGTATTTGAATTCGATTCATTTTCATCAAAATCGGAATCATTGTTTACATCCAAGGGTGTCTCGACTGTACTGCGTATGTGAGGAATATAGGTCATTTGCTCTCGGAAGAAATTTTTCAGAAGAACTTTTCGTCTCAAATCATAGGGTCGAGGTCGAAGCCTGGGAGTTATTCGACTCCTTTCCATCACATAAAAGCAACAACAAAAATACAAAATCTGTACACAAAATGTACTTCCCTTAACAGTTGAAGCAAATTATTTCATCACAAATTCATTCAAACGGAAACTTGTAAAAAACCACGAGATATTTTGCTTTTATTATTGCACTTCAGTCACTCACCCTAATTCCGACAGTCTTCTTCCGTTCACAAAAACTTCACTTTGATTTCTTCATTGTTCAAATCAGCCAATCGGCGAAGAAAATGACGTAACGTAACCGTGTTTTTCTTTTCATAAATAAAAATTATGAAAAGATTTCGTTGTTATAAAGCAGTTTCATTGTAATCATCTCAAAAATTTCTATTTAATGAATTTCAACTCCTAAATTTTTCACAACCAAGTATTAATGTTAAAACCCCACCGAGTTTCAAAAAGTTTTGGGACATCATCTGTTTCTAACAAATTGTTTTTAAAATTTTATGAATTCAATTTGATGTAAAATAAAATAATTGTGTTAATAAAATTTTCACACAAATAAATACATTTTATGGGAAAAAGAAGAGGACCCACCTCAACTCGGCCTTATAATCTGCTGCAATGAAAATAAGAAACCTTTCTTAAATGTCATAAGTTAAGCGATTTAGCGGCAGCTGTTTTTCTTTTAAACTACTTAATTGATGAATTATTATCTATCTAAACGTTTAAATTATTCTCAAAATGTGAATTTAATTTAATGATTAGCTATCTTATATGTTGAACAAATTTTTATCCTTACTCTCTTTAATATGTATAATCTAAAAAATCTGTGTGTGCTTTATTGACAAGCACATAATTTAGGTATGTATAAAATCAGATTTTTTCGATGTATTAAAAATTTAAGAATGTGGGATATGTTGGGAGATGTGGAAAAAAGTCCTGGTGATTATTCCCTTCAATGTATTTCATTACCTTTTGTCATTTTTAATATTCTTACAATTTGTTAATTATACCTATGATTAATTATATTTTCTTTGAATTAGTCGACTTCTTTGTATTGTTATTAAAGATGTCCGTTATATGTCTTATTCTTTCTATTTTTGAAATTATTTTTCACTGAAAACTCATTTTAAGAGCATCATCATGAAGTTGGGACATTATATATATATATTTGAATATTCCTCCTATTCTAGCTATTTCATTAGAATTTGATGTTTTTATTTTGTTATGTGTTTTTCAGGACTTCAAAATTAAATATTTTTAAGCCCATTCGAAATTCTCTTATATGGAGCAAACTTTAATATATAGGTAAAAAAAAAAAAAAAAAAAAAACCTCTGAACACTTTTGAATTGGTGAAAAATGAAATAATTGGTTGTACGTGTATTCTGAAGTGAGTTATTTTCAATGGCAACTCATCAACTCAAAAATGGTCAATTTTATAAATCATATTTTTCAAGGGTTAAAATACAGCCGTCTGAGGAAAGTGCCTTTTATTGTTTCTTAATTTAAATTCTGGAATTATAGGAAGGAAGGATAAATGTTTGTTCTCCGGCGTATGCTCCGGAACGGGGTTCTTGGCCTGTGCCGGGGTAACAAAATCAAATCTCGAATATCACACAAAAAACTGCCTCCGTTTCAATCTGCTTAAAAAACAAGTAAAATTGCCATCAGGAGATGGACTAGAAAATTTGCTGATCCAATTTGGTCAAGAGAAAAAACAAATGGCACCCTCCTAGAAAGGCCTCTATATTCTTTTTTCCTCTGGAATTATATTTTCAAATGTGTAACTTCTCTGTATTTTAACTCAATTTTCTGCTGCATTTTGTGTTGTTTTGAACTAGGTACAGTAAATATTATTCTCAAGTAAAGGTTTTATTTCTTGACAGAATTAAATAATATTGAATGGGACATTCAGGTATCGAAATGGCTTGGTTTAAAGAACATGGAGCCAACAGAAGCTGTGAACTCTTTAGGCAAATGTCAGTGTGTGATTCTTTCTTTAGTGATTTGTTATTTTTGCAGCACACCTGGGAAGATGGAAACATTTTCTTTTATATATGAAGATGGTCTCTATGGTGGAGTCAAATATTTCAATCAGCTTTTTGACATTTTTTTTCAAAAATATTAGTATTTTAATTTAAATTTAAAATAAGGGTTTAAATCCACTGTCGGTCCATTAACCATAAAACATCAAAAATAAAAAACAACTAACCAAAAGTAAAAAAACCCAGGAGCAAATGATATCTAAAAGAGTACAATGCATACAGAGCGCACAAAATGCTACTGCAACTGAAATACAAATGTAGACAAAAATTTTCAAAGAAATGGAAAACTAAGTAACCCTTAAAGGGCCATTCTCCACTGTAAAACATCTGAACCCCTTTTTTTTTTTTTTTTTACTTATATACAGTAAAAGCTTAACTAACCGGCATACTCGGGAAATGCCGATTTCCGGATAGTTGAATGTGATGGGAAAAATTGGGGAGGGGAGTAGATTGTAGCCTTTTTTTTTGGGATTTTCTCGGCCAAATAATTTGTTTTTGTCATTTTGAAATGTGAATTAAATATATATTTTTAAGAATACTTCTGTATCTTCCATAACATTGTATTTACAAAACATATTACGAAGATTTTGATTTAACATTTTGATGATGGGAGAAAAAAAATTTGATCTGTAGCCGAATTTTTACCGTAAATATATAGATTGTAAAAATATAAACATATAAAAATAGCCGACGAAACTGAAAAATATTCTACTCAGCAAGCATAATAAAACTCTTTTAAGTGATCATAAACAAATCCCAGATTGAATATCAAAGGTAATTAATTATATTTTGAAAAATCGCAAGGGTTATTGCGCAATGTTCGCGCCTCCAATTCCCCGCATTTGATATTACATAATCGGAATCAACATCTGTTGGTATTCGGAGAGTAAATAAATAAAGAAAAAGAAAGAGACTTACCAATCTGGAGTACCTGCCCCCATGAGTTTTTTTTTTTTTACTGCTTCTGTCCCTTTACCTTTTTTTGGTTGTTTATTGCGTTTTTAGGTCTCGTTTTTCGGCGAAAGGTCAGGATCTTTTATTATTTTTTTGGTTCTCACTTTTGCTTTTGAACTCCCCATAAAACAAATCTGTGTACGTCACAGTACTGTATATTGCTTTTTTTTTTCCTTCTACGCCCCTCTGTGCGTAGCGGACGTTGTATTCCAGAAATAAATTGTCCCCGTGAATGGAACTTCGTCAGCGAGCGCGCGTGTGTTAAATTTTGGCGCACTAATGTAAAATTTTTAGAAAAACTCATTTTCTAATTTTTCCGGTTAGTTGAGCTTTCCGGATACTTGAATGCCGGATAGTCGAGAATTTACTGTATGTTTTTTATTTGTGCAATATTAAAGTTTATAAGTTAAACCTTAGAAAATGTGATAAAATATTTGTTTTAACTAAATTTTTTAATATGGAATCAATTCTTGAAAGTCAGCATCGTAATTTTTAAGTTTTCTCATTACAATCATCATATTTACTTGTTTTTCCTTAATTGAAAAAACATTGTGGCATTTCAGTTTCTTTTTTTTAAAAATATATCTACATAATGTTCTTATTCAGTAATGAGAGAAAAAAAATATTGCAATAAAAAATTTTCCAAAAAGGACCATTTATTTGAACAAAAATTGGATGTCCCATGCATAACACAAAAATATGATCTTTTTTATTTTTCACATTTATTTTTATTGCAAAACAGAAGCTGTTATAAATTTACTTTGTTTTTCTTAGTACCAATTTATACTGTAAAGAAATGTTCTGCAAGTTTAATATTAATTGAAATATTAGTTATTGTTTTCGTCCCATGCATAACACGGATTTTTTTTAAAAATCTGTCAAAAACTCCACGAGCATTTATAACTGTAGGTGGCTGAATTACTTTAATGGCTTCTCTCATGTTGTAGAATACTTTGTCTTCGCATTTAGGCCATTTCCAAAATTTTCCATGGCAGAAACTTCAATATCATTACCTAAAACTGGTGTAACTTCTCTAGCATATAAACTTTCATCGTACTTCACCACAACCCAATTTTCTGTAGAAATATTTATGGTGTTAACTAGCATGGTATCAACATGTTGTTTTATTGGTGTTATAGCATTTGTAAAAAATTCTAAACCAGAAATAGGTGAACATTTAATCCGTGCATTTTTGAAATGCCCGGTATTGCTTTCGTTTTAACCTATACACTGTTATCTCTATTTATATCTTTATCTAAAAATAACATAACTATTGTAGATGGCATAGCTTTTTTAACAACATTTGCAAAATCTTCTGCTGACTGTACAATTGGGGCGGTTGATTTTGTTTTGACATGACAGCATTTCGTACCAAGCATTTTGCCTTACCACCAATTCCATCCATCACACCTTTTCCATGTGCCATTGCAAAATATTTCCAGTGGGAAGCTTTTTTGAATTTAATGCTAAGGTCTTGTAGCAGCAAGGTCATGTATCTATTTTTAAACTCGGATGAAGAGCCATCTGTCCATATTATCTCCACAAAAAAATTATTTTGCCTTGCATTTGGCTGAATTTCTTCATAAATTTTTTCAACGAAAGCTCTCACAGTATTCTTTTCCTTCTCAGAAGTGTCAAAACATATTAAGTAAGTATTGCATTTTCTATGTACAAATACTGCAGCTGTAAATTGGGTTATGCTTTTTCGTGTCAAAAGTGCACTGTGGACTTAATGCTGGTATGAGCAACTATAGTTCATGGCAAAATCCAACTGTAAGACTCTTGATTCAGGAATTTTTATCATTTTGGAATTCTTGAAATTGTATTATTTTGGTGTTTATATATGAGATCTTATTACTGAAAAGTAGTCACACATACAATCCAAAACTTTCCTAATGCTTATATCTTTCACTATAATGTTCAATTATCCTGATCTTTATTGCTTTATAAAATTTGATATTCAGGTCACCAAATTAACCGCCTGTTTACTCAAAACTATGAATTAGTGTTTGTTACTTTCCTGTTAAAAATAGTCCTTATTATGTATATAGTAAATATTATGAATTATGTAATGTCCTCGTTAAAAACCAAAAAATACAATTAAGTAAAATATATAACTTTTTTAATTCAAAATTTTACCTAAATACTTTACCTGTTACTTATAGTAGTTTTTATTTCATTAGAAATATAATTACCATAATTTTTTGAATTTCTACTGCTGGGATGGAGTAAAATTCAGACATGTCCTGTGCATAACATTAGGTATGTCCCGTGCATAACACAAATTAAATAAATTTTTATTTTTGTTGAATAGTGTATTTGGCAAAAATGTAGCATAATTGGATAGAGGTACTATTTAACTGTTAGGGAAAAAATATAATGTTAGGAAAAAAATATAATGGTAATATTCAAGTTCTAAATGCACAGAGTTTATGGCATATATAGAAGTCAAGGTGGATTTTTTTTTTTCTGAGTCCTGTGTATAACGAGCATATTAAATCATTTTAAAGTATTTAAACTGTAACTATTGTTTTGTTTTCTACCTGAAATTTTGGAACCAGTTCTGCTTTTGAATTCAGTTGCAAAACAAAATGAATACACATCTTATTTTACTATTTTTACGAACTTCAAAAGTCTGCAAATGTCCCATGCATAACAGGAGAATGGCCCTAAAGTTAATTTTAAAAAAGAAGACAAGTATAACAAAGACTTTGTTGAAAGAGAGAAGCTAAATTTTGCGAAGAATTTTTTTAAATCAATGTGTAAGTTTCTGAAAAGAGAATTATTTTTTTTTATTTATATATCTCCATTTTTGAGAACAGTCTTTTTTTCATATACAGAATTGATTAAAAACCCAGATAGAAGTGATTATAATAATGACTTCATTATTGTATTTAATTTAAAAATAATTTGTTATTTCTAAAGTAATCTCTCTGATAGGAAAATACTTAGGTAAAACCAAAGTGTACGCTACATCCCTCACCAAGCTGGCGCTAAATCATAGAAAACTCGCCAAGGTTGCAATAGAAAACTATTGAGTTACCTACTACATTTGGTGATTTATCACCAAAAAAAATTCAAGTTTGGCGCCATTCCGTACACTTTGTTTGGGCCAATACTTGGAAGTAGTAGTACTGATCGTTTCAAAATGCCAAGACTAACACTTTTGGACGATTTTACTCTGGAAAGGGGTGACAGGCAATGAGTAAGATGATTACGTTTCCGAAGTTCTTTGTTAGGTCATGCTAAGTAAAATATAAGCATCTCCCCGTTCCATTTTTCACTTCTCCCCTATTTTGGTGAAATTAACTCTGACTGGCATGTGCGCTAAAGTGCAGAGGGTTTCAGAATCCAAGAACAATCAGCAAGATGATTATTTCTCCTGAAAATTATCCACTTTTTACCATTTCATGTATCAATTTATTAAACTTGGAAATGTCCAAGAAATGAAGCATCAAAAAAGTCGCCATAGTAATAATAAAAATAATAAATAGTAATAATAAAATATAACTTTACTTTGGTGTTGTCAAAAAAAAATAGCCCTGAGTTGAAATTTTGTATGAAAATAGTTTGTTTAGAATATTTACAACTCAAATTGTTAAACATTTGAGCAGCTGTTGAATTTTTAGTTTTTATAAATTTTGAAAATTTATAAAGCAATATAGGAATTGGTAATCCAGTTAAGTGAAGATAGATAATCTGTCTAAAAATTCAGATACTGTAAAAAAAAAAGCGTTATCACTTGTATGGTTATTGCTCATTTGAAATTGCTTCAACAATCTGAAAAAATATAATAGAAAGTATAATGAGAAGTTATTATCATAAACAGATTATAGTGAAGGCTTTATAGCAAATTTTTTTAAAAATTAGTGCAGCTATATATGAATTTTATTGAAAAATTATCGCAATATTAATGTTCCTGCTCGCTTTGAAGGAAAGAGATCAAGTGGGGAAGAGATAACGAATGTGTCTGTGGAAGACAGCCCTTTCCTAGTCAATTAA